>NNCF01125932.1:218573-231587 GCA_002313205.1 Laupala kohalensis
CCCCCCCCCCAACAAAAAAAGTCACTCTATTCTTAATATCCATATGTAATAATGCAAATAATATTTTTGAAAACAAAAATTGAGGACAGGTGAAAAAGCAGTTTTTTATGTCACCTTGATACTTTCTTCAAAATCTTTGATTTGCACAATCTACATACATACATACATATATATATATATATATAACTATTATACTAAGTAGATTATAAAATATATATTAATATACTTAATGAATCAGAGAATACTTCAATAATCTACAATTTTATATATGACACAAATCTTAACTTTAGTTACTGTCATTTACTATTACTGACCCAGAACCCCTATTTCTTGAGTGTAGGGCAAACTGCTGTCCACACTCTTCTCTACGGCACTGAGAGTAGATCTAAATATTCACCTATTAAGTCTCTGATGTAAATATTGAGCTGAAGTGTTTTGGATTGCGCAGGGAAACTGTGGGGCTGCGTATTTTGCGACGGATGGGATGGCGGCCTGGTCAAGGAGTGGGCCCTCGAGTGGCACCACGAGTAGGCAAGCGCATCGTCGGATGTGCGCCGCCCCCCAGCGAGAGCTCTGCCATCGCTGTCTCATCATCCTCTGGGTCGTCGTCGGAAGAGGACGAAGTGGCAGCGGCTGGAGGAATCACCTTCGCCCCTGGAGACGTACCTTCCTTCTTGGTGCAACCCAAAACTGACAAATTCGGCTTGGGCTATCAAGGGTTGGATAGACGCCCCGTTCTATCTTCATCTGGCGACGACAAAGCGGCTCTTCGCCGCGTGGTCTTAGGAGGAGGGCGCGGTGGAACTGTCTCAGTCGCCGGACAGGTAATGACTTCTCTCCGATTTTAATTTACCTATTCATTCTAGTTTCTCCCTCACATTTTGGTGCCTGTTTTTTTTTGTACATTAAGGGCTTCGTGCAAGAATGCTTGCTGGAGATATTTTGACGTATGAGTGGACGATCTTGAATGACCCGAAATCATTAAGAAACATTCGAAATTAATTTTAGAAAACCATCATAATAATGACCTTGCTAGAAATTAGACATTAGTGTGTATTATATTAATCTATTATTCACTGAATCAGAGATCTAGTATTAAGGTGAAGGAAATACTTGTGTAAGGAAAGCGAGACATTTCCCCACTCAAGTTTGGTAATCGCTTTCAGGCATTTGGTGTTGGTGCTCTTGAGGAAGACGACGAAGACATCTATTCCTTGGAAGATATGACTCAGTATGACTTCGAGCTCGGTGGGCCCGCGACATCGCGCCACAAAGCGAAGCAACCGTCGGCGGCTCAAGGAGGCAACACATTGGAGGATATGTTCACCAAGGCATTACATGTGTCAGTGAGAGAGCACTTTCCTCCTCCTCCACTGCCCAAAGACTTCGCTCCTGTGCTGAAGCCACGCAAGACGCGTTTCGATCAACCACCTCAGGGAATGCCCTCATCGGCTCCGTCTTCGCGTCCGCGATGTGCTGATGAGAGGGCAGCTCTGATTGAAGGCGCTGACAGGGAGACAGGCGGTGATGATGAAGAGACGCGTGAGAGGGCGAGACTACGCGCTGAGGCTCTGAAATTGACGGCTTCACTGGCGCCCGCAGGACCTTCAGTTGGTGCAGGTGCTGGTGGCCGTTTTACACCCTTCGCCGGACACCCTGAGAAACAGCGCCGCTACGAACAATTCCTACCTCTACGGCGCGCCGGACTGTCAGGTAGGTTGGATTATCCTGTACTTAGCATAAAACTTTGAATTGCATTTCTCCCCCTAACATAATTTCTGTGAAAATCTACAAAATACACTGGGAAATTTATTTTTTTTCTTTTGCTTCAAGCTTGCTTGTGGACTTAACATGATTGTTCTATCAGATGATGCCCGTCTTTTAGTTCCTTTGGCAGTTTTCTTATAGTACAATAAATATCCTTTATTTATTTACTATTATGGCTCAGAACTCAGGATTTGAGTGTGATATTTTTATTACTTAAATTTTTTTAAATTGAAATTAAGAATTTTTTAATCAACATACTTTTAAAATCAATAAAACAAAATGAAGAAGTAAAACAAATTTATAGTAATTGGCAAAAACAATTTGCCAGAAAAACTAATTTTTTAGCTCTTGATTATATTACATTATATATTTCTTTATTTTTCATTTTATTTTATTTAATCAATTTGCTTCACACACTTGTTTTACCTAGAAACCCCCATTTTGCCCCAGCAAGCTTTCTAGTGGGTTACACATCCTGATTCTGGGTGGAACTTAACCCAAGCCAGTCTTCAAGTATAGGTATCTTCCAGACACTGAAAACATGTAATTAGTTTTGCAATACTTTCTTATGGAGCAAACTTGGGAGATTTCCGATCTATAATATGATATAGTTTGCTGTATATGAATAAATAAAATCGTGATTGTTTAAACCCTTGAATCAAGGGCTTCACAATGAGATTATTTTCATTATAGTTTAAGTGAATTAAACACTCTAAAATTATGGCATTAAGCAATATGCTGGTCATTTTATTGTATAATGATGAAATTATTTATTTATAAAATTCTCGGAAATTTATTTTTCTGATCAATATTTCAGAAAAACTGACTCATTTGCAGCCTCTTAACATGACAGAATGGGAACGGCAGAGAGAGAAAACTGAATTTGAGCAAGCTGCTCGATTATTCCAGCCTCTTTCTGCTGACATGGAGGAGAGATTTGTTTCAGCCTCCCAATCAGATGATTCAACTAATCCAATGGCCCCTGTTGAAAAGTCAATGGGTGCAACGCCTGAACAACGGTCTGCAGCAAAGATGAAAATGTTTGGTCGGATGACCCGAACAGAGGAAGCTTGGCAACCATGTGATCTTGTTTGCAAACGTTTTAACATAGCAAAACCAATAGTTAGGTAAGCTTCATTTCCATTGGAGTTTGACACCAATGATCATATGGAATCACAAATAACACTATCATAGGTATAGAAAATCTTTTTTCTTTCATTTTGTATGTGGCGAATCGTAGGTTCAATTTTTTTTCTAGTGTCAAGTCTAATGAAATATTTAATTTTGTGGAGCTCTTAGTAAAGAGATATTATTGAATGCCAGGATTTATCAGTAAAAGGTGATAAAAACTGGAATGAAGATTCTTGCTGGTCTTCGTTATGCACATTCAGATCTGTTTTGATCCCTCATTTTTATGCATGCTCCACTGCTAAGCCATTGTTTGCTTGAAGTATGGCTTCAGTATTTTTTAAAATATTTGTTCATTGTTAATCTTGGTATAGAAGTTATTGTCCTACTCTCTGTGTATCAAATTAAGTTATGCCATGACAGAACTGAAAGATACAAATATTATGATTAGTCAAATATTTCTCTGTTAACATTTGAAACGATAGGATGTTTTCTTTTCTTCTTCTTCTTCTTCTTCTTCTTCCTTTCTTCCTTTCTTCCTTTCTTCCTTTCTTCCTTTCTTCCTTTCTTCCTTTCTTCCTTTCTTCCTTTCTTCCTTTCTTCCTTTCTTCCTTTCTTCCTTTCTTCCTTTCTTCCTTTCTTCCTTTCTTCCTTTCTTCCTTTCTTCCTTTCTTCCTTTCTTCCTTTCTTCCTTTCTTCCTTTCTTCCTTTCTTCCTTTCTTCCTTTCTTCCTTTCTTCCTTTCTTCCTTTCTTCCTTTCTTCCTTTCTTCCTTTCTTCCTTTCTTCCTTTCTTCCTTTCTTCCTTTCTTCCTTTCTTCCTTTCTTCCTTTCTTCCTTTCTTCCTTTCTTCCTTTCTTCCTTTCTTCCTTTCTTCCTTTCTTCCTTTCTTCCTTTCTTCCTTTCTTCCTTTCTTCCTTTCTTCCTTTCTTCCTTTCTTCCTTTCTTCCTTTCTTCCTTTCTTCCTTTCTTCCTTTCTTCCTTTCTTCCTTTCTTCCTTTCTTCCTTTCTTCCTTTCTTCCTTTCTTCCTTTCTTCCTTTCTTCCTTTCTTCCTTTCTTCCTTTCTTCCTTTCTTCCTTTCTTCCTTTCTTCCTTTCTTCCTTTCTTCCTTTCTTCCTTTCTTCCTTTCTTCCTTTCTTCCTTTCTTCCTTTCTTCCTTTCTTCCTTTCTTCCTTTCTTCCTTTCTTCCTTTCTTCCTTTCTTCCTTTCTTCCTTTCTTCCTTTCTTCCTTTCTTCCTTTCTTCCTTTCTTCCTTTCTTCCTTTCTTCCTTTCTTCCTTTCTTCCTTTCTTCCTTTCTTCCTTTCTTCCTTTCTTCCTTTCTTCCTTTCTTCCTTTCTTCCTTTCTTCCTTTCTTCCTTTCTTCCTTTCTTCCTTTCTTCCTTTCTTCCTTTCTTCCTTTCTTCCTTTCTTCCTTTCTTCCTTTCTTCCTTTCTTCCTTTCTTCCTTTCTTCCTTTCTTCCTTTCTTCCTTTCTTCCTTTCTTCCTTTCTTCCTTTCTTCCTTTCTTCCTTTCTTCCTTTCTTCCTTTCTTCCTTTCTTCCTTTCTTCCTTTCTTCCTTTCTTCCTTTCTTCCTTTCTTCCTTTCTTCCTTTCTTCCTTTCTTCCTTTCTTCCTTTCTTCCTTTCTTCCTTTCTTCCTTTCTTCCTTTCTTCCTTTCTTCCTTTCTTCCTTTCTTCCTTTCTTCCTTTCTTCCTTTCTTCCTTTCTTCCTTTCTTCCTTTCTTCCTTTCTTCCTTTCTTCCTTTCTTCCTTTCTTCCTTTCTTCCTTTCTTCCTTTCTTCCTTTCTTCCTTTCTTCCTTTCTTCCTTTCTTCCTTTCTTCCTTTCTTCCTTTCTTCCTTTCTTCCTTTCTTCCTTTCTTCCTTTCTTCCTTTCTTCCTTTCTTCCTTTCTTCCTTTCTTCCTTTCTTCCTTTCTTCCTTTCTTCCTTTCTTCCTTTCTTCCTTTCTTCCTTTCTTCCTTTCTTCCTTTCTTCCTTTCTTCCTTTCTTCCTTTCTTCCTTTCTTCCTTTCTTCCTTTCTTCCTTTCTTCCTTTCTTCCTTTCTTCCTTTCTTCCTTTCTTCCTTTCTTCCTTTCTTCCTTTCTTCCTTTCTTCCTTTCTTCCTTTCTTCCTTTCTTCCTTTCTTCCTTTCTTCCTTTCTTCCTTTCTTCCTTTCTTCCTTTCTTCCTTTCTTCCTTNTAGGAAGAGCCAACATGACTCTCCCTAAGTGTGGGACTCACTGAATCACTCAACCATACCCACTAAAAATCCTCCTGAATTACAACATACCAAAACATATATCAAAACATGCATCAAAACATTGAGGACAAAAAATGAGGCAGCACAAAGAATGAGACGAGGGGGGAAAATGGGGAGGGGGGGACAAAAATGAAATTGAAAGATACCCTAGCTGTAATATCGTCGGGATCGAAAAGAACAAGAGGTGATCAAGGAAGGTCAGGAAAGAGAAAGAATGGAGCCTTGCACAAGTAAGTGGAAGTAATGCCAGACTCAACTCGGGGCCCTGTGTTTGCCAAACACATACTTACTAGATGTAAGTCCCCTGGGGGGTTCAACATGAGAGGAGAAGGATCAAGGTCTATTATAAACTAAGAAATTCCCCATGTCTACTTTGATATTGGTGAAGGTGGAAGAACTTGGATGACTTTTGTATCAACTGTTACTTACTTGATGTTATGTAATCCATATCATAGGAAAAAAAAAAGTAGAACAATATTATAACTTTTGTCTACTATCATTGGTTTAATTATTACCAAAAATTATATTGTTGACTTAAAAAATTCTTTATGTAAATTATTTAATAGAAAATGGATGTTGGAACAAAGTAAGTTGAGTAGATATAGAAGAAAATGCATAAAAACTATTAAATGCTGGAGATGCTATCACAACTGACAAAAAAATTAATGATGATTCAATGAATGTGGCAGCAGGAACTCGACTGCACAGCATGTCTGCAGCATGTCAGAAAGAGAATTCAGCTGAAGTAAGTGATAAGACAGCTGAAAACTAACATATTACATGAGAAGCAATATGTGATCATGTTCAAGAACTTGATCAACAGTTATTTGATGGAAAAGGTAACAGGTTTATGTAGGAAAAGAAAGAGTTTCTTTTGAAACTTAACACAACTGATTTCAACATGTTTCACGCATCACGTCTGGATTAACACTCAAACCAAAACATGTTTTACCTGTCCTCTCTAAGATCATGAAGGACCGATATGTGGTTTCCAAACTGTGCCCAATGACTCGTAGGGTCTATGTATTTTAATTGGTTACATAGTGTCATTGGCTGCTGGATTACATATGAACTAGATGAACATATGTATTCTGTGAAAAACTTTTCTCTTGTATTCTTATAGAAACATTGCAGATTCTCTGTTACCATAGAAGCAGGATTTGTGCTTGAAGACACCAAGGATCATGAACTCTTGAGGATGAAAGTGAAACATTCCAAGAATGTGTTTGAGAAATAACCAAACTTAAAAACTAGATAGATTTTTTGTTTGTGTGTGTGTGCGCGCGCGCGGGGGTGTACGCGCGCGCGGGGGTGTGCGCGTGCGTGTGCGTGTGCGTCTTTAGGGCTCGTCAACATCGAGGTCATTAGAACCCATAACTGGATGGAGATCTAGGGAATAAAGCTTCCAAGATATAAAGTTTTGAGAATAGTTGTTGGTTTACTGTAATGGAGTCAAACAACAAAAATGAAAATTTTAGAATTTTTTAGTCATAGGATTCCTTTAATCTGAAAAAGTTTTCTAATATTTTGAAACTGTTTTGTCATGGATGCTCTTTGCACTTGCCTTAGTTTCAGTGGTGTACCTATACATAATAAGGCTTTAATGAGGCATCAAGCAACACTCAAACTCGTTTGGATGCCTTCAAGAACAACAAAACAAGCAATTAAAAAAAAATATTTATAATTAGTTCAGCTATTATTTATATTACTGCTATAAACAATCAAATTCACATGTTTATAAGATGTTTGGAGACCCATTTGTAAACCTATTACATGGCAAGTTCAGATCAGGCTTCTTCCTCCTCCCCTAGTTTGGTACGACACTTAAGTTTTCAAAGAATTTTTGAGCTTGAATGTGAACATAACCATTGGTTTTCCATTTCTGGTATTTTCACTTTTATTTCTTGTTGTATCTGATGTTGTCTAGAATTTTGCATTACTGTTTCAGAAATGTTCCTGCAAATACACAAAACCAAAAGAAGTTTTCAGTTTTTGATTATTTAAATGCTGCTCAACATAATGTAATTCAAACTGAAAAACCTGGTAAGACTATTGACTCCAGTTCTTCTAAAACTGCTGATCAAGATCTTTTACCAAATGACTTGCTTGATTGTAAAAGTCCCATGAAACTTCTTGGTTCGACTTCCTCAGTTGTGAAAGAAACTTCTCATTCTATTTCATCCACAACTCCTGTGAAGGTACATATTGAAGGCGATAAGGAACCAAAGAGTGAATTGACAGTGGAACAAGCTAATGACATTCAGCAACCAAATGAAACAAAAGTATGTATAAAAAAGTCTTTTCTCCATTCAACTTTCTTCTTGAATTCTAACTGAATATCCATCTATCTCATTTCAGTCGCAATGCATGAATAGGGATATTTGTTCGAGTGATAAGTTATGAATATTAAGTAGGATCAGAATAAGGATTAGGAATTTAAAGAAAGACTTTTAGAATTTTCTGAAGTAGAATTTTGTGTATAGAAAGTAGTTTCTTTAGGTGGATCCTATGTCAGCAAGAGTAGGTCTTTTGCCGGCAAGGTTGTCAAATATTTCTTGTGCTAAAATTTACTCTTTCATGTCTTACAATTATAAAGGACTAGTTGATAACCCAGCATTGCCGGAAGTTTCTTACTTGTTAGGCTAACGAACCCACTCACCAGGTGCTGCGTAGGTCGAATTTTCGCTTCCAAGGCAAGACACAACAGTCGACACCCACTTGTACCATTTCATAAAAACGCTTTTAAAATCTAAACCATTTGTCCAAATTTTACAATTTAAAGATGTTCTTAATCTTTATTAAATGCACAAAACAAAAATACTATTAAAATTTGATGATATTTAATTTTTTCCTTCTTAAATTATTCTCTTAATTTGAAGTATTTTAACACTCCTGTTTTTAATAATGCTTTTTCGATAGTGTGCGTAAACCTTGGTAGATAGATGTATGCTGTTGCGGACTTTTTTGGAAAACTCTTTGAGATGAACAATATTGCCATTCTTGCTTGTCACCTATCTCTAACCACTTAGGCAGCGTTAGCGAATATTTTTTTCCGATTTCATCGACATTACTGTCAAAAACCGTTTCTATCTTTCTTTTTACACATTTTAAAAATAAAAGTTAGCCTATGTTCATCCTGAATATCTTAACTATCTCCTTGCCAAATTTCATGATGATCGATTTAGTGGTTTATTTGTGATTAAGTAACAAACAGACAGGCACACTTCCATGTTATGCCTTTATATATTAGTACAGATTGTAAAAGCTTCCTGGAGCAGCACTGGGTGCACTTGGCTATATTAATCTTGGTGAGAAAAGTACCAAAGAATTGTAGGTTCTCCTTCCACATGGTAGTGAGCCTATCCGTGGCTACGGTGTTAGCATGCTCGCTCATCACCAAGTCATCCCAGGTTCAATTCACAAATTTGTAGCTTTTCACATAAATGTCCCAGTTCATATAGCTGTGACCACTGAAAAGTGGACCTTCCTTCCTCTATCCACCTCCTCCTAGCAAGAGCAACTCTAACAATTACTAGCTTCTTCTACTAACCCCTCCATGTGGGCCAAGTTGTTGTTGGTAAACCCAGCTAAGCGACCCACCTACTAACAATAATCTACTACCCAACTCCTATCTCCTATCACTCCATGTAGGTAAGCTTCAATAGCATGCATATTTCCCATTTACAAATACTACTATGATGTGGTAGTGGAATACAGAATGTTGACAGGGTAGTTTCACTCATAGTTCATGTTATATCTAGATCTTGGAATATATGGCAAATTGAGTTGTTTGAAGGGTATCGGAAATAACTACATATACTGTAAATCATAAAATATCAGACTTAAAAAAAGCATTTAATTATACCTTATAAAAGGGTGATTAAGATTTGTTTTAATCCTTTTTTGCCAAAGAGCGATATAAATCAAGTAATTCATAAGAATTGATATAATATTCTTTCTCTAAAAATTTGTCTTCATGACTGCTACTGTATTCAGACCTTGTAACATTCCAATACTATGTGACTTGAATCCTCTGCTTACCTCCTTTACTCTGTCTCTTCCATTTTATCTAGACAGACCAAATTCTTAAAGGAGTTGGAATTCTGAAAAGATGTGGGAGATAAACATACTAACAATATGCTACATTGATCAAATATTTTTCATGAAATTTCCATATACTGTGAATGTATTTATAATAGAATCGGAATCTTTTATTTTTTATGGATTATGATCAACAGAGTAGATTGATGTTTGGTATACTCATATTAGCAAAAAAAAGTTATTAAATTGATAAGTAAACCTTCATCGCATGTGTGCTATTTAAAATAATTTTTCCAAGCTATATTTTGCAATTGATGGGATAAAACTATCAATGGACTAAAACTAACCAAATCTGAAACTATTATAAATAGTATTTTTTTGTTTCATAACATCTAAGAGTAGTTTTATTCTATGAATACTATTTACAATGTTATCTAATACGAGAGGGGAAAAAAGTGTTTTAAAAATTCTTCCCAAATTATATGTTTGGGGTTGTATCCATAATTGTTGTCTTTTTCTATAGATCTATGATTTTCTTCAGAGTGTAGATCTGAGGATTACTCCCTGATTGAGTGACTTCCCTTACACCCTCAGTAGTGTTAAAAGGTCTCTTGTAGCTTCACTAGATCTAAACCTTTCCTGCTACCTTAACATTACTGTCATTATTTACTGTCATTTGTTTCATTGTTCATTCATATTGACATTCTTTTCCATAATCTTATTTCTTGTGTCACTAGATGTTGAACACTGTTAATGAAAGGGTGCATAAATTTATGAATATTTAAATTGGTTTGCAAGTGAGTGTAATGTGTTGTATTTTATTTATAGGCACCTGTTGAAGATTATTCTTTTTCTGAACCATCTGAGAAAATAGACTTGTTCAAAGCAATCTTTCTGAGCAGCAGTGAGTCAGATAGTGATCATGAAGATAAAAATGAAGAGAGTGAACCCTCAATGGTTGACAGTCAGAAAGATAAAATCCAGTACGCGGAACTCTCTCACTTAGTTGCATCAGCTCCTGCAACAGTTCAAACTGGTTTGAAGGAGATTCAAAAGCGACCTATAAATAAACCTGCTGCTAAAAGTGGTGTATTTGCAAATTTAGATTTAGATACATTGATTAGCACACCATCTAAATCAGAGTCAACTGCTGCAACTACCACAAAATCAGAGAATCAGGAGACAAAGTCAAGTTCTGTTTCTTTGTCTCAAGTAACTGATGATGATGTTTATGGTCCTCATCTTCCTGCTTCACATTTTTCTAATTCTAATAGCAGAGGACGATCTTTAACTAGCATAGTAACTACCCCACATGTTACGTCTCCTGTTTGTGAATGGGTGGAAAGTTCTACTTTAAATAAAAAGAAGAAGAAAAAGGAGAAGAAACATAAAGACAAGAAAAATAAATCTTCTAAGCATAAAAAGAATAAACATAGTAAGAAATAATAGACTGATGTTTGCCAAAAAATCTATCTTATACTATTGAACTTACAATCTGTTGTGATTGATCATGATTTATCATGGCTGCCATTTCTTGTATATTAACCAATATTGATATTTTATTTTGTTTTCCCTATATATACTGCACCATATTTCTGGCAATGTATTGAAGTATTCATGAAGTCTGTTTTGTTTATTGTTTAAAGTGAAATCATGAATATGATGTTAAACATTTAAGTTGCATATCTTATATATAGATCATACATGTACATAAACTCATATTTGGTCATGAAGCATTTTGGCATGCAATAAAATGGTACAAACCACATATTTTGTTGACAACTTACAATTGTTATTACATAAACTTGTTGGCTTCACTATTTTAGTGAATGTAAACAATGGAATTCAAAGCTTTGAAACACCATTGTACACTACACTCCGTCCATCATTCCATCTGTTGTGTGCATCATCCCTTTGCTTTCTGGAGTCAGTGGGGTATCCAGGGACTAGAGTGATCCACCCCCACCCCCCCCTGGAATTTGACTTGACTTCATAAAATACATAAATGACTGAGTTAATGAACTCATTAAATAATTTTTTAATTTCATTTACAATATCTAGAACCCTGTTCATAGTTAACATCTCCGGGATTTACATTACTTGACACCATTATCTTTTCCACTGTAATTTGTCCTGTATGGTTCAGGATTTGTATACGTTGCACAATGTTATTCTATACAGAAGTGCATTTCAAACGAACCATGCAAATTCTAGTACAAGACTGAAAACAAAATAAATACTTCCACTGCCTTAAATGTATTTTATTTCCATTATAAATAAAATGGGTGATTCATTGGAAAACGAAATTATCGGAGTGGGAGAAAAGTTGACAAAGTTTAGCCTCCCCCTCAAGAATACTTGTCTGGAATACTTGTTATATTTCCTCATGATTTTAGAGATGTTTCCGTGTCATGTTATCAGCACTTGAGTAGTTTAGGGATCTTGTACACTGCTATCGATGCTGAACTGTATGTAGGTTTTATTTCATCACTGATCAATGTTTCTTCCATAAACATGATCTAGAATTATCACTGCGCTGACAGTGAGAGTAGGGAAAGTGTAAGAATAGTAAATGAGAAGAAAGCTTCTTTCAATGTTATCATTGAAAAGTATCTACTAATTCAAACTTAATGGTTACCACTAGAAACTAAAAATTATCTATAAACAATCAGTAGAAACTTTTGACATTTTTTGTAAGGGTTACTAGAAGTAGTCTGGACTTAGTTACTTGCAAATTTAAACAAATGATCTGCAAAAAGATTGAAAAATCACCAATATCCTTCCATTATTTGTATGTGATAATTGATTCAGAGAATTGAATCCAACACAAAACACAAATATGAATAATTTACTGATTCATATTTTTCAGAAAGAAATCAATTTTTTTGTCTTTGAGTTGTTAATATAAATGTTTAATTGTTATGGGCTCTAATGACCTTCGATGTTGACGAACCCTAAAGCCCCCCCCCCCAAAAAAAAAANAATGTGCACAGTATCTAAAGAAATAACTTTTTAGGATATCCGAAAAATTTATGTATAAATAAGAAAAAGTAACAATAACAGTATTAGAACAATTTAAATTACCGCCAGTGTTGGAATGGTAATTGCAAATAGAATTGTATATTTTGTTTGAAGGAGGAATAATGTAAGCTCTAGAGGTTCATACAGTTTGCAAGCAAATCTGGGAACGCATCG
Source organism: Laupala kohalensis (assembly GCA_002313205.1). Taxonomy (NCBI): domain Eukaryota; kingdom Metazoa; phylum Arthropoda; class Insecta; order Orthoptera; family Trigonidiidae; genus Laupala; species Laupala kohalensis. The sequence goes on from NNCF01125932.1 coordinate 230,940, forward strand.
AAGGCCTACCGAGTTGTTTTGTATGGCCTGGAATCAAGAGACTCGATCAGGATTTTGACTACTCTTGCAAGACGACCTACGAACAGCTCACACATATGCTAGAAGCGTATCGTTGCTAGAAATCACACGAAGTCCTGGTTGTCCTGGTTCTTGCATTGCCACTAGGTGTCACCAGCGTCCCGCATTTTGAACCCAGAAATCGCAATCTTGCGTAATCCAATGCGGATGAGAACCAGGGGGCACTAACTCGGGTGGCAAATCGTTAGTTCGATCGACAGATCGAAGTAGGTAGCGCCACGGTTGCCCGCGCAGTAGAGTTGAAAATGAATTCGCGCTGATTATCAACGGTTGGTCTAATGTCAGCTGTTGGAGGCGAAATATTATTACGGTTACGAAAATATAAGCCGTATTCTTCGCTCTTCATATTTACGGTAGTTATAAAGAAATATTGTTCCGCACTATTTTCGTCTCTCCGCCACCGTTTATGTTAGTATGTTAGGGGTATGTTAATTATAATATGGCTCGAGTTTGTGTTTATTTATGTGTATCTGTGTTGGACCAAATCCACCTTACGGTCCAACGCCGTAGAAAAATAACCTTATTCTTCGTATATCCTTCCGCGAGTGCTGCTACCTCCACCATCGCCTC
>NNCF01125932.1:241261-279616 GCA_002313205.1 Laupala kohalensis
CAAGAAAATAGTTTTTGAAATTGTTATAAGTTATTTAAAAAGTGCTACAGCAATGGCGTGATAAAGTACAAGACGGATTTACTTTTATTAAAATCAATAAATTCTTTTACAGTGTAGAAGCACTGGTGCAGGAGGTAGTTTTTAACCGCGGAATGATTGGATTTCTATACACATAGAAGTCTCACAGAACAGGATTTCTTGTACCGATTTTGTGTGATCTGAGACAACGTAGTTAATGTACACCACGAGTAGGATCGATCTTGTCGCATCCCTCCTCTCTCTCCTCACCTGTGCGCCATGCATCACCCACCCGAGAAACTAGACTATCTCCACGCGACAAGCAGTGTTGCCTTCTGCTCGTCTGTCCCCCGCCCCCTCACTTTGCCACGGAAAGCGTCGTGAATCAGAGCGAGGGTATTTCTTTTCACATCATAACTCATATCCAGTCGTGGTGGACGGATGTCAGCTTGCGGATCACGACATGATCTGCGTCGTTCAGAATACGGAGTCCTAGTGAGCGGTTATTTCATTGTAATATAACCCTGCACCGCGCGTGCGTCTTTCCATGACGTTTGGACTGCGCAACACTTTTCAATGATTTCTAGAGGTGAATTAATGATAAATACATATAATAACGCAAGTAAAAGGAATTAAACTGAACTGACAACGATATAGCGGAATAAAACAAATTCTTACGTTTCATTCGACTTCGTAGAATTGATTATTCGGCCACAGACTATATACCAGACCGCCTTATCCCATGTTAACGGCTTGTTACTGGTTTTAGCGCTCCAAACAAAATTTTGTACCAACTTTTCTCGAGTAGTTCTACAAGCGGCAGCCAGGGCGCATGGCAGTTCCCGGTTCCCCTCACCTTGTAGGTACTGTACCCCCCTCTTCTAGGTTCTGTACCCCCTCCCACGTTCTAACGCTGCCTCATTTCATATTGTATTTAGCTGAAAATATTTTCCCTGCAAAAATTAACATTTGTGCAAACACAATGTATATATCAAATATTTTACTACTCATTTGAAACAGAAAATGAAAACAGGACACAATTGACAGGAAATTTATACAAAGAAAATACATACTTGTTCTTAATTATATTTATTCATAATAAGATTACATGACATTGTCACAGGAATATACAATCCTTCATACAAAATACTAGCAAAAAGGACCTTTTTTATGTACATCCACCAACTATTTGGAGGAATGAATAAATAAATGAGACTGATAAAGCAAGTCACATGAGAAACAAAGGAAGCAGATTAGTCCATAAATGAGATTTAATTTTATCAACTGTGTGGGGAAATGTCATCTCCACTGGCTGTATAGAAAGCAGTCAATGGAACGATAACTTTGTTTTAAGCTACAGTGGTGTATAAACCCCTCTGCTCTTTGCACAGGGTGTAACGTTTTCCATATATGTTATTGTTTGAGTGATGAAGTAGTTGACGAAAAGTTAATGCAAGATTTACTATTGTTCAAATGTAAACAGATATTTCTTTCTCATTGGTTTTAATGAATCAAATGAGAGCAGAATAAGTCTGGGAGACTTTCAGTACAGTGTCGGTAGTAAAGGTAGTAACAATAAAATGGAAATGAAATGAAGACAATCAGGACAATCAGCTAGTAACATCTAATAATAACCTACTAAGAAAAAGTCTCAAGATTTTCCATTCTACAGGTTGAATATCAGTCCATCAAGGAAATGGGAGAGGCCTGTCAACCTAAGAATAACTGTGAAAAGACTGACTTCGCAATAAGAAATTCACAAAATTATACCAATTCTAATGCTGATTTTAAAGAAAAGTTTACCGTAAATCCCTTTCTATATCCATAGGATAACGTGAATAGATTTATCCTTCTCATGGTTTAGGAAAACATTACCAAGTTCCAATACTATAATTCAAGTGGTAAACTAACAAAGTGAAAGTGAAATTAAATAATATGAATTTTCAGAAAACCAAAAGAAACCACAATACATCAAATAGTAAATAAACAAAGTGGAAATAAAATTAAAAAAAATGCAAGTTTACATTAAGACATAAAAAAAGGTGGCTCAATGAAAAATGTAACTCTTCTACACACTGCATAAACATTTATCAAAAATAAAATTCATCTCATGAACAATAACATTAAATAAGATGCAATCATCAACTTCTCTCTTGTTATTCGTAACTGGCTGCCCCATGTCAGGTATAATAACAAATAAACGTTTTACACAGAAACAGAATCTTACATTTTAACTAGGTACTATTTCTTAAAATTTTTGTTTTAAGATGCAAATTTAATAGCATTTGTTTTTAAGTAATGAACTGCCTCCTACGTAACCTTACCTACTCCTCAAACTTCGATACTATTCAGGTGTATTATTAAGTTTATGTTTATTTACCCAAGTAGATACTGTTGAAAATCAATGAAATCACTCTTCAGGTCATCATCGCAATATCTGGAAAGCACAACAAGAATACAATATCAGTCAACATATTTATTGTGAAAATCAGTTCAAATACAGTAACTTAATTCACCGATGTTCGTTATAATTCATATATAAATCTAATTCACTTATTGTCACCGAAAAGACAATGCAACTTTTATTAGTAGACAACAATAGACACAGCCAAGCTCAGCTACGTCTACCCATATGTTATGTGCCAATTACTTCAAACATCAAATTACTGAAATACTTAAAATGTATTATTACTTACCTATTTTCGCATGCAAAAAAAAATTATGTTCGGAGCGCTGCCAGAATTGTTGTTTCCCCAAGACATTGTGGTATTACTTAAAGAACTAACATCAGTTTTCGTAAGCCACAAATAGATTTAAGTAACGTACGCAAATTACAGCACGCTTCGTACTCCACTGTTCAAATTGATTCAAACTCGAACTCACAGTTCGTCACAACTTCAAAATACTTCATCTTGCTTCACAATTTCATGATTTCATTTCAACTAGGGCCCGGACCATCTGATTTCAACTAATTTCAACTTGTCTCGTTGCGAGCAATAACAAGTCAATAGGAGCGCGAGAAATCTAACCCAACACGAAATTGCTGCCATCTATTGAGCGCAACCACAAATATAGCAGGTGGCGCTGTCTGGACGAAATGTTTCACAAACTACTAGAAACTTCAGATCCTTTCACCCTATCCTGTTTCCTTAGTCTGTGCACGGCGGTGTTAAGGACCGCTCTAGCAGCACGTTCTCTTGGAAACAAAATCGCAGACGACAAAAAGTAATGGAAATACTGTAATAGTGCCAACTGGTGGACGGAGGTGTAACTGAAGAACACACACCCTTGTGGTTTAATTTCAATGCGTAGTTTTTGAGAGCAAAAATGTTCAGTGAGCCTAAACACCGCCCATGCGCACGGTGCAGGGGTCTCTTCAAATACTAATTACATTCTATATATAACCGAATAACTGATTGAAGATTGTTTAGGACTACTTAAAATACTTGATCATTCTCAATCAAATTATAAAATACTATAAAACAAAACAAATTCGTTTATTTGTGAAATGTCATGTATATTAATGTGAACTTTTCTCATAATTTAGTGGAAAATTTGAAGTTTTACTTTTATAATTATGTTGCCCATCTTTGTTGTCCAAACTTTATAAATTTATGTCACACTTTCCGATCCATTGACCTGTTATTTCTCCAGCACTCACAGTAAACGTTGCCCTTTCACGTTATGTTCTCACCTACGTGTCGCACTCTTTTTTTAAACTTAATTTCCTTTCACTTACACGTCAATATGTCACCATATTAAGCTCAATCTTTAATTACTCATTATTGATCCCCTATGGGCCGAATCTCGTCCAATTTTCTTGTGGTCACTTCCAATCCAGTATTCTTCAATATTATGCACTATAGAACATATTAATTTGCAACTTAACTATTAATTACATACTTACATGCTGTGCTCTATTTCTCACGTCCACATCTCTTCATACCAACCTTACCATGTTTGACTGTAGCTCTTCCAGATTATTTGAGTATGCCCGACCCTTTAATTTGCCCCATAGGTAAAAATCACAGGATAAGGCGATCGATGAGGCCAGGAGATTTTACTGCATCTGCTGACACTTCTCCCACTGAACACATGCACACGTGACAAGTTTCTCAAGACGGTGTGCTGTTGCTCAGTCTTTCTGAAAATATTCATACAGTCGTTCATTCTCTGCGAGTTGATCCACAAATTGATTAAACCGATTCTGGATATAACGGTTAGCATTAACAGTTGGTGAAAGAGTAGTGTTATGATGCGGAAACCAGACATTGCTCACCAAACACCAATCATGAAATTATGCAACGGCTGTTCGCTGTACTTCTGGGAATTTACCGATACATATTGGCGCATTTTATATAAAGGGCAGTTCTCCTGTTCATTAACAAAGGTTAATTCCGTGTCAGGTTTACAATTCATTTCCGGGCCAGTTTTATTTTGCCCACCCTGTACGATCCATTAAAAAGTATGTGTACATATATTTAGAAAGTAATCGGAGAACCTCTTTTGTATATTGGTCAGCCCTAGAATTTCATCCTGATATCAAAATATCAGAATCTTCCAAAAATTAAGACAACATTGAGAGTGTTTACCTTGTTTTACTTTCAATTTACTAGAAATAATGAAAGATGTGGTGTCTACAAGTAAAATATTTATTCAGATAGTACTTCCGCCAGCTTAGCTAGGATCTTCAATCAGACAATGCCTAGTATCAAAGGGCAAATCAAAGGGCACATTTTCCCTTCGGTAGTAGGCATTGTCAGACTGAAGATGCCTGCGAAGCTGGCGAAAGTACTATCTGAATAAATATTTTACTAGTAGACAACACCGCATCCTTAATTTATTTTTAAAAATGAATACTAGTATCGCCTCACCGATATCCAATTACTAGAAAAGCTTTTATTCAAATCCTGAAATTGCTTATTCTAAAAAAGAACGTTACAAACGGTATATTACCACAATAAACTAATTTACTCTGTATGTTATGGCTCTTATGATATAATATCATGGCTTTCAAATTACAGCATATGATCATGCCATTTTGAAGTGAGATGTATTCCTATGCTTTTAGACATCTCTGGTGACGTCTCTGGAGAGGGAGAGAGAGAGAGAGAGAGAGAGAGAGAGAATGGCGAAACGGCGATGGGCTCGAGCTCTGCGCCGAAGAGCCGTGAGAGGTGATGCCGCCGGCGCACGAGAGCTGTTACGCAACATTCAAAAATGGCGTGAAGTGGAACTGCAACGAGCTCTCAATGCTGCAGCTGCAAGCACCGAGCTGATTCGCGTTTTCGCAGAAGAATGCCCTGCTTTCTGGGAGGATGGTGGAGGTGCGCGCGCCACCATGATAGCGGCGACGACCGGCCGTGAGGCAATGTTGCTTGCGTTGCTGGAGGCAGGAGTAGATCCGCAGGTAAGCATGATCGTTTCTCGTGATTGATCGTGGAACGTTTTCTCTTGATAGTGTTGGTAAATGAGAAAATCATTTCAAAGCGCTTCCATTTTTGCATTTACGTATTCGGTTGTTTTACCGTAACTTCTGACATTACAGATTACAGCTTAGTGTATAAAAATCGTTCTGGTCTAGTGTACAAAAACATAATGACAATCATCCATATTAATCTAAAAACCTCCAAGACGTATCAAAGCAGACTGAACTGTTTCTAATGTTAGGATAACGTCATTGAGCTGGTATTTCTCACACTTTCACTTGTTAGAATTATCGATAAAGTAAATACGGTAAGTAGCGTAAATGAGTGTATAAACCCACCCAACACACACACATACCTTTTTTATTTTTTTAAGTAAACCATTAATTAAATAAATATATTTATTGTCAAAATAGCAGTTACAAACTGCGTTTGTCCACTTGGATTACCACAAATTAATTCACTCTCCGGAAGCAAGCAAAGGACCATTACATCTATTCCGATTAAGAGTCCTAAGACAGAGACGGTTTTAACGTTTCAGCACACTCCTAACAATAAAAATAGCTCTGTACATGATATAAAATTAACATAATACCAACAAATTTTTATTTCATAAAACAACAATATTCAAGATACTTCTTTCAGAAATACATATTATTATGAAACTAGAGATTATTCGGAATGTATTGATAAGTCATAAATATTAAATAACACTAAATTCAAGATTTGTTATTTCAGTGGATGTCGCCCGTGGAGTAAAATATTTACTTTTGATGAAATGATTTTAGATCCAACATCTTAAATGTATGCCTATTGTTAACGGTCTGCTTTAACTTGACTAAATAGTCCATAAGATGACGTGTTTCCTCTAAAATTTGATATGCCTTCTAGAAAAGCAAGTCCAATTGATGCTAATGGCGTCTATATTCGGACAGACGAATTATACGACTAAAACAACTAAATACTTTCGAAGAACATAAAGTGGCGATGCGTAATGGATATTGATTTCATTCGACGATAGAGGTAGGAGTGTGATGGAGCTGATATTGATCGACAAAAAGTGACGGGCCAATCATGGTCAGGATGTTATACGTAAACGTGTAAAGTTCCTAAAAAATGTGGGGTATCACAGGATGCTAAAATTGCGAATTTCTAATATAAGAATAATGACACATGGTAAACGATATATATATGTCGTGTTCACAATAAGTGGAGGGAAAATAAAATTAAATCTTCCAAAATTATGAATATATATTTTAAAAACATAAATGCCAAATATTTTTAGTGTCTCGAACGATGAAACCCTAATCTTGTTGTTGCCTTAGCACCGAGAGGAATTATGGCATACTGTTGATCCTTGAATGAAATATCAATTGGACTACAAAAATTCATGCTGTAAGTGTACATTTTCGAAGTGTGACAGAGGAAGAAGGAGAAGGAACCAAGTCTATATGGTTTATGGGACCAAAGGACCGGAGCGTTTTGTTGAAGGACGAAGAACGACTTCAAGCGACAGTGAATATGAGTGATAATTATGTCGGAAACGGACATGACGTAATGATTGCGTCCGAGTGCAGAGAATGTGAGGTGCAACGGTATCAGTATTGTAAAGTGAGCTTCCACCTCGGATCGTGAGGTGAGTTGCTGCACCGCCAAGTACCTTCCCTCGTCGTTCCGTCGAAGGACCTAATCTTGAGCTCGGCTGAAATTACCTTTTTTTTTCTTTTTATCGACCAAAGTCTCCTCGTCTCCGTAGCATATGCAATACAAGGTTCTCTGTTAATTTATCTTGTTTACTTCATATCATTGCACACTTGCCACTTGATCGTATTACCCCTCCCCGCAACGAGGCATGTGCTCATGTCCTTCTTCCCTTCCGTGTCTTGTTGTTCTTTTCAACATTGATGAGGTGTTTGTCTATTGCCACAATGTTTGTCGTATTCTCCCTTATGTATTGACATATTCTTCATCTTTCTTCAAATAATTCATATTTCTTCTCCGTCTCTATTAACGTGGTATAATCGTATAAATTCAATAATCCTATCTCCCTGAATTTGTTGATGTATGTTCCTCGTTCATAGCCATATATTGGACAGTCTCATAGTATGTGGCAGAAATTACAATTCACACCTTCCTATGCAGTTCCTGTGCACCTTACGCGACTGCTTTAACTTGATTTCGCTGTAGCCGTTTAAGTAATATTTACACTTCCTCTGAAACTCGGCTCTCCACTCATGAGGACTTCGCCACAGTTTCCCATATTCATGGTTGCGCTGAGTACTCGAAACAATAAATCACATCCTTGAGTGTAAGTTGACAAACTATTAAAGGATTTTTCACCATGAATTGGGTATTCCCCTACTTACCCTCTCTCTTTTCGTAGGCCTGTAAGTTGACCTCGCTGAGGAAGAAATCACCTCTTCCCCGTCATCACGACATTTAGTTTTCTTATAAATAATTACGTTTAAAGAATATTTATATTTTTAAATTGAGATTATTACTCGAAATTGATACAGACTGAGATTAATATAATAAAGTATATAATAAATTATTCATTTGAGAACGGACAAAACAAAATAATATGCCCGTAGGAGAGTATTAAATCATCTCATTGTAAACCTAAGAATTATGCAGTTATTATGTTTTCCAGGTAGTTGATAATATGTGTATTTAATACATTGTGAATGCGATTTTATTAAATAATTTCTGTTTTATGAAATAAGAAAAGTATTCTGTATTATACTGCAGTATTGAACTGATGTTGAATGATTAGAATTTCCATGCAATGTGCTCACCGCTGTGTCATCTGTCACCAGGCAGGCCGCGGTTCATATGAAGGCGGGACACCCTTGCACGCAGCTGCTGAAGCAGGCCACGAGGGTTGTGTGAGCGCATTGCTCGATGCAGGCGCTGACGTTCACTCCCGTTCGTCTTTTCAATGGACGCCGCTGCATTGGGCTGCGCACGGAGGCCGCGCTGAATGTGTCCGTCTGCTGTTAGCTGCTGGCGCTGACATTCACGCTCTCGATACTCTTAACCGCACTCCTCTACATTGGGCAGCTTCATGTGGATATTTGGCAGCGTTGCTCGCGCTCCTCGAGGCTGGGGCCCAAGTAGAACTCGTTGACTACATCGGGCTCACACCGCTACATCTAGCTGCGAATGGAGTATGGGAAGTTGATTGGAGCTCGCAAATTCCAGATAAATCTGATTGGGACGCTCCAACGAATCATCTAGGCTGCATACGCTCACTAGTCCAAAGTGGTTCCAACTTGGAAGCGAAGGATCGGGACGGCAAGACTGCGCTCCTGGTGGCTGCGATGGTAGGCTACGCGACAGGTGGGGAACTTCTGTTAGAACTTGGCGCAGACATTCAGGCGATTGCTTCCGACGGACAGACAGCATTACACATGGCGTGTCGCAGTGGTTCCCGGGTATGCGTGCGCTTGTTCCTGCTACGTGGAGTACATGTGCAAGCTAATGATGGCAGAACACCATTGCACGTAGCTGCTATGCACGCGAACGCCAATGAATGTGTGGAAGAATTGGCAATTGCGGGTGCAAAGGAGGCGGCACTCGACGCTATGGGACTAACGCCTTTGCATTGCGCCGCGATAGGTGGCAGACCCGAGGCGGTAGACGCGTTGTTGCGACTGGGAGCTGTCGTAAACGTGACTGACAGCTCCGGGCGCACGCCGCTGCACCACGCGGCGCCGCATTGGCCAACTCTAGTACGGTTGCTCTTGTCACGCGGCGCTACGGTGGATATACAAGACATACTCGGCTACACGCCACTTCACGTTGCTGCAGAAGAGATGTATGCGACTCAAGATTGCGTTCGAGCTCTATTGGAAGCTGGCGCGAACCGCAATGCACAGGACACCATGGGTCGCACTCCCGTTGAAGTAGCTGCTAATCCTAATGTGCGTCGTTTGATTGAAAACTGGGCTATTGCTGCTTAGCTGTCTGAGACGCTTTATCACTAGTGCTATAATTTCTAAAGATTGAAATATAAATTATAATTATTTTTTGAACATTCACGAGCTGTTTATTATTGGTAATTCTCTATTTGTATTATGGTACTTTCATTGTCTGAGGTTACATTTTAAATGTTTCTGCACTTGGAATTCAGAGCTCGTGTTTATATTCACGTTTCGATATAGCGTGAAGGAAGGAAAGGAATCGAACACCCGTCTCCGGGCTCCTGTGATTATTGTGGCATACAACCGCCAAATGGCATGTGACTTAAAGAACGGCTCACAATTGGTCCCTTGAGTGGTCACGTGAGGTTATTGCTTTTATCAAAATTGTTTCAATGTGTTTTGTTAAACTACTACTCCTTAGATGTATCGAATACCAATTATTTTGTATGTACCTAACATTGATACAGTTTTATAAAGCCATATTTAACTGTTCTTCCTTCCACTCGTACAACATCTGGAAAAAAGTGAATGTTCGGTTCACTTCTCACTCTTACAGTGTGTTGAATGCTCATACTCAACTACACATTTAGAGTTGAGACAATATCCCTTCCACCAGACACGCTCCTTTGCATAACCGAGTGGCCTGGACAGAGAAAGCATACGATTCTCCTTAACCGTTGGCGAGGACAATAATCAGCGCTTGCCGTTTAACGACTAACTTCTGAGCAGCTTAATTAAATACACGTGTTTTACGGCTCGATCTGAATCGTATTGAGAGAACAACTACACTATGACAAACTATTAATGTCGAAGAATTCCGATTCTTTGCCAAGTAAAATGAACCACAAAATCAGTCAAATCATTACCAATCCACGACATGGCCTCCCCTGATCTGCACCCGTTGTGCAAAATGTACTAGAAGCCAAGGACAAAATGTACTAGAAGAGTAAATTAGCTTGGCTATACTGCCAATAACTCGTTGATTCTGTTTCGTTTGCGTCTAAATACAACCATAAACTACGCTAATTATAGTGCTTGGTTATTGAGCCTGGAAAAGCACCCAAAAAATATTATTTACTAGGGAAGTCGAATCAAGTCGTTGAAGTGAAATAAAACAAATAACTCTATTACTGTTTACCGTACTGTCTATCATTTGCATTGTATGCTCAGTTACATTACAATATGATTCGGCATTCGATAATAACATGAACCACATTCTCAGTCCATGGATCATATAGCAACATGAACCATTTCATTGGTCATGTTAAATGTACGCCTGTCTATCGGCGACATCATCAACCATTCAAAATCATACCAGTCATTAATCCAAACTCATGAAGTTGCAATACAATTCAGTCCATCGAACATATGCAAACATGATCCAGTCTTTCGGTCATGTAACTCTGCGTCGGACAGTCTATCTGCTAGACATTACCAAAGACACATACGAACTCTTACAGAGACATGCCACAAGTCCGCTCCACCTTAGCAACTTCTGTTGTTTAGAACTTGTCGGAATTTATCATGTGGGCATGTAATGAACCCTGTTATGTGCTTGTCTGCACGTTAGTCAGTAAAGGATATTGAAAGATACAGGTCATTGTCAAACAATTCTTAACTTTTCAAAGGACTTTCAATCTTTGGGTCGAGTTGGTTCTTCACTCTTTTTATCACACTCAAGTCAAGACAGGATAGCTAAACTTAAGCGTTACGAGTTTGTTAGAATCGGAACTGAATTTGTCATATGTAGCATACGAAGTAACAAACCGCCTGTTGTCTTGTAGAAATATTTAGGATATCAGTATTCATTAAACTAAAATCTAGTAATTCTGCAGATAAACATTTGTTACCTAGTGGAATTCTCCAAACTAAGACCTGCCAAGGTCTATCGCAACACTCTAACACGAACAACATACTTTCCAAAGTGCTTATAATGCGTTCATTTCTTTCTTTACGTATATTTCCTGCAAGTGTTACCTTATCTGATCAATATTCCTATTTAATTTACACTCTACCACACAGAGAACGTTCTCCAAGTGGAAGATCTCTCCTTGCGTAATTACATAATCCAACAGCTGCGTCACATTGGGTATAGAATTATGTCGCCATTTCTAATTTATTTGTCTGAATCCTGAATCTGCTGAGTTTCGCAACGTTGAGCAACCTCGCTCGAGTTCGAAGTGATCCTCTACCGTACAGTGAACGTTTCTACAATGATACTTCGTAATGCATCGATAGTACAGTTTTGATTCATATTCGTATCAGATTACGAGGCGCTCTGTGTACCTTTCATCGCGCGAACTCGTAGGTTCTCGACCCTAGAAGCTATTCTTTGTCGTTGACCACTAAGCTACAGTAACCTCCAACTACTGCTAACTTCCATTTTCAACTGCCTTGCTAAAGCAATCAGTTACACGCAATTCACTATCTAACTTTTGAATATTTTGAAAATAACACAATGTACAACGGTACTAGCACCAGTATGTAGTTCCATTAGAAACTCAGAGTTGTAGATCATTAGTACAGGCTTACTAGCCAGGACCGAAATTATTTGCTGGTGTATTTGTCCATGCTAGCCCTTCAACTAAACACGTTACTTGCATTAAGTAAAAACAACTCTTTCGTTAGAAATGAAAAGTTTGAATGAACTTGCGAAAATAAGAAGCTAACCTTGTAATTTGTGTGAAGGTACTGTAAGAGAAATGGAATGAACTCTATTGCGTAAATATTTTTCCATTCTCAACTCACGTCTCTTCAGAACCGCACTTCAGCAAATATTTCATAACCAAGAAGTTCAACGTGGTCTATAGAACATACAGATTAGTGAGGAAAACATTTTCAGTCAGAAACGAGCGTTGTTAAGCTCAGTTTAAAGTTAAATCTATCTTATCCTAGTGGGAAATTGAGTGAGGGCATCGGGATATCGTCTATGTATACCCACGTAGCAGCAAACGAGGTCAAATTAAAGTTCCAGACACAACACCTGACGGGTTTATTCTGCAACTCCCAAACCGACAGGGAAGGGGTCCGACGCACGGGGGCGACGTCACCCTCATGCGAAAAGTGTAAAGCTACATTCGCCATGTTTCCGAGGACTACCGATGGAATTCGTTTACACTCTATCTCATAGAACTCACAGACGCTGGAACAGCATAGGACCGCAGCTATTCACCCCGACCACACCACCCCCGACGCTGGAGGTGACTATGAACACCGGAAACACGTTATTCAGTAAATATTTTTCATTTTTTAAAAGTTGGATTATAATTGATATGGGATAACGATATAGAATTACCATTAGCAATTATTTTGTGTAAATCTCTCAACCTATAACATCGTTGAAATCGGGGCAAAATCCATCCTCAGAGAGAGACTCGCCCACCCCGTCCAAACGGCGATGAGAACCATGATACTTCCCACCACAACTAGCTCCACAAAACAAATGCGCGACATGACACGTCCATCCACAAAGGCCACCCCAAATCATCGAAACAAAGCTATCAAAAATATGCTCCAAAGCAATTCAAGCATGAAGCAATTCAAAATTATCAAATGCAATGGGCCTCCTGTTCCGTGCATTCAATAAAGATTAAAAAGTCTTCAAATCACAAAATCCGGACGAGAAGCCCAGATTCCACAAGCTTGCAAGTGAAACTGAGTAGCAGCAGACGCCGTGTCCCACCTCGGATGTGAAAACTCGACTGGCACGGCTCCCGACGACCAAGCGCAACAACCGGAACCAGTCGTCCGCCTTCCAACCGGCGGAGACGCCACAAGCGGGAACAACGCCCACCTGCGATAGGGAAATTTTTATTCCGGCCGAAGACGACCCAGTGTGGCCCACATAACACCTCCCAACCGTCCACACGGAACATCCTTCAACCTGTCTGCCCCGTCTCGATCGCAGCGGAAAGTTACAGAACATACCCTGTGATGGGAAGGTTTTCGATAAAGCATGCAAGGACATCGCCAAACCTGCACGAGCCAAAAGCACAGGAATTTCTGCTTCAACGTCATCAAAAGATTAACGGACTTGAATGACCGGAACCATTTCCAACTTCGAAAACCTTGCCCTGTCGATAGTCAAAGCCACATCGCACTGGAATCGTAATATTTCAGAACCAGCGACAAGATCGAGCCGTAGTCGCGTAGGATAGAATGAAACAAAGCATCAAGGTTATAACCGTCCATTCATTAGTAAGTTACCATGGACGGTTATAGCCTTGATGCTTTAATTTAACAAACCCATAGGTACCTACATCAAACATATTGACCACGACGTGGTTTGAACATGCAACGTACTGATGTAATGAAATTAAGAAACCTCAGAACAGTATCCGCGGCGTTAACATGCAAACTGGAGTCAGATGCACTACTACGTGCCTTCGCCATAGAAAGATACTATCTACTGCAACGCTGAGTAATACAGGGATCAGCGGGCGAACTCGAGCCGGCTTCCAAACCTCCCCCACTCGTCGGGGGTATTGCACCACATTGCGTCGTTCGCCGCTCCGACATATACGTGTGTCATTCACAGAAATTAATATTGTGCACAGTGATCCTGTCTCAATAAAGTGAAATAAAGGAGATAATAGGCCCTTCATATTCAATAATCTGCAGTGCTCATTTTGAAAAAGTACTTTTGAGGAAGTAGGAATCATTAAAAAATTAAACAATAAACTCAGCTCATATTCAGACAACATAATTTAAATGGCGAGAAAATTTGAAGGAGTTCTGGTAAGATTACTGAGAGTTAATCTATTAAAAAATCCTCTAAAACTTTCTATATATTTCGTACATTAAAAGTGTCACATCAAATTGATTATTGCAGTCCACTACTCGTATTTACATTCTAAATCTTTCCGTCTTTTTACCTTGTGAGCTGAAGAACTATCGTAATAAATGTAGTGAACAATCCAATAAAATCGTATAATATAGTTAATAATATCCAAGTGATAGTTACATTTTAAATATTTTTTTCATATTTAACTATGGATTTATTATATTTAACATAACATATAACAACTAATGAACATCTTATGCGTGAGCGTGGAAACTGTTTTAATGTTTGGGTTACATCAGATAGATAGAAGCAATTAATCATATTTCTATTTTGTTATAATTTTATTTTTTTCATCTTTCATATAAAAATTATTTCTCAGATAAATAAATCTAAACTAGGTTTGCGCCAGAAGCTTAAACAGCTTGTTTTATTTCAAATTTTATCAGTTCTATTGTCAAATACTTATTGTGAATACATATAAATATATTAATGAATACATTTTATAATATTAATGAATTCTATTTTATTACTTTTTTAAAATATCATAGGATTAATCTAAATTAAACCACATACTCTTAAAAGATGAACATCTTTTGTGATATTATTCATGGGGTTTTACCACTCAATACATGGACTTTGTTCTTTAATAGTCCCTTATCCCACTAAAATAACTCCACTGTAGTAAAACAAAACTATTATGCATAAGTGAAAAAACTTCAATGAAAACGGCGCCGCCTGCATTGGGTTATATGGAAGTCCAGCCAACCAACGACATATTCCCATACATTCCCTAAACTACACCCATGACATTCTACTGTGATGTTAAATTAGTTTGATGTCTTAAGTAAACAATATCTAGTTAAAGACATTTAAAGAGATTTTAATTCATTTACATGATTAATATACTTTTAAGATATTTCCTATTAACGACATTTGAGGATGTACGTATTAATATGGATTTAGATTTATTAGCGTAGAATATTTCCTTGTAATTGTCTAAAATCTTAGTAATTATTATAACATAAATTTACTTAACGTGCATATACTGTAACAAACCAAATAAATGGAGGTGACTAATTACTGCTCGTAATTAATAAATGTTTAAAATTCGCTAAAGGGGTTAAGCCACACATTTAATTGTTCAAAGCTCCACGTTGGAAGCGTAAAAATTGTAACAAAACAAAATAAATGGGGTAATTTACTGGTTAATAAGGTAGTGGGAAACCCTAAGCCACACGTTGCGGCGCCAACAACAATTTTGGTTACAAAACAAAAATAATGGGGTAATAGTTAACCCTAAGCTATTAATTAATTAACACAATGATTTATTTACACATAAACATCCTAGTAGTGGCGTCATACTTTTATTCTTAAGATTCACTTTGAGTTATGCTAGTTAACTCAGACCTCTGCGTTGTGTGAACCACTTGTATTACTACCTAATTAAACTACGAGAATACGATATGACTCTGAATGACCACACTAAAGTTAATTAATAAATAAAACACAATGAAAGGTATTTGTGACTGGCGGGGTTCTTGGCCATTTATTCAAGAAAACACACTTTTGGTATAACTACGCGCAGCATCAAAAATAAAATTGGTTTTAATCAACATAAACTACATTCTTCAAAATTACGACTCACTATGTCACTCATGCACACCGACACATCCCTGGATTTTCCCCCAAAATTCACATATTAATATTACATAATATTCACAGTGAGGTGGGTACACTGATCAGTCCACAATCATCGTTTTCTCCTAAATTTTCGTTACACAATTAATACTGGAATACCAAAGCTAATTAGTTCGTTGATTAAGGAAACATACTGTCTTTCCCATTCAGTCTATTATGTTGAAGCACACGCTTTATCTTCGTCCGAAGACTCACTGCTCGCATCTACTTTCACTGGAAGCTACCAGTACAGTACAATTACCTTGTTTACAAAACATTGGTGAAATGTAGGCTACCTCGGGCTAAACTGCGTGATCGCCTTGGGCTGAAACTAGGTTCGATGACCTGTGGGCTGTTGACAGCTGCTACCAGTAGATCCTTCCCGCTGCTTGAGTCGCGCTACTCGCGAAAGAAGCTCGTCACAGAGAATCTTTCCAAAAATGCGATTAATTGTTCACTAAAAGAAGCCGCCAGTCATCTGTCCCAATGCTACGATTCTCATTGTCTTTAAACTTTAATCACCGATGACGAAACCAAAAAGGCAGATTTCGCTAAAAAAATTAACTTGTAAACAAATTAATTAACAAGAGACTGCACTAGAAAATACTTAAGAGCTGAAGTGCTGGCTCAGCCGTACTGCCGAGCACTGTAATCGAATACATTGCCAAATGAATTAGAACGAGAATGATTTCAAAAAAATTATACGAAGTTTCTAAGTGTCCTGAAAAGAACTCTCGCCGATAGTTTCGGAATGAAACCGAACAATTCTCACGGATAGCAACTATCTCAAGTTACTCTCGTGCGTCTCGAAGTAAATCTCTTAAGTACAATCTCGTAATAATCGTTTTGAAGTATTCTCCGCACGACTTTTTATAACAAAAATCACTTCTCCACGAAATTTCGAAAAAGTTCACGCACCTTCGACGTGCCATGTGATTTCAAGAGCCAATTATTTATTCGATCTACTCCACGCGGAATTCCTTTGATAGGCTGGAAGGTCGTGACGTATGCTTTATTTTCAACGAATCACGTCGCCCTTTTCACCAGCAACTATCTTCGCTTTCTCCTGACGTTACGTCGAGGCAATGTAGCTGCCTCGTGCCGTACTGTCAATTGTTCCCACGCCTCTTTTTCTATTGTCTGGTATCTTTTCGCCGACCGCCAAAGGAACCCTGGGTTCCGCGAGTCTGAGCTTGTTCCGGCAGTCCCTAGAGACCCTAGAAAATTTTGGTGGATTTCTTATTATCTGGGTCACGTCTGTCCTTTCGCCTTGTGCGGGCTACTGCGCTAACCTTCTTTCTTGAATTTTGGTCGCTTTTGCGCCCATACCTTTGCTAAATGTTTACAATGCCGACTGTTTAATTTTGACCATTTTCCCAACAATCTTTGTAGTTGCGAGTGCCGCGCCGACGACTGAGTGTAACCGTCTCTCTTCAGAAATAACTTTTTTTTGTTTTTCTGAAAACTAGTGACTTTTCATCCTTACAAATAATACAACCGCATCCGTCGTCGCGCGAGCGATGGGAACGGCCTGAGCACGCCGCATCCTTCAACAGCCTGTTTTTTTTAATATTTCTAGACTTTCTAACCTCCTATTTTCAATTTAAAATTAATGAAATTAATATTTCATGACAATACATAAATTAATTTCTATTACTACGACTTTCATTTACATAATAATAAAAAGCACAGATTGACAATGAGCATACGATTTACCATTCTCGAGATCATACACTAATTTCATTTCTTTTTGAAAAATTGTAATTAATTAACCTCGGGATCGTTTAAGTGAATTGCTCACTACGTATGCGACGAATACCGCCAAATATTCGCAGAAGCGGCTGAACTCGATAGAGAACAGACAATACTTTGAACGTTACACCACCTTTAAACCAACTGACTTCCCAGTTCCCACATCCTCAACAGTTGAAGAAACCAAGAGTTAGCGCTTTACGATCGGAGAATTTTATAATGCATTTCAACAATGTGCCAATGAATTTTATAATAGATTTCAACAATGTGACTATCTCTCGCCAGTCAAGGACTTAAAAATGCAAAGAGGTTGTCATTGTTTCAACCAATTCAGAAGCTTGAGACCTTTCATTGTTGAAATGCCTGTGAGTCCACGCGTGCACCTGTCCTCACGCCTCCCTGATTATATTTCAGTACCTTTTTAGTGTTAATTCAATTATAACTAGTGCCAGCCAAACAAGATTTCAATCTCAATTTTTATCTGTTACTCTCCCTTTAGTTGAATATTAACAATATTCTTTAAAATAATAAAGCTTATTCGATATTTGAATTTTAATATCGATATGTTGTTAAAAATATATCGGTCAAAACTATTGATTTATAAAATACCGTTCAAATGACGTATAAATGGACAGATACTGGGCCGCACTTGGGACCTAGTGACATATATATGTGTGCCGTTACCAAAATGGAAAAAGTTCGTGGTGTAGGAACACATTTCCTACATATACTTTATACATACTTGATACGTATTGATGAATCTCCCCCATGTAACACATTACATACATGAAGCCCACGACTACGACGATGCGCCATGTTGTTAACTGGAAGACGTCAAAGAATCCTAACATTATGGATAACGAGAAACTCTTTGATGCCCACGCGTGCCGCGTGCAAACAGAAACCTTCGTTTATCTCTAAATAAACGAATCTCAACATAGTGTTACGCCCCTACCCGTGGCAACGAACTTTGATTACTTCATACTTCTGCCTACGGATCGGCCGCGAACAGACCGCTCGTCATATCGCCGCCCGGTCTCTTCAAGCAAGAATTGCAGAATACTTCAGTCTATGCATCAGCCGAGAACAGGTCGTTCACCGCACGATCTCCTCAAAACCAGAATTCAGATTACTAGAGTCTACGCACTGAAGTTGGTCAAGGTCACATCGCAGCCCGATTACCTCAACACCAAGCACAGCTCAACGAAATAACTCTACGCTGACGATTTTCCCCGAGGTCACGTCGAAATCCTATGTACAAGAACCAGGATTACAGACGACCCGAAGCCTATTCTACCGTCCCAAGAATCAACACAACATCTCCGACCACCGACTCGCCAGAAATCAGTAGTGAGTTAAACGAACAATTCCGAACTGAACCTTCTACGCCTGGTCCCACCGTCTGGTGTCGTTCTTTGTTTTACGTTACGACGGTAGAAATAAATCTTGTTCCAGTTGAACACTTTAAAGCATTTTATTTTGGAGAGGAGGAAATCTTACTGCGAAGCAAGCCTACATGCTGAGGCTTGCGAAGCAAATCCAGAGATCCTCCCCGACAGTGGAATAAGAAAGTTGCTTTCTCTTGATTCCATACCCGCTGTAACTTCAATTATTGTGTCGTAATAAATTAAGAGTACTTCCAGACCCTCCCCTCCGAACCTTAAAATAGATTCCTCAAAATATTCTGTTTTTAAGAGGAGAGGACAAGTTTCTTTTCTTCAAGTAAATGCGTGAAGAAAATTCAAAAATTCATACGACGAAGCTTATAAACCATTGACCCTTGACCATTTAAACTAAAGCGGCCTTCTGTTTTGAGTTCTAACACTAAAATTCAGTAAAAACTGAGATAGAACATCGAATTTCATTGTAAAATGTAAACTAGCATGATTGACATAACCCCATATTTTAGTAATAACTGAGTACAAAAAATGAGAGACCAATTAACCGTGCGCCCTCGTGGCTTGCTGTATCGTGGTTATCCATGGCTGCTCAGCATACATGTACACGGAGTTGCAGACATGTATCTCGGACGGCGCTAGAAAACCCCGACGTGTTCTGTGACATTGCTGCTGAAATAATCAGTTTATTCCCCATTGTGTTCTGTTACTATTACTACCCGTTAAGTACGACAGTTCCGATTATGCAATTTCCACTTATGGTGGATAAATTGTTGGTTTCATCTTATCTGTCTCATTGCCCTATCTCACCCTCTTGAAGAACAGAAGCAGATTGATCTAACCCACCACCCTGAAGAACAGGATTATCCTTGGTACCATCCTTATCTCTCAGCTGAACACTCGAACGACTCTGCATCTGTATCCACGGTCAAGACTTCATTCTTCTTAAGAAATTTCTCCATCCTTCTCTGATAACTCCCTATCACCAAAAGATTGTGAAAATCCCCCTAAACATTCCCATTAAGACCTCATATCCCCTTCGGTCGGTCTAAACTTCCCTTCTCTTCTATTCGCCCCTTAGTACATAATAGTTTTAATTTTTGTATAATTGTGTATTTCAACATTTTGTTAAAATAAAAACATATATTTTGCTTACAAGTGCACAGAGAGGTAGCGGATTGAATTTTTTGTTCCCATCCTCATCTTTTACCCTGTCGTATTTAAGAACAATGACCGTATCTCCCTGAACTCTTTTGTTATCTGAACGTTCCGCTCTCCTTGTTCGACCTTCACCGTTCGCTACAGAGACGAGAACGAGTCGCACCGAATGAGAACTCTGCATCAGAAACGAATATCGCAAGCAAAACGACCCGTGTTTGAATCCCCATTCACTAACCGAGGTAGTAAACAGGACGAGACCTCCTAGCCGCAGCCGAACTGGATGCTAAACAAGCCGTGTGCAGACCGTCTTACCGGTTCGAGAACCAACGATTTCCTCTGTCATATCATTCTTTTGGTCTTCTGGAGCACACCCATCGCGTCATCTATAGTATAGGGGAATTACCTTAGTATTATTAACCACAACATTATTACATTTTCGTATTAATATGATACAATGACATCGAAGTTAATTTGTCGAAAGAAACTCTCGCTACGTCGTTCTTCTTGTCCTAGACCAGAGGTCCGAAAGCACCACGCGAAGTCGTGCCATACGACCTCATAGAGCCTGCTGCTTTCCTCATGATACAAGTTGTGATAAGAAAGTAACGCACCTTGTGAGAATAACAATCTCTATTGAAAACTTACGACAAAAAATTAATGTCTCTCTACTTACTCCTCTCCCTAGTAATTAATTAATTAGCAATCGAACCACAAGGCTAAAAAACGTCAGTGCGAAACCAAAAGCTTAAGATTCCTCGTATCATCTGAGTTACCCCTAATGTTTTTCGCTCTGCAATCATCTTCCAAGATAAAAACTGTCATTAGCAAAAGTTCATGTCATGTTGAGCGCCTTATCCCAGCGCAGTCCAACTTAACCAACGGGTCATTTTCCACACACTTTGGATCGACTGGGTCGGCATGGGGTTTGGCAATATCTTATACGACGAATAAAAAATTAATGGGTCATATTAATTTATTTATAACGCTGTATTTTGATTCTCATCAACAAATGTATATTAATCCAAGCTGGAGAAATAAATTAGCACGTTTCTTTATTACATTTTAAACAGTATTTTAAATATATAGTATTATGATAAATTTTCTCATATTGTAATGTATGACGGGGTAATTCCAAATACAATTTTTTATTTTCTATGAATCACAACATAATTTGTGGCTTGCAACGTTTAGTGAAAAAATTGATATAAAAAGTACTGTAACTCGCGGGCCGTAAGAACGTTTCTCCTGCCGCATATGGCCCGAGGAACGACAGTTGGACAGCGATGTTTCATGTTATTGTTACGTTGGAGTTGTACAGATTATAGAATACCTTCTTTAATCTATGTGGAGTTGGACCAATTTGGGGCGCTGTGTTCTCTATGTTCTACGACCGGAAGTACATCACCTTCAAGAAATACCGAAATCTAATGATGGTATTAAATCGATATTTACAAAAATATATCTCTATCTACTGGGGCTATCCAGTCACTTCCAGGAAAGTTGACTAGTCAACTCTGGGCTGACTGTAGTCAACTTCGCTCGGAAGCCCGAATGGAATGCAGAAGTCTACTTCTGGGTTCGCGCTTGCGCGTTGGGTAACTGAAATGCATTTTATGTGGTAAACGGTCACAAAATGATTAATAACAATGAATTATTTGGGGATAATTCTAATTCGAATATTCTGACTGGATTTAACTCTCATCCTCAGCCCAGCGCGATTCTTCTGAGGCTTTGTGATACTATCGATTATTCTGACTGCACTCATCTCTCCTCAGCGTAGTTGACTAGTAGTCGATAGTCGTTTTCATTTTCGATATCGAAGCAATCGATGATACTATCGATGTTTAACGCTTCCTACCATATACATTGCATATAGGAAAACACGTGTTCAGTCTGTGTGGACGAGGAAATGGGTTGTAAAAATGTTAGTGGTGTCATTTATTCAATTTAGACGCGTATTTCTCCTGTTGTAATTCATTAATCCTCATTTAGTGAGAGACGAAATCATATATTATTTTGTACTTGAAGAGGAAGTGACTTCCGACAAGAACGAGACTTATTTGTCTGACAATCTGTATCACGTTATATTAGCAAGATGGGGAGAAAACCATTTCACGAACAAACAAAGAAAAAAGGACCTGGGCGCAAGGCTAAGAAACAGAAAGATCCTGTATTTCCAAAACAGTTGTTACGTGAGTATTAATCAAATGCCATATTCTCAAATGTAATTTTATGTTTGTCTTGCTTCATGCATCAAGTTCATTATGATTTGTTCATTTTTTTATTCAGAACTACAAAACGGTATAAGTTGCTTTATTTTATTTTGCGTTTGCATTGGTATGTGTTATTTTAACTATTGGGTCAATTTTTACTTTATTGCTTCAAATTAAAAGTTTCAAAAAGAATATCTTTATGATGTGGTTATTTAATTTTTGATAGATGATGATGCAACAAAACCCATGTCACGAAGACAGAAAATAAGAGCCAAGAAGCAGAAAGTGAAGATGGAGAAAATAGTTGATAAACAACTGTTGAAAAAGGCTGACAAAAAAAGAAATGTTGGAGAAATTATGAAACGTAAAGTGACATGTAAGTAAATTGGAATATCATATAGGCTGAATTATGGAATTTCTGCAATTGATTTCGCAAAGTTTTTAGTATTCGTATAGTATTTTTTTAGTCGTAATGTTGTTTTTTCTTCTTAATTTCCAACAGTAACCTATTATGTAAATTTTATGAGTATAATATTGATAATTATTTAACTTGGCAATATAGCAATAATAAATTGATCAGTTGAAATGTAAAGAACATAAAATGTGAAAAAAATAACTAAAAGATGCTTGTGGTTAAATTTTCATTTAATTGTCAGATATAATTTTTAATTGTAATGCTAGAGTGCCATGAACCTCCAATAAGGAAGCAAATAAATAATTAAATATTTTTGCTAAAGGAGCAGTGAATGACACATAGAGGACAATTAACTAACATTCTTTATGGAAACAAGCTGAATAAAGGGACCATCACATTATTCCAATCACAATTCACAATGGAAAAGTGGAGAAAAACTTAGACTGAAATAGGGCTAAAGAGGTAATATATGAAAGTGTTCCAAGATTCTTTGAAATGAACTTAGTGTGAAGAAACTATTAATTATGAAGTTATCGCCAAAATAGGCAAACGCGCATAATGCAACTTTTGGCCATGTCAGTCACAAAAATTAATTATTTTACCACAAAATGATTCTCCATAAAGAACACAGATGCAATAACAATAAATAACGTAATTATCGCACAACTCAGCAACCTCACAGTAATTTATAGACTTGCTTAAAATCACTATGAAATCTTATGTTTTCTACACATCACCCTTACAATTGTATTTTTGAAAGAAAACAAGTTCCAAATGCAGTTCACACTTTTTTCAATACATTACATAGTATTTTTATAGCCTAAGTTGTTTTTAGCCATGGACACCTTCTCATCCTTACACTTTTCTTAAAACAATATTAATTGACTATCCAGTTCGCACTTTTGTTCACACCAACATAGTATTTTTATAGCCAAAGTTGTTTTCAGCTAATATACTAATTTAGTCTAGGAAAATGACTCTAAGCAGTTTGTATCAACATTTCATTCACACACAAATAAATTTGCATTAATTTCATACCATATTATCAAGTTTTGTCAAGATGAATTCTCGTCATATTTCTTCAAGTTGCCACAGTTCACAGTCACTTCTGTAACTCTACTACTTACTACAGAACTACTTTTTTAACTAGTGTACTAATTCCCGCCACCCAAAATATTATGTATTTCACACTAAGCAGGCGAGAGCGTGTTTCATCTACAAATCAGTGTGTTCATCATGTCGTGTTCCAACTATCCGCCTTACTAGATAGTGCACCAAATTTTTTAGTATAACTACATATCTCACCATCTGCTCAACAAAAGGTACTTCAATAGTGAAAAGTAACATGGTTTGGAACCCAATGCTAGTAATTTAATTATTTATTTCATATCTTACAGACAAATGTCCATTTGTACGTAAATAGTAATATTAATGAAGAAACATAAGATCGACAGTACATTCTCACTCATATTTTTAAGCGTTGCTTCCAGCTTCAATACAGAATTTACAAAAATTTGGATCAAATACATTGCATGAGAGATCGTTGTCTAATTTACGTAATCAGTTTAATGGATTATTTGCAGTATATCATTGTGTATAAGTATGTATGTATCTTCCAAATTATTCATTTTAGTATTCTTTAATTTAACGTTTTCTGTATGGATGGGTTTACAACGCAATGCTGTACTCATTGGCATAACTAGGAGCATTATGTTGGGTATATTAATATTTTATCGGTGTCTTAGCAAACTTTGTGTATTCCAGTCCCATTTCATCTAAATCTCAATGAACTCATGCCAACACATCTTGTCACCTCTCACCTGATAATGTGGTTGTATGATAGGATCGTAGTACTATTGACTCGTCACAGAAAATATAAATATTATTCACCCATAAAAGATCGTTTTTAACTATTTATTTAAGTGGTTCTATTTGCTGCTTCTCTCATTCTTCTCATTGCTAGAGACACTAGTCACATGTTAGTTTTCTTTGTTTAGAAATAACCTGCATTTGAGCCAAAAATAATCATACCATCCAAACGCAAATTTCTTGGGTGTTTTGGGAATTGTTTGGGGACGACATCCCCCTCTCCGACTAAGGATATAAAAAACCTTCAAAATTTTGATTGCTGTATTCTTACAAAAAAGATACTTATCAACCAGATTTTTGCTGATGTAGATTTCATAAATCAGATCTGAGGAAGACAGTCAAGGACACAATAGATTACAATGTTACAAAATACCAACTTTTCCAAAAAACAACAACTATTATTACCAATTACTAATAACATAGATAGACTTGAAAAAACATTGAAAACCCTTATATGATCAAAATGAGAACATTCTGATTTTGAAAACTGAGAAGACTAATTGCACTGTAAAAGGTCAATGTTGTGAACAAAACCGAGTAAATAGGTAAAATGTCAAATGACAAAAACATATTCAATAAAATTGCAAACTAAATTCTTTTCAATCCCGATGCTAGTAGGGCTAGGGTATTTTTTGTCCTCAATGTTTTGATGTATGTTTTGATATGTTATAATTCAGGAGGGTTTTTAGTGGGTATGGTTGAGTCATTCGGCTAATCCCACATGCGAGGAGAGTCATGTTGGCTTTCCTTAGTGTGTAACAGCATTTTTCCTACCTGTACAAGAAATTTAGGTCTCTAATGGCCTCGATGTCGGCGAGCCATAAAGCCCCAATGAAAAATATTAAAAGAGCTCTGAGTAAATATCCGGATATATTCCCAAGTTTTATCATACCACCCGTTGCGTGTACACCCAGCCCTCATCTCTACTCTCCGCCCCCCGACTCCCTAGTTATTCGAATGGTCTAGTTACTAAAATTTTGTACTTTAAATGGGAATAAACCCTCTGCAAAGTAAACCCAGTGGGATTTTTAGCAGACAGTTTAATTTTGTCTTAAATAAAATGCAGATGTCACAATTGTGTAAAAACAATTTGGATAATAAACAGAAAACAGTAGCATTATGTTGCTATTTATATTCAGATGTGAAATAACATCATTAATGTGAGACTTGAAATCTTCTAAAATTGATAAGAATTCAGAATACATGGCAGGATTTAAGAGGTTTGATTTTATATTGTCTCTTCATGTTTTACATAATTAGAACTATGTATGAGCAGTTCATATCTGGAGAGTTCCCGCAGAGAATCTGGATGAATTTTTTTTTTACTAATGATTGCAAAATAACCCATTTATATTAGTTATAATCATGCCTTCATATATTTTTATATGTTTGTTTATACTTTATAATGAATATGCTAATTATTATACATTGCTAGTTCGTCAGTTACTTAACTGAATGTGTATGTCATCACACCATTGTCATTGTACTTGTAATTAAATAAAATATTATTGGTTATTTTAAAGTCTGTTTATTGATGTTTTAAGTATATTTTTGTCATAATAGTTACAATTCTTATATATGCTCAATCTTGTCTTTGTTTTTGCTTTATCTGTTTTACCTCATCCTTTTCCTCACCCAAGCTTTTCCTGCATTTCTTTGATTATAATTAATGGGAGAACCCCTTGCTTGCTTCCAGGGAGCAATGTAGCTTATTGTCCTCCAAGATCTTGTCAGAGACATGTAATAATAATAATAATAAATGAATAATGGTCTTGGTTGAAAGTTTTTCTATAATACTGTCCTAAGTCATTCTGTATCAATTGCATGTCATTTGCTTAATTTCCAGTTGCAGATGAAAGAGATTCTGATGATTCACCTGATGATCTGAAAAAGAACAGTGGATTTTCAGATGAGAATTCATCATGGTTGAAGCCTGTGAAGGATAAGAAAAATAAATCTGTATTATTTGAGTCTGATTCAGATACTGAAGGAAGTGAAGATGAATCATGCAAAGTAAGAATTTTTTTTTCAAAGAACACTTATATATTATTCTAGTTTGTGTTGAAGAAAAACCTTTTAGAATTTCATAATGATACTACTATATTTCATTAGTTTCTAAATACCAAAGTTTGTGTTTACAAGTCTGTTATGAGAACAGAAAATAATAAGATGGGAGACATTTTATTACTGAGAAGACTGAGGAACATATGAGAAAGTATGTACAGTGGTTCCTACAGTTTATTTCAGAACATATATCTTACATCTTCCAATTACCCTTTCCACGTGGTATACAGTCTTTAGACGTCATGCCATTTTTGTTCCATTGGCGGCAGTCTGTCTAGAGACGGCGTAGGTTTCTGTTTCAGTAAGCGGAAATCCGTACTGTTTTGTTGTTCCCTTTCTCTTTTTTTCCGTGCTCCAAGAAGGTGTGCCCTTTGGCATTGTTTGTGGGAGCAGAAAAAAAGGTTCAGTGCCTGTCCCGAGGGGGTGAGTGTGGCAGGTAGAGAACGCTTAGGCGTGAACCCTTCTGCTGTTCTGAAATCATGTGAAATGATTTCGCCAGCCTAATTGTTTATATATGTACAGTTTTTAATGTAACAAAGTTCAGGCAAACTCAATGATCAATTTAATTATTTTATTCTTTCTTCTAGATTGTAAAGTGATTAATGTACTCTACCAAGTTGAGATACAATGTTCTTAATTTAGAACATTGTCTACATGAAAGGATCCTTATATTAAGAAAATTAAATATTCTTGTGAATTCTGTCTTAATTAGCAAAAACAAATGTGATTATTTCCATTTTGATCTTCAATTTGACAAAAGATCAAATATATATTCTGCCCAAATATAACATTTTATATAATTTATGATTTTGTCCCTGATGACCAAACATATTAATTGGTATAATAAAAATTATCTCCTAAATAAAGTGGAATATGTTAAAAGTAACAAGAAAGAAAAAAGTAAATTTAAAAAAATTCTAAATGGCAAATGTCTGAGACAGGCACAACCACTTATATCCAAAAGAGCGCACTACGTAAATAGACGGCACACCACAAATGTAAGGAAAATACTGAGGACATCTCTAGACGGCTTCCCGCAATAAAATAAAAACCTGCACGCTGTACATAGACGGCATGAGCAGATAGAAAAGAAATATTTTGAACGTCTCGAGACAGCATTCCGCAAACTTGACCGATTTTCCTCCTCACCCCATCCTCCGACAAGCAGGTAAAAGTTTTTAATATCCTCGCAAAGAAAGTGGTCACCTTCTGCCTTGACTCCATGCAGAAGAGTTAAGAAAACAAGTAAAAACTCCTATAATATGTCTAGAGATAAAATGTAACTTGGATTGGGGCAGATTGGACTAAAACATATATATTGTGTTGATTCTTGTGCAAAACTCAGTGGGTTTTTTTTTTATTCATTTTAAATTTTTTTTATTAATACCATAATAAATGTACTTATTTCCTAGGTTGGAACTCTTGATGAAATAGACGATGATGGTGTATCTGGTGATGAGTTTGGTGGTGACATGGAAGGTAGTAGTAATGATGAAGGTGAAGAAAAAGATGATGAAGAGGAAGGAGAAGATAAGGATGATTTGCTTCCAATAGAAAAATCTGCTAAAATGCTGAAAAAGAAACTTAAAAAGGCTGAGTAAGTGTTCTTGATTTAATTTATGCCATTTCTCTAAACCTTCATGTGATGGTAAGTTTTGTGGTCCAATGATCAAATTATCTTAATCAAAGATATATTATCAACCAAACGTGTTCTATAATTATGATAATTTCCAGTTGATAGTTTTGAGGTACACTCATACAAAATATTTTGGATGAGATATGTTGCCATATTTGTCTGAATATAGTTCCCCTTCTTCTTTTGTAGGAACAAGCGGGGAGAAATTGAGCAAAAGCGATAATTTTAAAAAGGGCAATGATTATTCAAAATTCCAAGTGACTGGTTTGGTTCTGGTATAATCATGATTTTAAAATAAAAAGCTAACTGGAACAGTTCAACTTCTCCTCCTTGTACTGACAGATCCTCACGGACTTCGGCTCTACTTCAAATTCCAATCCATTGCTTTATTCATGTGTCTGAGAATAATTTAGATAGCATCAAATCTTCTTTGATCGCTCTACTTGCATTGTGTTGAAGAAGATCCCTGTCATTAGACTGTATTGTGTGTCATATTCAGCAGGGTGATGCATTCCCAGTCAACATGGACCTGTACTATTTGCACATCTAATGAGCGTCAAATCTTTGTATCTATCGATATTTTTTTGTGTTAAGTCACGTTTACAGCTTGTTTTCAGCTTCACCTCGAAATCAGTTCAACTCATTTTACCCATGAAACTCTGAGATAGCTGATTTCTTGTCTAAAATTCAATTAGTCTCATTTAGATTAATTTTGTGTTAACATGTTAAGGTGTGAACAAAGAAAGTAACAAATAAGAATTTATGGCCTTGAATACTATGATTTATGAAATGTTTGTTATTTGTGAAGTATACATGTAACAGTTATGTTTATAAGTTCTTGAAAAGTGTGAATTAAATTGTTCATAACTATTAGTTTTTAGTCTGGAAATTTGCATTAAAACTGGATAACATTTTTTGATGCCTTCTGATTTCAAAAAGGAGAATTTTCAATGCATGTCTCTGTTCTGAAACTTTGTTATTTATAATAAATCCAGGTCTTCCCTGAAAACATTAATTTTCTTGCTTACAGGATTGAAGATGAAAAAGAATTGCAGTTGAATATTGAAAAGGAACACATTGATGTATTTAGAAGTGATACAGGTGAAGATGCACAATTGTCATTGCCAGAAGTCATGCAACAGATCAAGGATATTGTTATTGTCTTATCTGATTTTAATAGATTGCGAGATCCTGAAAAGTAAGTTTATGAAGTGTTTACTTCTCCTCCTCTTTTTCGTATTTTTCTATTTCTTCTTCTGTGTCTTATTTTTATTTTTTTCTACTAATGTAAAAATATCTTGGTGACATGGCTTCACTAGATTTTTGCACCCGACTGCTTGTTTTTTTTAAATTAAAAAAAGTTTCTGGCTATCAATTTGGATTTGTAGCAAAAATCTGGAACCATTAATGCTTTGGCTTTTGTTCTTTTGTTTTGTATTTTAATACTTTGGCTTTGGCCGTACAATAGTCACCTTCAGAAATTTGGTAAAAGCTTTTGACACTGTCAACCATTAATTACTCCTCACCAAGCTTGAAAGATATGGACTTTGGGACTCTGTATATTTCAAGGCTACTGTACTGGTTCATTGAAAGGTGTTGATCACAATGAACTACAATAAAACTCCTCTTAACCAGTCTGCTCGGGACAGACCCTGGCCGATTAATCTGAAGTTACATCAATTTCATCAGGTTATCTTGAATAAACAAGTAAATGATATGTTATTGCAACTCATTCTATTGTACTGTGTTCATGCTTACAAACATAAATGAACACGAAAAAATTAAACAAACACCTAGCGTCACATCACTCCATTTTACTTTCCCAGAAAGACCCATCAATGTTTGAGTCACTACCTGCCATTTATTATATGCTGAAAGAGAAAAAGTCTGTTCCACAGGATTGGCTGATTAATCCAGACTGGTTGATCCAAGACCAGTTTAGAGGTGTTTTACTGCACTGGAAAAGCACAATTGCCAAGCATGTAAAACCTTTTTGGTGCCTTTTTGTGCTCATATTAGAGATATGACAGCTTGCAAATGTATACGTAATCTTCAAGTACAATGTAGATAGCTCTATACCCGAAAGAATTCGAAACATGCATTGCTGGAACATACATTAAAAAAGTCTGAATATGAGATCAATTTAAGGAAGACCAACAAATCATCATGTCTCTGAAACCAATGTGACAAATATGGAATATTACCAAAAATGCATATCATCCAGAAATGAGATCTGCATTGGTGCCATCATTTGGAGTACTATAAATGGAGAGCCAATACATTTTGTGGAAAATGAAGAAACACCTGGAATATCTGTTGGCTTATTTCACTGTTGATCAATTTTTGTTTGACTTGAGCTTTCACTTGCAAATGTATTTCACTTGATAATGGTGCCAATGGGTACTGAAATGTCGTGAGTTTTTTAAGTTTTAAAGTGTTGTATTGTTCTTGTTTTTACTCAATGAAATTGTTTCTCCATTGAATTCTAAAATATAAATATTGTCTGCTAAAAAGAGGTTATTTATTTATTCATATTCCACTATGCAGACGAAGATGGACTGTTTTGTGGAATGTAATATTCCTCTTATTATTGAATGTTTTCACAAATGTCACACAAGACTTTTTCTAAATTTAGCTGGTTTTAGGGGAGTTTCTATGTAAATGTTCTAAAAATAAAAATTCTGAAAGGTTATAATGAGTTAAATTAACCAGTTTCCTTTTCATTTGCATACATTTGATAAGCAGTAAATTTTAATAAAACAGCTGCCTCATGTCTAGCATTCTCATTGAGAAGAGTGCAAAACATATTTAATTCACAAGTGAACAAAATTCCTTATATTTTTTATTTGTGCTCATATATTTTGTGAAGTTAAAGCCATTTTCTTATCTTAAGTTGCATTTTAATGTTAATTTTGCATTTTAATGTTTAGCGCTAATTTCACACCTGTGTTTTTGAAGCAGCAATATAATTTTTACTTACATACACATGTAAAAGCATTTACTAGTCCCTCTTCCACATAATATTTTTTTCTCCAATCTCTGAGAATTTAACTGTTGAGCAATGTGCTTAATTTTCCATTGTTTACAAAACTGAACTCTAAATGTGGGTGGTAATTTAATACTTAAAAAGTTGTAGGATTTAATTTCTTCCATTTTGTCAATTTTTGCATTTCACAAATGTACAGTTTTAAAGATGTACACAGAAATATTTCTTTAAAAAATCTTAGTGAAAAAAATTATTTTACATTGGAGGAGTTGGCATCTTGAAGTATGAAAAAAGTTGAATGGAATTCGCCTATGACTTTGTGCTAAATGCCGAATTGAGCAGTTTCGCATAAAATTGAGCTTACAAGACAAACTTTATTGAAGCAAGCCTTTATCTATTTAACTTTTCAAGGACATGATTTTACTTGTATTTATGTTTGAAGTTATAAAATATAACTTTTTTGTAATGAAATCTTGAAATTTATCTTATGCTACTTACAGTTAATGAAATATGTTCTTTATTCTTATCTCTATATATTTATTTTTCAGGTCACGAGAAGAGTATTTGTCCTTACTGAAACGAGACTTATGCTTCTACTATAGTTATAACGAGTTTTTGATGGAAAATTTAATGAACTTATTTCCTTTGTCTGAACTTCTTGAGTATTTAGATGCTAGTGAAGTTCAAAGACCCTTAACCATTAGAACGAACAGCTTGAAAACTAGAAGACGTGACTTAGCACAGGTCTGGTTGATTTAAAATAAATATAGATAATCTTGAAATGTATGTTAACTACTATTATGATTTCTTCTGGTTGAGATATTGAATCTTCTGATAAATGTTTTGCAAAAGATTTTTTGTATAGAATTTAAGAAGTTTGTTCTGTTTTGCATGTTTTTTAATAACTCTCTGTTGCTATTTACTCTTTAAATTTTCCTCTAAATAGAAACATTTTTATTTTGTAGGCATTGATTAATAGAGGAGTTAATTTGGATCCCTTAGGAAAATGGACGCAAGTGGGTCTTGTCATATATTCTTCTACAGTTCCTGTTGGAGCTACTCCTGAATATTTAAGTGGACATTATATGATTCAAGGTGCTTCAAGTATGTTACCTGTTATGGCACTTGCTCCCCAGGCAGGAGAGCGTGTACTTGACATGTGCGCAGCTCCTGGTGGAAAAGCCTCACATATAGGTTTGTTTTTTGTCATGATTTGTTAAGCAGTCTCTTTGACTGGAGTTTATTATATAATCAGTATTTAGTTATTTCCCCAAGTTTTCAGTTCTATTAACAAAATACAGCTTTCTAATTGGTTTTAAAGGGTAGTTTTCTCTCAAGGAATATTTAGTTACAATTGAAATAATTCATTTGTGAAATTTTTAGTTATTTTATATTGTTGATATGTTTACCATTTAATTGAGCATTCTTGATCAATAAAACTTCTTGTTTGTTGAAGTTTTTACTTAATTAGTAAATAATAATTTCAAATTAATTGTTAATGTTCCAACTTATTTACAGCTGCCGTAATGAAAAATACAGGTGTTCTTATCGCTAATGATTCGAATATTGACCGAACCAAAGGTATTATTGGCAACTTTCATAGATTGGGGGTTGTAAATTCAGTTGTAACAAATTATGATGGTCGCAAACTCCCAAAAGTAAGAAAATTAACCTATCATGTTTCTTAGTGTGTTTCTCTATGGCATTATTATGAGGCTTTTTATTTCTATATCCCAACAATAATTATGATAATCTCAATTCAAGGTCCTGAAAGGTTTTGACAGAGTATTGTTAGATGCCCCATGTACGGGCACTGGTGTTGTATCCAAAGATCACACTGTCAAAATAAACAAAGACAAAGTTGATGTCCAGAGATGTTGTGTTCTTCAGAAGGAACTTATATTGGCTGCTATAGACTGCCTCAGTGTTGGTCAATACATTGTTTACTCCACCTGTTCAGTGTTGGTAAGTGATTTGTTCTTTGAATTTTCATAAATATCATTCACATTATGTCACAAGGTATTTTTAGATTGCTTTCATTAATTTATACTTAACACTTGACTTCCATATTAACAAAACAAGGAGTTAAAATGTGGTTAGTTCCTTATTTGTCAAAACTTTTTGTGTCAATTTTTTTCTATGTGAGTTCAGAAATTGATTTTTTCTTATGTCTGCATTATGCTCTCCAGCCAGAAGAAAATGAATGTATTGTTAATTTTGCTCTTCGTAAGCGCCATGTTAAACTCGTACCCACAGGCCTTGATTTTGGGACAGAAGGATTTGCCAGGTTTAGAGAATTCAGGTAATATTTTTTATTATTATTTACCATATTAGCGATTTATGACTTGTGTTTTATTTAATTTTAATTGTTTATTTGCACTTCAAAGTCATTATTATTTTCTAAATTGATTTGTCTTCCCAGAGAAATATCTGCCTATTGTATGTTGGCTAGCACTTCAAATCTTTGTCCTTTCAGATTTAACCGATCCTTGAAACTCACCCGGCGATTTTATCCCCATGCTCATAATATGGATGGATTTTTTGTTGCCAAGCTTCAGAAGCTTTCTGATGGTATCCTTGATAAGAAAGAAGAAGCTGAAGAGTATTATGTTGAGTCCCAAAATGATAGCACAGGGCAGAAGAATAAGAAGAAAAAACTGAAGCGGAAGTTAAATACTCCTCAGTTGGAGACAAATAAGAAGATGAAAGTTACATCAAGTAGCGATAGTGAAGAGGATGATGAACAACCTGTCAGAAATTCAAAGAATATGAAGAAAATGAAGGGGGTAAAAGGAAATCGGAATGCTAGTATTAGTAATGGCATATCTCCTAAATCCAGTAAAACTAGCAAGCAACTGAAGAAACGAAAGAACAATCAACAAAAGAAGAAAACTGTTTCCAAAGGAGAGGTAGAGAGCAAGAGAACATTTCTTGGTAAAACCAAAAAGAAGAAAAAACTAAGGAAAATATGAAAAATAGTATAAATGGTGATACATTGAATGTTGGTTGATGGACATAAAATATTATGGGCATAGCTGGTCAGTTTGTTCAAATTCCAGTTCTTAGCAGACCAAATATTTCAGATTCTGAAACCAAGAAAAATATGGAAAAGTTAAATGTGTTATCTTCACTCTCACATATCTGTACTTCTCGCTTTGTAAATTTTTTATAGAAATTTAATCCCATCTCCATTATTTTCCTTTTTTATTTACAACGAATGTGAAGAGAAAGATGACAAAAGCCAAGAACTTGAATATCAAGAGAAAGAGACAAGTGTGCTATATAAATAGAAAGTGACTCTTCTGTGCTTCATAAATTATCTTATGTTTTGTTATTAAAAACATTTTGTTAATGTTTCACTTGATAAGGCATATATCTTTTTATTGTGCCTTTTATGACAGATGAATTATTTGATTTATGGGTATTTTATTTCTTGATATTTGTTTTGGCAGTAATGTTTGGTTTTTAATATTTGTGTTCATAACAAAATATGTATGTTGTACATAACTGTTTATGAAATGGTTAAATTATCTGAATGAGAATATTTTTTGTTAGTCAATCAAGTTGGTTTTGATTTATTTGTAATGTAAAGGACCCAGAATATCACTCTCCAACAGTTTATACAGTAAAACTCATTAAAGAGACTTTCCCGCTTAAGATACTATTTTCCTTCAATCCTTGGACATTTCCTATACTAGTCAACGTAAAATCCACCTGTTAAGACGCTTTGTTCTGCTCTGTTATTTTCGGATAAGACGCTTCTCTCTTTTTTCTCCCGCTTCATAATCCTCTCTTCAACCGCTCTGAGTATTGTAACGCCTCATGGAAATATTGTAGACGTTGTTGCTTTGTTTCGTCCAACCAAAAGACCTTAAATTGTAGGCGCATGTTGTCACACAGATGAAGGAGTGATTGCACTAGTTTTGTTGCCTCATTCCTGTACCCGTGATTTAGTTTTGGTCAGTGCTAGTAGTATAATTGGAATAAAACGTAAAGCTTTATCAATTTCGGACAAGCTGAACATTTTGAAAAAGTACGATGAAGGATATGCAGCTAAAAAACAAAAAGGAATCGCTAAAAGACTTGGCATAATTTCTTCCACTTAAAGAACTGTGTTGAAAAACAGACCTGGATTGGAATAAAATGGGTTGGTGGGAGGGAGTAAACACAGAAAGTATGAGGAGTTGGAAAAGGGTTTATTGGAGCAGTTTCAACAAGCTTTTTCAATTCACCCATAAGACGTTTCCCGCTTAAGACGATCTTTCGAACTGGTCCCTTGAAGAGCGTCTTAAGCTAGTTTTACTGTATTTGTTAATTACTCGCATGTCACAGGATATGTTAGGTAAAGCTTAATGGGTGTTGCACACTTGATGAAATTTTTTTAATTCATGTACCTGAATTTTTTGAGCAAATAGTACTAAGTTGTTTTTTTTTGTCTAATTAAAATTTGTTTGTTTATCGGATATGACTTCTATGGTGAATTAAAACTAGAAAGGTACTGGAAAATCAGCAGGGTGGGAGTGGCATACACTCTGTCAGGGTGTTTCTGTCATTGTTTGCTCAAGGTGTTGGGATGACTAGCATGTTTCAGCACATGTCCAGAAGTGAGGTTAGTGAAGTAATCTTACCCTGCATTCCAATTCTGTGTTGGATTGAAAGATGAACTCCACAGTCAGGGTTTTTGTATGAAACTCTTTTTCACCCAAAGAGGTTGACCTCGTTTCTTATGTACTGCAGTTTTATCTTGCACTGACTATGCATCCCTCAAGAGAGAAATATATCAACCCCTCAGTCCAGACAGGAAGTGACCTGATTGGGTGGAAGTAGTAATAGCCCCACTGTGCAGTATCATCTTTGCTTTTAGACGTAAAATGTGTAAGTTTTTTTTTCTTAGGCACTTTTTTGTTTGTCAACCAGTTACAAGTGTCTTCATAATGTGTTGCCAACCACATATCTGACTCATGAAACATGGATATTTTGTTTCCAGCTGAAGAGCAGTTAAACTGTGCTCTTGAGTCTTGCATAAATATTCAACTTTATTTTATAATTTTTTATCCTTCCGTGCTACTGTCATTAAACACTGTAAACTATTTTACTCTTTAGGCTTTGTGTTGGAAAATATTGTTTCTTCTTTAGAAAAGAGACAAACATCTACACTGGACTAATTGCACAAAGTTATTCTTATCAGAGTGGTAGATAAAAAATATATCTTTCATAAAATATTACCTAAAACTTGTTTATATTAAAAAGTTGGCCCATAAGATGTGTTTAATGGTATAAAAGTTAAAATTGAAAAAATGTAAAGTCCTAAAATTGGCATTTCAATTTAAATAACACATAGGTGCGTATGCTCACAAGAGAGTACATTAAAAAACTACAAATTAAAAAAAGTTTTCACCCTACTATTTTGCATAAAATGAAGGCAATTTGATTTTTTTTTCGAAAAATACCGATTCCTAATCCTAATTTCTTTATGAAATTTTAACCACGTGTTTATAGCATTATCATACACGTTTTCTCCAATTTAAATGAAAATCGCTCATATTTTTCGTTATTTATTGAATTTTTAATGAAAAAAAATGAAATTTCATTCATTTTGGCTTTTTGAGGTTAGGTTTCATTTTTAAAGTATTTTTTTCACCAGATCAGTTCGATAATTTATTCATTCACGAGTTTTTTTTCTACGTCCATTAGAAACGGAGACATTAAAAAATAGTGTAGCAATGCTCTAAAAATGCACGTTTATGCAATTTTCTGGTGAAGCAGTGCGATTTTCAAAATCTTGACACACGTGATCAAAAAATTAAAAAATCCTACTCATTGATTACATTATAACTTTGCATTTTTATGTTTAATTTCCCTCTACTACAATGTATTAAGTTCTGAAGATTGACGACACCCGCTTCAAAAGCTATCACTGCAGTTACAATCGTTACTCGTAGTTGATGTTTTGTTGACTTGTTTATATTATCAAGAAAAGGCTTATCTTCTAAAGCAGCGCTGTTCTACTTATCTTAGTTCGCGGGTCATTTTCTAGACACTTCCGATCAATCAGGCCGGTACGGGATGGGGTATGGTAAAAAAGTTGCCCGACAAAAAAAACTAAGGATATGTATTTATTTGAAATGCGATATTTTGATTCTCATCCACGACTTGTATTCACGCCGGAAAATTTAAAGAGATTATTTTTTTTTAATTTAAGAAATATTTTCAATATTTTGTATTTAAATGTTTTCGTATTGTAATGTACGGAGGATTAATACCTACCACAATTTTCTATTTTATCTTACCGGACATGTCTCGTCAAATATTAATTCTGACAGCATATACTTATAACACTAAGTTGTGCCCCTCACGTTTGGTGTAAAATGTACTATAACTCGCGGGCCGCGAGTTGGACATCCGAGTCCTCGAGGATCTTCAATCCTCCCAATATATACGGAGCGGAGATCACGTGACCACGCCTTCGTTGCCACAATGAGCACTCCAAATCATCTTGGTCACCCCTCAGATTCTGAGACCACTGTGTCTTCACCGATATGACGAGCTGCCGACGGCATCAGACAGGTGCCCGGAGGTGTCCTTCCCGGGACGGCTATTGTTTCAGTATCCGGTACTCCCTTCACACTGGCCACACGCTTCTGCAACATTCTTCTGACACTCCCGACATTCCGTAAAGGGCTTCGTCTGGATCAAATCCTCTTCCACAGAAATATTATAAGACAAAGAGAGAGGCACGCGCTGATCACTCACCTCGGCCGGCATTCTTCGAGCGCATTGCTACACTCCTTCCCGGAAAAGCAGGGGAATGGTCCACACAATGAATATCAATGTGGTGGTCACCTTCCCTAATAAGCAGTATCCGGCTAAGCTTCTCAATGACACTCCCACTTCGGCGAAAGACGTAAAAATAACATTTCACAAACGGGTAGAATGTCTTGGTTGTGATGTTACAATTACGTATTTTATATATATATATATTACTTCACGTAACATTTTTGGCCATAATTCACTCACTAAACGTGCTAATTGAAT
>NNCF01125932.1:280970-298829 GCA_002313205.1 Laupala kohalensis
TGTAGGGACACATCCCTACATATTACACACCAAACACGTATCATACATACGTGCCAATGAATCTCCCCCGTGACGCCGACGCCTACTGACAACGTCAAAGAACCCCAAGTCCTAACATTACGACGAGAAACTCTTTGACGCCCACCACGCGTGCCGCGTACACTTATAAATAAAAAACGAATATCAACGTACTGTTACGCCCCTGCACGTAGCAACCAACATTTTGATTACTGATCATTCCAACCAATGAACTAGCTGATGACAGGTCGCTCATTACACGACCTCCTCAAACAGTTATTACCTAGTCAGATCTCGAAGTGAACGCATCGCTCCCGAATGGTTCCCGGCAATATACCTAACTTTGAAGGAACTCTACTTCAAAACTGGTGCTGGCATATTCGAATTCTGAATCCTATCCTGACGATATTATACAAGCTCAGAAACTCTATCCAGACCACATTTCTGCAAGCTCAGAAAATACTCAACGCCAAGCTTCGCCCACGTCGAACGCTGAACAAATCCTACTCTGACGATACTTCTACGAGCGACTTCCACGAGCGCAGAAGATCTTCGAAATCCAACGCACACCACGTCCGGGGACTCCTGCCACCGACGCTGCAACAACGCTTGTTATATACGTGAGAAACCAATTCGCGCAGAACTTCCACTTCACCGTCTGTCGCTTGGTGTCACGCTTTTGTTTTGCTCCAAAACAGGTTTGCTTATTCACGCAATAAAAATCTTGTTCCTTAACAAACCTGCATGAAATTATTTATTTTGAAACGAGGAGATTCTATTCTGGAGTCAATAAAAAATCTTCCCCTTCCAACATAAATAAATTGGTATACCCCGACGTACACTGATTCAATTCACTAAATAAATTAGTATACCCCGACGTGATGATCACGCTATTCCTTCTGATCAAAAATTCACTGATTAAATATATATATCTACATAGTTTTGACTCGAAGTTCATGTAATTAACTCATAAACTGATGAAATTAGAATAAGCTTTTAATATCATATTGAAATTTTTATAAGTTATTTTAAAAGTACTACAGCAATAGCGTGATAAAGTACAAGCCCAATTTAACTTTTATTAAAATCAAATTCTGTTACATTGTAGAAGCACTGGTCCTGGAGATAGCTTTTAACCGCGGATTTGAAAAAATTCAATTTCATAATATCTCTGATATTTTTGAGGAGGGAATTATATAGAACGGTTCCCGAATGATGTAGTCCTTTTTTGTCAAAGAGTGGTTAACACTCAAGGACGATGAATATTACTACTATTGCGAGTGTTGTGTTCGTGAACGAGACAGTTTCGTATGAAGCAAGGGTGGCACTTCAGCAATTCGGTCTCAACAAACACGACAGTTTTATAAATATAAATGCAGGGAAGTGTTAAGATATTTCTTCTTCACTGGGCTCTACAACTCTGATGGGAGAGTTTTGGCCTTCTCAACAATGAGAGTTTTGGCCTTCTAATGACGATGGGAGAGTTTTGGACTCTAATGACGTTGTTGACGAGCCCTTAAAACCCCACACAAAAAAACAATATGCTTCCACGCCTTCCTATCTTTGACCTTCTTTCTCCAATCTACTTTCATTCTACGTAAATCATTGTAGTACCAATATTCATAACATTATTTCTTAGCATGATTCGTTGTCTGTCCTTGACACTTTTCCGAGTCAGATTGTTGGGATTTTTAGTAGTGGGCTTTTTCACAGGGGACAGGTCGCTGGCCTGACGCCCTAACTCTCCTTCATCCGGGCTTGGGACCGGCAACAGCACTGGGAGAATACTCGATCCCTGCCCCTCTCCAAGCACTGCAGGCGGAGTTGTTAAGATATTGAATTCCTTAAATAAAGGTTTACAAGAGTTTCGGGGGTGAGATTTACAAATTATCCGAACTGTCCTCTTTGAGTGGTTCCCAGTGGTGTTGCAAAAGATTGAATGTCGAGAAATTGTCAACGGGTGCTCCAACAAAAAATCGAAACTGTCATTTGCAACGAGTGTTGTTCCTTGGCTACAAGGAGCGTATACAGACTAATATTTTAGGGGGGTAACAAAAGAATATAGTCTTCGGCATAGTACGTTGCAGTAAACATCCCAACCTCTGAAAAATATTGAAAATTCTAAAGCAAAATTAAGTTTAGGTCATCTAAGTGTTAATTATTGTGCTGTTGGGTACGGTAACACCCTACTTTCGAGATTATTTTAATTTTTTTGTGCGACAGGGGAAAGTGGATGAAAAAGTTTTGAATATTGGTATTCGTTCTTCCGTCACGGACTGGTGACATTCATCAATGTACTACCAAAGTTAATAGACAATACTGATCAAATAGTGAGGGAATGCTCTCAAATTCATATAATTTATGTGGAAGATTTATTTACCTCTACTCATGATGGCAGCAGTCTACTTATGAGAACCCTAGTTTGATAACAAATGCTGCAACATCGCAAAGCGTTGCTGAGCAGCGATCCGCTAAAGCACAACCGCCATTCATAACTCATGGACCCCGAAGACTACTGTCTTCCCTCGAGCGTATCATCTGTCATTCACATCAACACCCACTCTCACAATCATAATGGCACCACCATCGCCGCCACTACAAGTTTGTCAAATTGGGTATGGCACGTTGTACGTTGTTAAATCGTTTCTACGAATATATTGCAGTACTAATTACTGATTAAAAATCGTACAAATGCGTCAACATCTTTGAAAATCATAAATGCTTTTCCGCAACTAGAATTTCTTTCTGTGGGAATTTTTTTGGGTCATGACTCCCTTGACCCCCTCCCCCTTGTTTCC
Source organism: Laupala kohalensis (assembly GCA_002313205.1). NCBI lineage: Eukaryota > Metazoa > Arthropoda > Insecta > Orthoptera > Trigonidiidae > Laupala > Laupala kohalensis. The sequence continues at coordinate 283,787 of NNCF01125932.1, forward strand.
GCGCTTGCAAGTAGTGACGGTATCAATTCAGGTAGTACTAGCATAGGTAGAATTAAATCACCAAAATATCTGGAATCAGCATAAATAAAAAGAGTTACATGTACTTATTGTGATTTCAACTTGAAGAACATACCTTATCGATCATTTAAATGAAATAATTGTAATTATAATTGATGGTGCAATGTGTCTTATGGGAAAAATACCTATGTTTTAAAAAATACCAACTTTTAAATCACGAAAGTGATGGAAGTTTACTTTGATTTGTAGTTAATCTTTCACAGTATTTTTACATCACTTATATCTATAGTTCATCAGACGTCTGAGAAAGACATTTAACTTCTTCTGGGGTGTGATGTCACGAAACCGTCGCGCTCGACCACATGTTCTTATGTATTTCAAACGAGGCAAGAGAATTACTGAATATTGTTTGTGCTATACTATTAACTGCTAGAAATAAATGTAAACATTTTTCTTCATTATTATTCATACTGAAGAGTTGTAAAACTATTACAATGAAAATAAGAAGACAATAATACATCTCAGTGATTTGTCTAAATCTGAGTGCTAGTACCACCGTAAGTTGACAATTGTTAGATGATTACTGCTACTTTTGCTATCCGATGAAATGTTATCACTCAAAGGTCTACGACAACAATGCTTCAATTTCTCATCTCGAGAAGTGCCAAGCTGTTTTTTTAAATTTGTTTTTGCTGTGACTTTGTGAGTCTTTAGCACGGGTTTTGATTCGTATGGTAACGATATTCATTGAAGTAGCTAACAGGAAATTGTATCATACGAGGTCAGGCAGAAAAGTAATGAGACTGATTTTTTATTTACCAAAGTTTTTATTTTTTGCAAACATCAATGTTATCGCCTTCAAAGTAGTTCCATTGGGTAGCTACCCACCGATGGAGACGTTGTTCCCATTGTTGGTAGCAGCGCTGGAAGTCTTCAACCGGTATGGTCTTCAGTATGTCCGATACACTCTTTTCAATGTTTTCTACAGTCCCGAAATGACGACCTTTGAGGATATTTTTCAGTTTAGGAAAAAGGAAAAAGTCACAGGAACTGAGGTCAGGTGAATAGGGGGGCTGGGGAACCACAGGAATGCCTTTTGAGGTCAAAAATTCTGTTATGGAGAGGGCAGTATGACATGGGGCGTTGTCATGATGGAGCATCCATTTGTCTGCAATGTCTGGTCTCACGCGAATGACTTTTTCTAAGCCTTTCAAGGACGTCTTTATAAAAAACTTGGTTGACAGTTTGTCCTGGAGGAACAAATTCTTTGTGGACGATTTCCCTTCTGTCCAAAAAACAAATCAGCATTGTTTTGATCTTCGATTTGATCATTCGAGCTTTCTTTGGTCGAGGAGAGTTTGCAGTGTGCCACTCCTCACTTTGCCTCTTGGTCTCAGGATCGTATTCAAAAATCCATGATTCATCACCTGTGATCACACGACTAAAGAAATCTTGCTCATTAGTGGTTCTGTCAAGAAGATCAAGACACTTGTTTTTTCGATTGTCCTTCTGTTGAATTGTGAGGTTTTTCGGCACCATTTTGACACAGACCTTTCGCATGTGCAAATGTTCACTCAAAATTTGATGAACGGTAAATCTGTTCAAATTTAATTGTTCACTCAACATTCTTAATGTTAAACGACGGTCTGATCTCACAAGAGTGTTCACACGTTTGATGTTTTCGTCAGTTTCCGAAGTTGAAGACCTCCCTGAACGGTGTTCATCTTCAACGTGTTCTCTGCCTTCCAAAAATGATTTGTGCCAGCGAAAAACTTGAGCTCGGGATAAAGAATGTTCCCCATAGGTCTGTTTTAACTTTTCAAACGTCACACTTGCCGATTCTCCAAGCTTAACACAAAATTTAATGGCACAACGTTGCTCCAAATTCCGCTGTTCCATTTTGCTTGACGCACAACCAAAACACAACTTCACTAATAGCAGTCACAAAAATCACGTAGTTAACGCAAGGAGTTGAAACTCGCACTGAGCTATGGGAGGGTACTGATACACGTGCCCTATCAAGGACGACAGCGCAGCGTTGCCAGATCGCTTGTAGTGTTGCCAGTCTCATTACTTTTCTGCCTTACCTCGTATATACAAGTTACCTAAGCAAATATTACATTACATTGAAATAAATGATTATCATTCTGAAATAAGTACGTCAATTGTGAAGAAGCCCACCAAGATTTATTTATTTATTTCCAACGGAAACCCATTACGTACCAATTATATTAACATAGTCCACACTGGTATTGATATAACAAGTAAATAGAACTGAATAAATTGATCAACTAGAAAGAAAATAATACAAAAATGAGAAAGCCCAAATACGACATAAAAAGAACATTATAAAGAAAAAAACTAACACAGGACAGCAAGCAAGTGATTTTACAGGACGAGGTAGTTTTGAAGTTCCGTTTTGAATGTGAATGGCGTATGACCGAAGAAGTCTGCATGATCTGACACCACAATTCCCTCTCTCATCAAACGAGGTAAGCAGCTATGATGACAGTCGGAGGATGGAGGAGCACGCCTACAGAAGATGCTTCGAGAACGGGTGATCCTAGGTACACGAAAGTCGACAAGTCCAAGTAGTTCAGAACAGTCTAAGGCTCCGACCACTAATTTCTGTAGCAGCATAATGTCGTTGATCATTCTTCTTCTTTCAAGGTATGAGAGCTGCATAGTTGAGCACGGAGACAAGAGGTACATCCAGGTTACGATGACTAAGTCGCAGACCAATCAGACTGTTGAACCTGATCTGAATTCTTTCCAGAGGAGCGATGTGTCTAATTTGTCACGGACTCCATACTGCAGAGACATATTCAACTATTGGACGAATTAAGATTCTATAAAGCGTGACCATAGTATCTGGAGATTTAAAATCTTTGGATATCCTAAACAACAATTGGTTTGATTGAAAATGTGCCTTATGTGATCCCAGGGACTGAGATTACGGCATTACACCAAGTTCTCTGAACTTGTTGACTCTTGTTAGCAAATCACCGTGGATTTTGTAGTTGTAGACATGGAGGTAGTGAGCTCTAGAGTAAGTAAGAACAGCACTATTTCTTGCGTTTAGTTCCATTGCGTATCGTTGGCACTAATTAAGTATGCAAGTTAGAGTTTCTTGTAACTGTTCGCAGTCCTGAAGAGAGGATAATCCAAGGAATTTTTTTATGTCATCAGCGAACATTAGATACTTGTTAGAGATTACTTTGCAGATGTCATTCATAAACAGATTAAATAAGATAGAGGTAAGGTGGAAACCTTGAGGAACACCAGAGATCACAGGAAATATCCGAAAGAACGCATTATCATACCTCACGATTTGTGAGACAGCTTTTGAGTAATTCTAGTAGTACACCGGAAGTACCATATTCCTCGAGTTTGCTCAGGAGAAGATTGTGATTTATTCTGTCTAATGCCTTAGAGAATTCCAACAGAATGAAATCGACTTGATTTTGTCTAGAGAAGGCGGAGACAATATAATTTTGGAGCAGGATGATATTAGTGGCAGTAGATCTTCCGCTTCAAATCCATGTTGTTCCTGGACAATGACAGACTTGAGATTGAATCCAAGGACATCCAGGACCATGCTCTCAAACACCTTGGCCAGGACACGTTGGATAGCTACGGGACGATAGTTGGATATGTCACGACGTCACCACTTTTGAAGATAATGGGCACGTAACTCAATTTCTGACAAACGAGAAATACACCTTTTTTCAATATCATATTAAAAAGTAATGCAAGATGGATGACCAGAATAGCGCTGCAGTATTTTAAGGCTATCGGTGGAATAAAGTCTTGTTATACCTTTAAAGGAGTCATGAACTTTGAGATTGTCTTCAACTAACATAGTTGTTACAAAAACATCAGTTAAGTTGCGTCTTGTAGCCAAGTCGACTGTTGAAACTGAAATAGATTGGTCTTTGTAGACAGATGAGAGAAATTCTGCGAAAAATTCACAGAGGTTTTCTGAGTCTTCTACTACGTGATCGTTGTAACAGACACGGGATGGCGTTGAAGCGCACTTGAGGTTCTTGACATGAGACCAAAACACCTTGACATTATTTGGTATCGCAGATTCTGTAGATGAAGTGAAGTTCCGATAAATTCTCTGGCAGTTTGCAGCGATTTCTTAGTACTCTAAACTCTTCATAGTGTACGAGTCGCAGACACTTACTCCTACATATACGCTCCATGAATTCAGAGAACGCATGTCAAAATCCGGCGTATCGCGTATGTTATGAACAAACGATACCGTCACCAAGAGTGATACGCTGTTGATTCTCAATACATGCCAGCACTCTACCTGACTCACCTCGTGACAGTGCGCTACCGCTCTCAGCTCATGTCAGTGCGCTACCAGACTCAGCTAGTATCAGTGTGCACTCAACTAGCGTCAGTGTGATATCACGTGTCCGCTCTCAGCTCATAGTGATCAAGACTTTGCTACCGACGCCGAGCTCGTGAGTTAACACTTCTAACAAACAGCAGTTCTCTTCAAGAAAGATCACGGACTTTTGCAATTCGCGTGCCCCCTGCTGTCATTGTACTATTTCTACTGTAACTATTTCTACTGACCTTTGTCATATTACGGAAATAAAACAGTTCTGTTCACTTCTTGAAACTTCACAACCTTTTAGTATATTTATTTGTGGAACGGGGATATATATTCTTTCTCTTCTTCTCTCTTCTCATTCCCCTCACTAAATAAACCATTACAATAGTAATACATTTTACAAGTTTAATTGAATAATTTATGAAGGACTTTCTTTTGAATGATGAAATATTTCAACTCAGAGTTGAATTACTTTGGGAAGGTAGAGCGTTTATGGGTTCAAAACAGGAGTGTTTAGTTTGACTGCATTCGCTAGGTTACTGCAGAAGTCTGTGAAGAGTTTATCGGTTGTAATTATAGAGGGGTGGCTCAGACTTTTGACTCCAACCAAAAACTCAATGTTGCATTATAGAATTATCTATAATGCAGCCATCTTACTGATAAAAAGAGAGAGGTGGGTGGATAAAGCCAGGTGGGACAAAAATATCAGAAGATTATTGCACTTCCGTGTCAGGGTTCGTAGTGAAGATGAGGTCAAGTATGACGCCTTGATATTTTTTATAAAGTTCGTTGAGTTAAGTGGAAGAGAGGGGCCATATCGATCTGATCTTAGGAAGAATGACTAGGAAAGCATAACGATAGGTCGTCCCACGTAGTGTTTGGTTGACTGAAATTCCCAAGAAATATGAGTTCAGATACTGATGGGTGAGAAGATGCGATATCTACAACCACATCACAGAATCTTTCCTATTTGTAAATAAGATGGTTAGGAGGAAGGTAAGCTGCGCCAATTATAATCTGAGATTTCCTCGAATGAGGACAAATACACATTTGACATCGTTGACTGTGGTAGTTAGTTTAGAACACGAGAGCGAAGCTTTAATTGCAATGAGGCCCTCTTTGGAACTTTACTGCAGAACGGTCACATCTGAAAGTATAGACGTTATCGAGACCCAGCTTGAAATCAGTAATATTAGGTGTAGGGTTTGTGTCTTCGAGCACAAGGATGTCTTAGTTACATCTAGCAATGGCTTTCCTTAGTATATTTAATAATAATAATTAGATCGTAAGTTTTAGTCATTTATTTAAAATATATAATGGACGTTAATAGTTGTAGAATTTCCTTAGTAGAGTTAATTTCACCCGATAACCGTTGACATTTTGTTGATAATAATATGCTAATTGAATGGGTTTACCGTTGGAACTTGATTGCTTTTAGTGACAATCTGGAACACTCTATTAAGTTCTTTTCGCCTTTTTCAACTCTGGTATTTAACTCTCCTCTCAGACTATTCAAGAATTATATTCACTTGGAGTGCTGTCTCTTGGTAAAGTCACATCCTTCAAACAATCCTCATCCGTGGAAACATCTTAAAATAACCTCTATTTGTCTTTCTTTATTTGCGGTCTCTTTTCCTGTTCTAAAAAAGGTGAAGACTTGGGCATAAAGTTTCAAACAGTTTGATGATCAGTTCATGGTCATGAGTTTATTTTACACCTTGATTTGACGATTTGTTGATTCTTAGAGGTTGAATAACATAAGATTCGAAGAACGCTTAGATCGTTCGATCATTTCGGCAATTATAGCTTCAGTGGAAGTCTCATATGAAACAGGATTTCTTTCAACCCCATCCAGACGCTCTTTAAAGGCATTTTAGACAGATTTAACTTTAGGAGGCATTTCTCTGAATGAGGTCAGTAAATATTAATAAATTTCACAAGTAGTGGAATAACAAACTGTAGCAGGCTCCTATGCCAGAAGTATTAGCTATTTGTAAAATATTGGAGTCTACCTTGGTATAGTGCTCTGGAATTCAGTTTTATAAGTTCATGCGATGTTTACGAATTACTGGAATTGTATATTACTTGTATATTGTTGTATATTACCTGTTGTGCCGTAATATAGATTAAATCAGAACGGAATAGAGAAAAATGAGTTTTACCAAAGAAGTGATCATGAAATCAAAGCTGAAAGGTCTATGAACAAATTGTACTATGTGTTACTGACTAGTGATAGGTAGGAGTAAACATGATTTAACCTGTATTTTCATATTACACTTAACTCCATTTTTGTGTCAGAAAATGCACTCGTCTCACTTGTCACCGGTTCTTCCTCTACAAACATGCGTCAATAAACATACAAGTGAAATATCAGCATTAACCATTGCATTTTATGTAAGTAGTACACTTGACCAGTAATAGTTTGAATTAATTCACGTTCACTTACGCTAATTAATTCAGTTGCTATTGTCGACTCACGCGTACGACACCCAAAAGATGGGTTTATTTTTTTCCACTAGAGAGAAGATCAAAAAAGTATCTCGGTAACTTTCTGCGGATTCTTTTATGATGTGGAGTTGGCTCATCAAGTTTAAAATGCGAAGCCGTCAGTATAGAGGGTAATTTGTTACAGAATTTTTGTGCTGATAGGAGAATGTAGGTGCTAATCTGGGGCAGACCTAATTCTGAGTAATGTTGAATGTTTGATATGAACCAAGGAGCTTTTGTAATACTTCGGGGGAATCGATTTTGTAATACTTGCAGTCCATGTATGTGGGTTTCTACCGCTGACCCCCATATGCGGCAGGTGTGGGTAACTATGAAAGGATTAGTGTTAAGTTGGACAGGTGATGATCGACGAAGAATGGTGCACGCGTTAAGTACCTAGCGCAAGACAATGATTTATTTGGGGTCTCCACGTGAACCGTTTACCGAACATGACTCCAAGATATTTAACGGCTTTCTGTGATGAGAACCAGGGTATTGGCATGGAATTGCGAGTGGTAGCGATCTGGGTGGATGACGAATGGTGAATAATTTGACTTGAGTTTTTGTGGGAATTGGATGAATTCTCCATTTTGCTGCCACATTTTGCAATGTTATGTTCCTGAAAGTCAGATATTGCATAATCAAAAATACGTTTAGTGGAATATATAACTTGGTCATCAGCGAAGAGTGCAAGTCAGGTGTTGGGACTTGTTGGGATGTCGTGGGTAAAGATGGTGAATAAAGCGGAGACGAGTCCCGAACCCTTTGTGATTCCTAATAGAATGGTTTCGGGTAATGAGAGTGCGTTCTGTAGACAGACTGAGAATGAGTGTTCACGAAGAAAACTTCATGTATTGTGGAGTTCCTATTTCAGTGAGTTTATGGATTAAGCTAGGATGCCATACCAAGTCAAATGCCTTTGCCACATCTATAAACACCGCTACTGTATGTGAATACTACTAGCGAATGTATGTGAATACTATAGCTTCAAATAATGTCTTTTGTAAGTCGCAATATTGGGTGATTTGTTGAATGGTTGGAAACCAAACTGATGAGGAGGAACTATAGACTGATAAAAGGTCTCCACGTGAACCGTTCAAGTGTACTAGGATGCAATTTTTTTTAAAACCTTGCTTAGGGTAGGAAGACGGGTCTACAGTTTCATGGATGTATAGGAGATTTAGCGGGTTTTAATATAGGGATGATGTGAGTGTATTTCTATTTGGCATTCGGTACGATACTCTGAGGCATGAATTAAAGAAGTGGGCTATATGAACTATTGCTTTATAGGGTAGTTTCTTAAGGAAGTAAGTACCAATAAGATCATGACCTGTTGAATGCTTGGGAACTAAGGCAATAAGGACGAAAGCTACTTCTTATGAGGATATAAATTTGATGGGGTAAGGAACAATAGGTTTTGGGTTTCCTCTATTTCGATATTGTGGTCTTGGTAAAGATTTTGGGACAGGTGAGGTGCTAAAACAGAATTATAGCTTGTGCCATGGTCTTGTCGATAGGAGAGATGACATGAAGCGATGCATCCGTAAGAGGTGAAATAGTTTCAGATATGCGCAGTAGACGTCGGGTCAAGTTCGAGAGTGAAGAGTTACGTGGGTTTGCAGTTATAACAGAGGTTGAGTGCATTTCCAGTCTTCAGTGCTCCCTGAAAATGGTATTTTTTTAATTTTTGTCGACAGGATGATGAGCCCGATTATACCTTCTTCCTGTTTTTAGCATTTTTTACTATTAATAAAGAACCATTTGTAAATCTGTAATATGTTTAGCATAGTATATTGACAGCGTTAATTTAGATTGTCAATTAACATTTTTATATTAACTTTATAAAAATTTATTAATATTTAGAAATCGGATGTGAATTGTGGATAGTGAATAATGTCTTAATGTGTACTCCAGAAATTGGCCTCTATTCTAACTGTATTCAAACTCAATTGTGAAGTTTGGTTAGAAGAATGGCAAGTACATAAAGAAAAATCTGACAAAGGTCGAGGGACGTACTAGTACATCAGGAATGTAACTCGCGATAAAAGTGAGGATGTGGTTTAGTCCATCGAAGTGGTAAATACAAGTCTTGGCAAAACATATAGACTTTGCAGTATGTTGACATAGGATAAGGAAAGTGGAAGATGAAAAATGTAAATGTTATGAGGAGGATGAAACACCAGGATGTCCTCTGGTATTGTGGGATTAATGGACAAGAAAGAGCGTAGTACATTAACCATTATGATCGATGTGATCATTGGTGGAAGATGAAGTAAAACATTTATTGTTTGAGGAATATGTGAACAAAAAAAACAAAGAAAAATAGAAATACGATATATTGTGGATTTCTATGAATAGATAATATTAAGTTGTTTACGAATATGTGAATAAAAGAAAGCAAGTAAAATGAAAGACAAATTGTTATCTCTTACACATATTTAATCTTTGTATGTTTTCTTCCGCGAAAGTACAGTGTCAAATTCTATAAAACTTAAGAATTAATCCTTAAATCCGTACAGGAAAAAAATAACTGCGCTGTTACCAATTTAGCGAACTAATTACGTATGGAATGATCATGCGTTATATTCATGGTTACACACCAGTGTAACAGATAATGCACCGATTAAGTTAATCATGGTTTGAATCCTTTTACGAAACTTATTTTTTGAATGTATTTTGTGAAGATGGTGCAGTGATCATTCAAGGGAGACAGAACTACAAAGAGGGGTGGCAACAAAAAAATACATATAAATTTAAGACATTCAAAAATAATTTTTCACACAAATATACAATTGTTATACCTAAATGTATATATTTTTGAAACTAATTGTAAAAAAAATTAAAATAACTGATTTCTACGATTTCCTATTTAGTTGAATTTTTACAACACCTTCTATAAATCTACTCTTGCGATTTTTGTTTCAAATGCGAGGAATGTTAAAGTTGTTGAGTCATAACGTATCTTTGTAGTCGATTTATTCTTGTCAAAACAGAAAATTATGATTCACTCAAGTGCTTGCTATTTCAAAAACTAACCGTAGGTATCTTCAAATGCTGCTCTTTGTTTAATTCTCTCTCTGAATTCCTCAGGATTATCACGTTTTCAGATATACTTTGGTCGTCGGCAATTCTTTTGGTTAGTATTTGAATGTTCAAACTTTTTAAATACTTGACTCCATCAAAACAAAGGTTTTTGGAGGTTGCAAGTGAATTTATTAAATGTTTGTTTTGTGAAATTATTCTTTCTAACTCTGTTAATGTTAAATCAATCACCTCGTAAAACGTAGATTTCAGTAGTTTCTTCATAATATTGGAAATAATTTCTTCATAATAAAAGAACATAATATTCGAATCTGTTATTGAGCTTTCGTTTTCTTTTTGTCGAAACAGTAGTTTGTGTGTTAGTCGACCTATCAAATTCGAGAGTTCTAGAAGCATTTCGCCATAGGTACAATCATTTGTTTATCTATATAATTTCAATTGCACGAGCAATTATTTCATTTGATTCATGTAACCATATTTATCAGCTGGTTGTGACTTTTTAAAGTTCTTTTTACCACAAGAAAGCGGAATTTATGAGTAAGAATAAAGTTGCATCAGCCTATCCTTTCAAATGTTTGGTCTCCGTAAAAATACTTATTTTTTTCAAGACTTTGTTTAGAGCTTTATATTGTTATTATAACTTTCAAATGTCCTGACCATTGTTGCCCGAAGGGACATCGAAGAATGTTTTGTTCTTAAACATTGTTCTTTTTCTAAAAAAGTTGTAGGATTTCAAGAGGTGATCAAAAATTAATTTCACAAAATTTATGTCACTAACCAACTTAATAATGAAATGTAATCTATGGTTAAAACAGTGAACATAATGTTGAACCCCATTAGTTTTTTTTCTGAATTTACGCTTAGACACCACGGTAACATTGATTCTGAAACATTTTTTCATACAATTCATGGTCATTGTGTTATTTCCTTCAATCTATTTGAGATACATGAAGGACATGAGGGCGTATGTTAATGTGTGGTTTTTGTGGGGGAATAAAAGGCAGAAGAAACCTGAGTACCTTGAGAAATCCTGCCGCGAACAGTGTTTGAACTAGCATCAACAGCGGTAGAAGGCGAGTGCGCTATGCAATACGCCTCGGACTTTTTTGAGTGCGTTTTGCATTTTCCAAAAATACGAGGGGGGTAATCCAAAGTATAGGTGACCAGAATTTTCAAGATATTTACAGATTCATCACAGTAAATAGATTGATAGGTGAAATATATGCTTTTAGCTGTCTTCTTGTCTTTACGTGAATCGCGTTGAAATTGACTGATACATTCAGCGCCATGAACTGATTGGTATTCAGTTCACATGTATCTTTAAAACGTATCTACTCCCATTGATAACCTGTGCAACAATATTAACTCCGTAAATCAACCTAGGTAATTCAGAAAAAGTCAAATTAATCGGGTAAGTATACATACATCCAATGGCTAAGGGGACTCTGCCCCCACCCATCAATTGACCTACACTTTCGTCAAATAAAATTGAAATTGATAAAAAGCATACGTTGTAAAAGTGTTACCAGATTTTTTACATTAAATTTACACATTATGGGTAAACGTAATAGAAATTTGCATAATAATTTCCGCGTATTACATGCACTGGTTGAAGCGACTCGTAACACTAGGCGTGTTCCACGCAGGCTAAACTCTTCAATCTTCAATCTACAATACGTTTAAAAGCGAAATACCTGTCACTGACTGACTAATCACGAAATATCAGAAACTACGAAGCGTACAAACTTGAAATTAGGCAGATAGGTTCCTTTTAGGGTGTAGACATCCACTAAGAAAGGATTTTCCGAAAATCCACCCCTGAATGGTTAGGGGTTGACATGTTTCCTGGATGTGTCAACCATAACTATAAGAGTGCCTGGAGCAATTTCAACCAAACGTGACATAGATGACAGACTAGCGGACAACAAGCATTGTGTAGGCAAGACATCCCTTGCACCCCTAGAAAGGGGGTACGAGGAGAGTACATGTAAAAATGATGGAAAAATACGATATTAGAATTGGAAAATAAATTTTTCGGTGCGTTTTGTACCGTAAGGATGTTGTAAGGATAACGACTCCTTCGACGCGTCGACAGTTCACAATCAGTCCACATTAGAGATAATATACCCCTAGCAACCTTAGGGTAGGGATGAAAATGAGAGGTAGGTGAAAATAATAAAAAAAAGCGACCGATATTGATGTTGAATAAATCATTTTGAACCGCTAAAGTGAAGAGACACCCTTATTGCCACATAAGTTCATTATCAATACATATAAGGAATAAAGAACCTTCGTGTGTGTGAGAAGGTGTAAAATGTAAAAATAATGGAAAGTGGGCAATATTAGAGTTGAGATAGTAGTTTTCGGGGCCGCTGAAATTAGTAGTGACATTCTCGAAGACGTCAAAGTTCACTAACAGCCTGTAAAAACACAGCAACCCTATGAAAGGAAATGCCATGAAAAAAATCGAACAAGACAGACACCAGACACCAATTTTTAGCGCGAGTCGATAGCGAAATTCCGATATCGTGTAAGTATAAATTCAGCCCTCACAAAACAAACACACCACTAGCATCCCTTGGGGAGGGGTGGCAATGGGTGTCTAGATAAAAGTAATTGAAAAGTAATTTAGAATTATAAAAAAATAAAATATAATTGTATCGGATCCATTGTTTCAGGGTTGATGAGATTTTTTAAACTACCAAAGTTCATGTTGAGACTACAAGGGGGTACTGTATTCTTAAATCTGGAGGTGTGAAGGACGAGACATAAAAATAATTACATTATAAGATCGCTGTTACGGACGGGTCCATGGGTTTTGTGTATTCTGAAATGAACAATCGTATTTCCAATGGCGTTATATACTCTTTAGACAACATGAGGTGTCTACACCCCTAGAGGTCTGGGTGCTGGGGAGAGTGCTATACGAAAAATTATCGAAAATATCCGCTAAGGAAGAATTTTACGAAAATAGATTTTCATGTATTATTTGATTTCATCTTATCTGGCACTACAGCCCTTTGTGGGCTTTGGCCTTCGCGCTGGATAGAGCTCGCGTGATTTCTTGACCCCGGCACTAGAAGGAGTCGTCGTCAGCATCTCGCTCCGATCGGTTCTACCCCACGATAGACCTCCTGGTACTCATTTTATAGCAGGTTGAGTAGGCCTGGGAGCCAGTCTGGATGTTGAGGCGTGATGAATATCCCCACCTCACCGGGTATCGATCCCCGGCCATCCAGCCAGCAACTTAGTACACTGAGCCATTTCATATTTATAAAATTCTGTTATGGCCACGAAATTTTTATCCTTTTATATACATTTGCTTTTTTGAACAATTAATAAATTTGGTCACTATTTATAAATTGTTAATTATCTTTTTGATGTATTTTACTATGAGATAATGTTTATAAATTGTTTTAAATTTATTTTCTTGAAATCTCTACAACCCTGTTCCTTGATAATATTACCAGGGATTCTTGGCAATTGTCTTCCTTGTTTTTTTCAATTCCATCCTTTTCTCTTCGTTTATTTATGTGAAATTACTACTATCCAAATTTTATTGCATCTCGTATTGCTCCTAATAATGTTACATACCTTCCGAAATATTCATACGTATACTTTGACGCAATCCATATTTTTGTATCTTAAAAATTTGTCAGTTCGTGATGCTTCATCCTTTTCATATATTCACATCGTTCATGTCCATAAATATCACAATCAAAATATTATCCGGAGAGTCGCTTCCCATACCACTTACACACTCATCATCTTCTATCTTGCCCATTCTTTTCAAATACTGATTGAAATTTCCATGGCCAGTGATAAATTCTATAACGTACCTATTCGGTGTAAACCATGTCTTGTTTTTATAGGCAAACTCAAGACATTAAAATATTGATATAAAATCCTATCTTCCTCTGCTCTGTTCCATCTTATTGACCAACATTGTTGCAGTGTTCTTGTTAATTTAGATTTCCAACCTTTGTCGTTCCTACTGAATTTCAAACCATCCACCTCAATAATTTCCCCTTTTCATATTCTATAGCGTAGGCTTCTCATTTGAACCGTGATATATATGGGTGCAATGCATAAAATTGTTTATAATGCCTTGGTCGAAAGGGTCCTCTAACATCTGCACCAATTTATTAATATTAGGCATTGTACTCTTTCCAACTTCTTTTCCTTGTATTTCTTCTCCAACCTCGGCCACCATACCCTACCGCAGTACGTCATTATGCTCTCAATTGCTTCCCTACATAATTTTCAAAACCTCATTGTGTTCTATAAAATATTTGTTATGCCAAACTGAATCAATTTATAAAATATTTTCACATTCTTCTCAATATAATCCAAATGGTTTCGAAACAGCAACTTCTCGTCTATAATGGCACTTCAGTACTTTAGTTCCCTCTTCACTTTAACTTTCCAATTTCCTATTCTTATTATTGGATACCTCCTTCTATCCTGTTCCATGCCAAAAACTATTATACTCATTTTATCTTCAGATATTTTTAGATTTTTAAATCAAATAATACATGAAAATCTATTTTTGTAAAATTCTTCACTAATTTTAACATATTTCTAACGCTTTTCTACATTCAGCTTCTAGTTTTGCTCGACTTGATCCTTTCACAAACATTACCATCTCATCTGCGTACGCTATTACGTCTACTTTTTCTTCTGTCAATTTATTTAGCACTTTATTTAGGACTACATTCCAATATATTGGACCCGTGTGTGAGCCTTGGGGGCAACATCGTGTTAGGGTTCTGAATAAACGTTCTCCTACTATCTCTAAAATAGGATTGTATTATTCTTATCCACTCCTTTTCTAAGTCAAATTCCAGTATACATTCAATATTATCTCCCCATTCGATATTGTCAAAGTCGCCTTTATAATCCATCCTTGTAGCTGCCATATATTTGGATCTTTTTTGTCTCACTGATTTTACGAATGAATTTACTGCATCCTCCGTACTTTTGCTGTTCAAGAATCCATATTCTCGATAATTAAACAAAATATGTCCATGTACTACTTCCATAATTCTTGATAAGAGGTTTTTATTGAACATATTATATATATATATATATATATATATATATATATATATATATATATATATATATATATATATATATATATATAAA
>NNCF01125932.1:300418-330618 GCA_002313205.1 Laupala kohalensis
ATATATATATATATATATATATATATATATATATATCAGGACTTTTCCCTATCTTCATATCTTTAATGACTTTACCTGCCACGGAAACATGTATCGTTTCATTCCAAATGCTGCTTGCTTGCCCCTCCGTTAGTATATTCTCTAGTAAAGTTTCTCCACTATCTAGCCATCCTGTAGTGGTTCTTATTGTCCTTTACAGTATTCCAGACCGCTTTTGTCTTAATCTTTCCTCTTCCTATAACGTACGGCAATCCCCATATGTTTTATGCATGCAGCTTTCTATGAACTTACTCCATTCCTTTTTCTTTTTGTCCCTTATCGTATCCCGATATTCGCGAAGGCAATCTCTCAAAATTGTTCCTCTTTTGCTGCGTTCATACCTCTGTCGTAATTTATTTTTCTTTCTTTTCAATCATGTTAAAATTTTATCCCAACTACTTTTTCCCAAGAAGCGTCCATCTCCTCTCCTCTTGCCATATTCACTTGATATGTGAAGCATCGTTAAGTGTAATTCATGCACTCTGTCATCTATTTGTTCTGCAATATGTGTATTATTTATTTCAAAGCTATTTCTTTTGTATTCAATTAGTTTCTCCAAGTTTATGTTGTAAATTCTTTCCGAAACATTTGTATTAAAGTCTATACTATGTATTGTAAAATTTATTGTGTGGTGGTCACTATCTACTTTTCTGCAAGCTTGCCAATTATTCACAGATATTTTTGTACTTTGTGTACTTAAAGAGATATCAATTATTGATTCCCCACTCATTGTTTTGAATGTTTTTTGTCCAAAAATATTGTGTATTCGTAAACTAGTCTCAAAAATTAATTTTTCCAAATTTTCCCCTCGAATGTCCGTTCTTCTATCCCCTAGCAATTTCGTTCTTTAGTTCCAATCAAATCTCATTATAATATCCGTACATTCATACTTATATGTGATTTTACGTAAGATATTAAAATCCCTTTTGTCCTTTCGTTCAAAATGTATTTAAATATTGACTATGAGAACGTTTAAATTTCCCTTTAGTATTGTTCCTGCTTGTAGATTATCATCACAGAATTCTTTCAAATTTAAAACTTCAGTACTACTATTTACGATGTACATTGCTAGATTCTTTTGCCCTGTTAATATTCTGTATGAAAGAGGATCGTATTGGATTTTCCCACGTACGACATAAGGGTCTTGGACAAGGCACACATCTGTCTGTTCTTTGCGGATTACTTCAAATACTTCCTGGCTTGGTATGATGCCCCTGTGTATATTAATCTGCAGGACTTTAATGTTCATACTCTATTTTACATTTTAATAACCCTACTATTCTAATTTACTCTTGGCATTTTTTATCTCTTAGTGAGTAACTGCTGTATTCCTGTTCTTTTGCAGTTAATACATTTTTCTTCTTTTTTGTAACACTGATTAAGTTAATGACCATCTCCACATTTTCCACAGATATATTTCTTCTCCACACATACCTCGTTCAAGTGCCCGTATCTGTGGCACTTGAAGCATCTTATGGGTTATAAATGCTCTTCCAATTTATAAGACGTTATCCCTATGAATATGCTCCCTTGTATTGTCAATTGTTGATATATTTTCCCTGGTAATTCTATTGTCCAATTTCTAGTATTGAGTCCCTGATTTCCAAATTTCCTTATTATTCTCATATATTTGAAATTTCTTCCTTTCTCGAAATTACTGATTTGTAATTTGTGTTCCCCTAAAACTTCTAACAATTGTGACTCTCCCATACTGTTATGTAATCCAAAGACAATGTTTCTTGGTCTAATTCTTTTGTCACTGCCTAGCTTCATACCCTCTGCCTCTGTCACCACAATTTTCTTTCTGCTTCCCTATCTGCAACAACTAACAATAAATTCTAGTTTCGAGCAACCCTATTTTTTATGCGTATAACCTCTTTCACTCGTTCAATTGCCTCTTGTATCCGAGATTCTACTCCAGTCTTATCTGCTTTATTCGTATTTTCCACTAAAACCGTTTTGTTTTCTGGTTTCTTACATTTCAATCTTTCTGCATGTGATGGGTACGTAATAAGGCCGATTTTTCCCCGAATTCATCGACATTTATCTTCAACTTCATTTTTTTTCTTCATACATTTAAAAAAGAAGTTAACCTATGTTAATCCTGGACATCTTAACTATCTTCTTGCTCAATTACATCACGATCGGTTGTGTGATTTAGTCGTGATTAAGTAACAAACAGACAGACACGCTTTCGCATTACGCATTTATATATTAGTATGGATTTAATTTAGACGAAAACTGTCCGCTGCAAAAACTTTTAAACCACCAGCATAACATTTGTCCTATTATGCTGCTAGTCCTAAGCTAGTGCTGAGCCTCATATCAGAGAGGATATTTAGTCAGCTTGTGTGCTTGGGGAAAAAGTGTGAAGAGAAGTTTTTCACTTAACCCGTCTATTTATCCAACGGTTACAAATTTTGAGTCCAGGAAGGCTATAATTAAATTATTAAAGATAATTTTCCGATATTGTTGTGGTTAGATCACAAAATATGTCACTTATTTGACTTATATCTGTCACTTTGACTGATAGACATATTCGATACATGTCATATGAATTTCAGATAACTTTAATTTAAATATATACCCGTTTATAACTTTTAAATTAGGTAGGATTCTTTGATATTCACCCCGTTTTCCATCATGTATGATAATTATTGAGAGAGGACCATAATCTTATGAACATCATTTCAAAAATTATGATTATTGTTAAAAAATAGTATTGTTATAAGAATAGTCCCTTACGGAGTTCATACATTTCTAGTAGCGGTCACACAACTTGATTAGTCATAACGTTTAAATGGACAAGACGTACATTAAAGCTATATTATGACTAATTGTATTTATTTACTATTTCGCCGCAGAATATATTATCTTCGTATTGAATATGAACATTAAGCACACGACCTTTCACTGATAAATTATGAGGTACTGACCGTCGTCGAATTAATGAAGGACACAATTCAATCGGTCTACTCGCCGTGGGAATTTCCGGTTTTAATGTGGCTTTCTCGAAACGAGTGGAAGTTCTCTAAAACCTCTGAAATTATTTAATTTTCCATTTCAGCGAGAAATATTCGAAAATGGAAGTATTGTTCCGATATTCCTTGCAGCGGGTCCAAACTCAGAACACATGTTTCAAAAACAGCCCTCCTCTCCGCTTCCCCCTTTCGCGACAGTAAACTTACGTCTTGCGCAGCGCTAAAGAAAAGATAGGCAGGAAAAAACCGGGGTGGAGATCGACCCTACTCAAATGAGGAATGCGATCTTCAGTACCTGAATCCCTTGACCGCGGGGTTGAGCTGGGCACAAGCCGCTCAGCTCGTGCACTTAGGCAACATTTATAAAGTACTAATCCGCTTTCGATTCTTGAGTTCTGTAAGTACATAGATTGCTTATTCAAATCCCGCTTTTTCTCTCGTGTTTCGAACGTGTTAAGATACCGTTCAACTGTAGCTGTTTTTTTATTTTATCACAGAAGAAATCAATATATTTAAGAAATTATTCAATCGTGAACAGTGAGACGGTGTCGTCCAAGAGAGAAATGTTACTATTCGCTCTGCCCGGTCACGTGTTTTTCCAAGTGTTACTGCATACTCGAAGCCTCATGCCATCATCCGTGACGACTACTATAGAAGATTTCGCAGCCATGCTGAAGCGACGGGTACGTTGTACAGTGAAAGTAGTGAATTGCATTAGCAACGGATGCAGAGGATGTGTTTATTATGGTTGCCGGACCATACAGAACAGTATTTTCAGATGCACACAATGTGCTAAATGGTGTGCTACCAATTGACAGTGGTGTTGCGGACAACCATGAGGCGACAAGAAGTATTGATGTTAGTAAGGTTTGTGGAACGAATCAGAAAATTGTTTCAGCCGACAAGACGGATGACAGAGGTCATAACTGCGCTTGGAGATTTAAATATATTCCACATTATTGAAGATGAGACATGTTTATGTGAAGAGATGAGGTGACAGTAGGCCATCTATTGTGGGAGTGGGAGCTGTATGGGTCGGAGAGAGCGCACGATGAAACCACCGGACCTAATTCAAATATATACGAACTATACATTAATAGACACAAAAGGGAAGATCGAAGTATTTTCTAAATTCATAGAAAGGATATAGCAGATAAAAGAAGGACTGAAGGCGATATGAATGGTGAAGAAAGATGGGAATTGAGTGGAAGAGTGAAGGAAGACAGGAAGAGTAAAGGAACGGAGGAAGAGTGAAGAACAATAAAGAAGAATCATGCAGAAACAAATAGTTTTAAGAATTATAAAGATAAGTATCTTTCGATGTACACGTGACATTAAATAAAAAACAAAAAAAGCGACGGTTATCCAATTGTATTAAAGTTACACGTAACAATCTTACCCAAAAAATGTGGGTTTTATAGATACAGTTTATGAAATTAATACGAAATTGAATTCAAATTGAATTTGTATCTTAAAGCAAATTATGAAATGAATAGTATACAAATTAAATTAAGATAACTATCGTCCCTGTCCAGTAATCTTTGTAATGACACTTCATTTGTGACAATTGGATAAGACAAACCGCAGAAAAAAGGAACTTTAGAAAAATATTACTTTTAGATATGCGATCTAGCAATATGTAACCCTTTTGTATGGAAGGTCACTGTGATGCGCCATCCTGACTCCAAATCTCTAGGGGCATGGGCTGCGCAAGCGAATACTGTCTTTCCTCTATGTTAATTGTATTCTTATTTGCTTTTCAATTGGATTATATTACGGTATATATTTAACGAGCAATCTATTTTTAAAATTCTCAACCGTAATTAACTGAAATATTATAAAAGAAATATTTTATAAATTATCTCAAGAGAAGGGAGAGAGCTTCGAGAAAAAAAACGAGAAAAATTAGAAAAGTACATCAACCTCCTTTATGAATATTGGGTAATCACTTGCCTTTATGAATGTTGGGTAATTATTTGCTCTAGTATTTAGCGATGAAGCTTGTCTCGAGTGTTAGAGGATAATTACTAAATTGTTCTTGATTGTATGCTGAGTTGTGGAACCTCCGTCTCTGATCTACGCATCATCGGGGACCAGAAAGTTTCAAGTTTATTCCCTTCACCGATCTGTGTTTTGTACATTGGTATCGACTCTTCTCTTTGGCCTAAAACACGGCACCGTAAATTATGCGTATATTATTAACATTCCAAATGTTTCAGAAAATTTAAACTTATATTATTAAAATCTCAATTTGGTACACAATAATTTTCTTTGAAGAACTTCCATGTGACATAAGTGATAACTTAGGTAATTTTTCACATATTTCAAAAGTAAGGTCGTAAAACTGGTATGCTTAATGCTCTTAAAAGTAATACAAATAATTCAAGATTCGCTCTCACATACTTACATTTTAATGAATGTATGTTTGAAACTTCATAATTTTGCCTCTTCACGCGTAGAGCTGTAACAAAGTAATCCGAGTAGAGGCAATATATTTCGACGTAAACTAGATTCCATAACGATTTTACGTTCACCATCTTACTCTTGAAAATCCTTTTTCTACTAATACAAACGACACTAATATTCCTTTCTTTCTTCACTTACTATATCAAAAGAAAATGATACATTCTCTTCAATTAATGAACTACCCTTTAAATGTATTTTGGCCAAAATATTCGTGTAAGAATTATTCTGCATTGCATTCGTCTTACTATGAATTATTGCAGGTGCTCACGAATTAACCGTTACTAATTTCCAACCATTGAGAATTGTAATGAAAAAAGTAATTTGGATGAATTTTATACTCAAACGTGTCAAAGTATCCATGACCTGAAAAAAAATATTTATTACTTTAAAAGCTTATCTTTCTTCGGTTTTCTTGAGGTGCTGAAGCTACCTTTTCGCTTAGGTTTTCGCGCGAATATATATTTGTAACGCGCTGTAATGAAAGTAAAATGTATATCATTTAATTTTTTGTAGTATAGACTTTTACATACTTTGAAATGATATTTCTTCGATGGAAAGTTATCAATATGTTTCATTTGGATTACTCATCTGCTGATTCTTGTGTAAATGTCCAAGTCACTCGACCTGTTCCGGTGATATTTCTTTATATACAATTCATATGGTACACAAGTAAACGGTGTTCCCAAAATATGGGACTATGGTATCTCATCAGTTTCTAAAATATTGCTGAAGCTCTCTCACCAGTTTCAATTCCACTACATTAAAAATTGACCTCGTGGAATATGTAATGACCTTCATCGATCTTTCGTATTAGCTCTCTACAACACCGATAACAGATTTTCAAAACGCTACATATCTTGAGTGAAGTGATCATAGATAAACAAATAAATAAACATAGATTTACATTTATGCATTATTTAAAATAAAATTTAATTTTTATAGTAACTAAAAAATATATGTTTTTTAATCCGAAACATTTTAGTGAAATCTCCATTCTTAAATTTTAGCCAATGTCCAAATGATTGAAGACTACTGAGAATAGAAATCGACGAATTATTAATAATTTTGTTATTGGGAAATGTTTTGAATTAGTATTAAGGTTGAATTTAAAGTAATCGTAAAGTGAACTGTGATTTTAGTTTATACACCAAAGGTCAAAAAAGTTGCTCAATTCATAAAAAACTATTTACTACTGTCGAATACCTAACAAAAATAATGAACTTAAATCACACATGATTTCACGTTCTTGTAAACGAGGCGCAAACCTCCATGAATCGCATCTTCTCTTGAACAGCGACATCTGAACCTATGAATTCGCGCATTAAGCTTCCCACTCCGCGCAGCCCTCTCGCCATATATAGTCTGTGCCCCTCGCTTTCCCTCCCGTCCTTCCGTTCCTGGCTCGTATCCAGAGCGCGCGTTCGGCAAACGGGCGGGCGCCGACGAGGCGCACGTGCACGGCGATTCATGGAAGGGAAGGGGATGTATGGCACGTGACCTCACCCTCCTCCCTTTTCCCCGCAACCCCGAGCTACCCCGCGGAAATCGTTATGCGTGGGTTGCCAGGCGACGCAGACTCCCTCCCGCACACCCTCCCGTCCGCGTGTCACCGCGCCCCGCGTCGTCGCTAATCGATAGCCACCCCCGCACCGCCGCTTCGCGATCCTCTGCCTCTGCTCGATGCCGTCAGTGACTCGCTCTCTTCGGTTCAGGAAGTTCGCGAGGATGTCCTTCCACTCTGCTCGCTGGCGTTCGTTGTATAGCTGCTGTATCTGTCGGCGGCGCTTCGCGTCTGCCAACCCTTTCACCCTCGCTGGCCAAGTATCTGGACTCCTTTCTCCATTGTGCTTTGTTTGCGGCAGTCGTCGTTCCCTCTTCAAATACTATTGTTCTCGTTTTTTTGTGTGTGTGTGTTTATTTACTCCAATATTTCTCCAATTCATTTCTACTTTCTCGGGGACTTGTTATTGTTTCAGCTACTATTTGCGAGTCACTCTATATGTATTGCATAATTTCGGTGCTTTCTATTTGACATAGTAAGCATACCTTCCTCAAACATTCCTTATTAGTGACATGCGCGGTTTAATTCAAATATATTACTGATCAGTTAATCCAGGAATCGTAATTGTTGTAGTTGTAAAATAACAGATTTAATTAAATAAACTGTCTAACTTGACATAATTTTACCCAGCTGGAAAATAAATTCTAGCAAGAGAATACCTTGAAAAACTTTTGACTTCTAACAAATTTATCCGTCTTTGGTCTCTTTTATCAAGTTTTTATAATATGAGATTGGACTAAAATATTGAGTAACACATTTAGTTCGATATCGTACGGAAAAATATCGTGGTAAATTTATGTCACATTCAAATCAAAACACGAGAATGTTTTCGTCAATTTTTGAAGTGATTAATATGAATAATTCGTTATTATGAAGCATCTAGTAGTTACTCTCGTAAAAATATTATATGAGAGCATGCTCGAAATACTTTCGGCTAGACTATCTATCATGAAGAGATGAAGAGTATGTTGATGAACTAGAAATATAAATTAATGAATTTTTTAGGGAAAATTCATTTCGACAGAAATTTTACCAATGAAGAGATTCTTTAATTTTAACATTTCTTTAAATTTGTCCCAGTGAAAGATATTTGGATTGATTTGATTTCTTGTGAGCTGTAATGGAATGAAACGGAATAACGGAAAGAAGATTTTCAAAAAATGGAAAAGATTCTCGATAACTTCACAAATCAAATCACCTTCAATAGCAACGACCCTTTCTCTCATTTTATTATAACAAAATTCTCCATTTTAATAATTATGAAAACAATTTTCCACAAATCTAAATGCAATTACGGGATAATCGTTCTTAGATTCCTAATACTTGTAATATCTTTGATACCAATCATTCACCCAGAAATTTGCCCATTAACCTCTTGAGTGACGAACGTGCCAAGGGACTAGGATGATATTAAAATTAATTAAATATAATTAATCTTCTTAGTTCAAAAAAGTTTCAAAAAAAAAAAATTGTAACTTGGTCGTAACAACCATTTTATTCATTTAACTTTCAGTAAAGTATGTAGATAGAAGAATCGCATATGTAAGCTATTTATTGAAAACATTTTTCCTATTTTTAGTTGTATTATTCCATTTCTTATGGTGATCCCTTTGTTACGATCCGATAGCACTTTCCTACCGTCATCATTCGTTCTTTCCCTCATTTGTTCGTATGCGACAGTAAACTGAAAGTATTCAATACGTTCTCCCTTTCGTCTCATTTTCTTTCTCTTATTATTACCTGCTGTTTATTTTAGTTACAATGTCTTTGTTACATCTTTTTTAGGTTAATGAATTTTGAGTTTATGTCTCTTAATGAAAAATTATATATTTTCACTAAAGTCATGTAACTAAATGACATTGTCGATGACGCGAATATATAATTCATACTTTTCAAGGTTAAAATTCTAATTTTCCATTCTTTTTATGGATCTATTAACATAAGTTTATTTTGAGAATGGTACAACAAATAAGCCTAACTACTACTACTACACATACTTTTTTTTTCTTTTGAAAATGGCTTGAATGATCTGGGTAAAAATTACACAAAGTAGTTTTAAAATTTTAAAAAAATTTCGAAGAAAAAAGTGACTTATGTTTTAATTCACTATTTTTTCTCATCATTTTACTTAATTAATTAGGTGCGAAACCTGTTTATAGAATTACTGTTTCTTCCGTCTAACTTGCAGTTTGAAGCATCTTCCCAGTGCTGAAATAACAACTTCACGACTTAGTAGGTCCAGAGCATTCTCCTTGGAGAACGCAAAAAAGAAACATAAATGTCTTAAGCTTAACTTTAAAATAAACGTATATTTGCAGTATCATATTTATGTTGGTGTATTAAATTAGGTACTGAAATTGGATTTTTCAAATTTTTTCTACTTTAACACATATTTACAACTTATTTAATAAAGTTAAATGAGGCATATTCCACTATATAGAATTAATCATATTATATAGTATCATTATTACACCTCTCATTATACGTTTGCTGTCCAAATGTATGTGAGAGAAGAGAATTACTCGTCTGAGTCTGCAGCAGCATAGTTCTTTGTACTTTACCGCATCCCGTCGCATCCGTCTGGCTCGGTGTCAGCGGATCCTCCGTGCTCTGTGGCAGATCTTCAACCACTCGTGAACATCCTTGCCCTCGGGGAGGTTCCCCGTGAGAGCTTGTTAGAGATAGTGAAGTTGAGCGCATCCTTAGAGATAATGAGTCGCGCCCGTTGTGAATTTTCGCGCGTGAAAATTTCATCGGCGTGTAAAATCACTGGAGCAATTACTTGCGTGAATGTCGGCACAGTTACGAAGCTGTAACACCTGACATCATTTTTGTGAGATAAATGAATCTCGACTTCTAAAGCGAAGTTCACTCGACTCTCTCAGTCATGCACAACCCCCTTGCTGTAGCTGTTGGAGGGGTTCTTTTCTTTTCAACTCTTTGTCACTTTTACCGCTGCACTTACTTCACCCATTGCGGCTCGACGAAATTGCTGTCGGAGAAAGAAAAAAACGTCAGGAAGACTTCGTAAATTATGCAAACAAGTGTTTTCATTATCCTGCTTGAGGATCGATTTTCCAGAAGATTAGGTACGAAATAGGAAATCAAAGACTCTGTTGCGTACTTAAAACACTGATTCGGCGAGGAATTAGAGACGTGAATTATACTCGAATAAAACGTAAAGATACATGCTTTTGTCAATGTAAATATAAATTTGTTGACAAAAAAGCTGTAACAACTGCTTGTAAACACGAATATAACTCTCAGTCTTGTAAAATAATGAATATGATGTACTATTATCATATACATTTGTGTTGAAATGGGGATAATCATATTATTTCGTTATACAGGATGATACAGAATACATATTACACAGTTATAGGTGTAGTAGAGGGAACTCAGTACAGCGATAATTGGTAATAAACTCATGTCCGGAAATGCGCAGTTTGGAAGATAAACGACTTTGAAATAACGTCAAAGTATACGCTGCACGTGCATCAACCAATTCGTACCGGCGTCAACTAAATATATTCTCGAAGTGGCGACCAAGAGTTTCGTTGCACAAAGTGTACCTGCGAACAATGTTCACATACACACAGTACAAAAGTCCTGGAATGTCCTGAATGACCTCTGCTGCAGCCATTACACGTGCAAGGAGATCGTTCTGTGACTCCACACGGGTCTCGTAAACAATATTCTTAATGTAGTCCCACAGGAAAAAGTCCAGAGAGTGAAATCGGGCGATCGTGGTGGCCAACGAATCGGTCCACCGCGACCTATCTACCTGTCCCGAATGTTCGGTGAAGACACTGACGGACGTCGCATGAAAAATGGGCTGGCGCGCCATCATGCTGGAACCACATCGTCCGACGGATATGCAATGGCACATCCTCCAAATGCTTCTCCAGTACGTCTTGCAGGAAGGTCAAGTAGCTGTGACCCATTAGGTGGGGCGGTAGAATACGCAGACCAATCAGATGACTATGGATAATACCAGCCCACACATTAATATCGAAACAATGTTGAAATCGATGGGTATGTGTGGCATGAGGGTTTTCCTCATCCCAATTGTGGTTGTTACGACGATTGAGCAGACCTTCGTTTGTGAAATGCGCTTCATCTGTGAAAAGAATGATAAGAGGATAGTCTGGAACGTCGACACAACGGTGTAGGAGCCACGCGCAATAATCGGCACATGGCGCAAAATCAGACTGGACCCTGTTCCAGTCTTGCAAAACCCGCATGTGATGGATGGACACGACCCGGAAATCGTTCGTGATACAGGCGTTGTGCTAATCGACCATTTCATCCACTTATATTAGATGAGCAACACGACAGTGTATTCGGAAAACGTGTTCTCCGCCATTTTGTAATGCATCGTCTTTCCCGATCTCTCAGTGGTAACTGATGTACGTGCTCAACAATTCATTGGATTGTTCTCTGATGACACGTGACATGACATTACACAAGACATCACGAGACGCCGTTCTGTCAATGTGTATTACCTTCCAACGTTCAAAGTCGTTTATCTTCCGAACGGCGCATTTCCAGACATGGGTTTATTACCAAATATTGCTGTTCTGAGTCCCCTTTACAAAACATATAACTGTGTAATATGTATTCTGAATCACTCTGTGTAATATTTATTTTAATAAAATAATTTTGGCGCTTTATTTAAAATCCAATTTATGTTCCCCCCATTCATAAACGATTTAGAGGACTAGTTTTTTTAAATGTAAGCTTATTTTGTCATTCTTATTACGCTAACCCTATTAACAAAAACGCTATTTTCGTGACTAGAAAATTAAATGTGTCCTGTATTCCATATAAAAATATGAATATTTACTTTTATATTGAAAAATGAAGTATTTCGTTACTCACGTACAATTCCCCGCGAGTATTGTTTATTATTTACCAGACACGTCAGTGGTTTCAATTGTCAGGAATCATGAAATCAAGTTAAATCGTTTTAAAATAAATGAGTGAAGTAGCATGTTTTCTTGACTAATTTTGAAATGCTGTTATCTCGGAATAAAATAGGTCTAATATGAAATAATGGAAATTCGAAGATACACCTTTTAATGTTCTAACATACGATACTTAATTTGTGTGATTTGCTCCTTCTAGTTACGGAGAAAAGGAACGAAAAATCTTGGGGACATTTGCGTATTAGTGTTTGTGATTAAATGACAGTAGAAGTGCTCTTTAATTCAATAGAAGTATTATATTTATTAAAATTCCACAGTACATTCATTTTGGTAAAACAATTAATAATTCTTCGATTTATAGTAAAATATGTTTTTATAGAGAAAGTTTTAGTGGAAAAATATTGCTTCAGTTTTAACTTTCTGTAATAAAATAAAGATAAGAATAACTGTAATAAAGATGAAAATTTTTATGAAGAGAAAATTTAACAAACAGAAACAATTACATTTGATTGTTTTCTTTATACTGAGTTCTGGACTCAATAAGAAGACTAAAGTCTTGTATGCTTCCCTTTGTCGACACTTCAAATCCAACGAAGTACAAGAAATAACGTTTGGCATACTAACCGACATCTAAAGTTAAAATGTTCCTTCAGAATTCTGAAACTCGTCAAAGATCCGTTTCCAATCCTTGCCAACTCTTGGTGTCAGTCTGTTAAACAGAGGAGAAATGGGCTCTAATGACCTCGATGTTGACGAGCCCTAAAGCCCCAACCAAAAAAAACACAACAACAACAGAGGAAAATCCTCTCTCCCACTCGGCGTACGCGAGGGAACTTTATGTTCTCCCTTCACCGTTCGCCTCATTCTCCACTGCGACATCGTTCATTCTGCTACTGATTGCACCGTTCGAGAGTCGAAATCCAATGAAGCGCATCGCTGCAATTGCATGTTGTGTCCGCTGCTTTCTCGGGAGGGAACTGGAACAAGTGGCAGCGCACAAGCGCGCGTCCGTCCACGCGCCACTTGGCCATTGTCGACACTCGGTCACCGGAGCACTACGGGCTGTTACGCAGACGATTCACGGATCGGAGACTAACACACTGGAGACACTCTGACGGACATTTTCTTTCACATTTCTGTTTTTATATCCACAATTGTGTCAATCCAGGCAGGGATACAGCCAGGATTTTGCTAAAGGGGGGAGGGGATCCAGATCTAAATGAAATAATTTCTACAATTGCACGTATTTCATTTTAATTAAATATTTTTATTAATATAAACTCTGCGCCAACTCAATCATTTATACACGTATTAAATCAACAATTCTTTAAATATATTTAACTATGGAATGATTCATTTTTCACAATAATTTGTTAAAGGTTTAGAAGCGTCCCGACCCCCCCAACCCTCTTTGGCCACACCCTTGAATCCAGAGTTCCTCTTTATGTCTCTCTTACTCTTCTGTCCTTATTGTGTTTCATCACGTTGCTGCCCGTACCTATCTCGAGGTAGCGGGAGCGTCATCTTCTCTCTTTGCGTTTCTTCTAATTCTTCACTCATTTTCCTCTCCTGTAACATTGAGCATTATCTTGCATACTATTGCTCTCAGGTACCGTCATCCTTTTTTTTTCGTGTAATTGACAACCCCATACAATGTGTTCTATTGACTCTGCGTAGTCCATACATGCACAAAGTTTCATCAGCCTTACCCATCCGTTCTGAGTATATCTTAAAAAGTTCCCTCTACCTGTCAGAAACTCCAATAATCTGACTTGAATGAAACCATTTCCTCCTATTTTCCCTAAATGTCACATCCTTAATGTAGTTATAGGCCCTGTAGCCTCTTTGTCCCATCTCGTTTGCCAACTTTGTACAAATTCACGTGTCAATTTTCTCCTCCCTTTTCCTTCCATATACTTAATCGCTCCCCCATTTAATCGTACCTTCTCCCGTTGTTTCATGAGTTGTCTTTACTTTATCTTTGTAATGTGTAAGTATATAGGCCATATTCCATTCAATATCGTGCATGGGGGTGTGAGAGAGAAATGTTTTATTCATTTGAACATTAGTAAAATTATTCTTTGAATGTGGTACGACCATGTATTTGGCTTAAGGTGTGAGGGGAGATATAAAAGCAAATGATACATCTATTGGATTTGCGAAACAAAGTGAATTTTATATGGTGGTCATGTATCATTTCAGTGCGATAACAAACATTTCTTATAACCATAATTCACTTATTCACAAAAATGAAAACAACATTTTCGAAATAACCTTTGCAAATGATTCGAAAATATAAATCATGTATTGAAAATAATTCTCATCCAGTGTGCTTCACAGCCTGTGCTTCCCAGTTACAGGTAAGAAGTCCTTGCATCAAGGCGTCAGGTTAATCGCAAAAGAGGAATGACACTTCTCATAATCTCGCTGACGTTCGCGAGAAGCATTTAAGCAGTGACGGAATATGTAACATTAAACTACTTAAATATCATAAAATTCGTTTGATGTTTTACGCAATGTTCACAAATAGTAAAAAAATGGGATTTTCGTTTTGAGTATAATTATTATTCTGATTATAAATATTTCGTTTTGAGTATAATAATTATTATGTTTATAAATACTTTAATCCCTTTAGGTATATTCGAATTCCATGGTAAGAGAATATGAAAATAAGATACAACAATCATTAAGTAGAAAGAATTATTAAATATTTTTGATGATCAATTGCTGTTTTATGAAATGTTATGCTGCCAAGGTCACCTGCATAAGAATCCAGCTTGTTATTGTACACGAATCATGAATATATTGAGCCTATATACTCAGTTGCTTAGCATAATAGTAAAGAAGAATTAGCTAAACAAATTTGCATAGAAAATCTTTGAAAATGTACTTCGGTCTGTATGCGAAGAATCCTTGACATCGAGATAAACATTTCTTGATAACATGTATCGAATGTAGACATAACAATTCAAAATATTTTTTATAACATTACCCGAGCCATAACGTCAATTTCAATTTAATTTCAAATATTTATTTACTTCTTTACCTGGTCCTAATTAAGTGCAGGTGCTTGGTGCAGTTTACATACACATAAATCTTACTATATTTTTAAATGTAATTGCATTCGCAGACGGATTTTGCATTTACATAGTTTTACGTTATATGTGTGTATGAATTACATAATCATAAGCGATAATTCACTTGAAAGTTTGATTTCTACTCATAATTAGTAAAATAAATTCTCTCTGTTGAACAACATCAGTTTTCTACTTTTAAACCATTATAAATGTTCTGAGGAAGGAATAATTCAGTTTTGAAAATAAGAAACCAAAGGTAATTATAAAATAGATAGAAGAACCGAAATCTGCCAAATGGTACTAATTAGCATCTTCGTATTACATGTTTTAATTCACTTTTATATTTTTAATTTATAGAGGGTAACCACTTCTATATTTAAATGTATTTCCTAGTGAAGACAAATATAAAAATTATCACTTCATTGCATCGCTAGTTTTCAATCGATTTGCAAACCAAGTAACAGCGTAAGCTTTTTTTACAGTTGTAGTTTTGTTCGTTCCACCTGATGAAATCTAAAATCTTCCATTTAATCCCAGAAATGTCCAGATTTACGACTTGTAGAAAGCAAAGATTAATTTCCCGTTGATGCAATAACTCTAGCTGATTGGATTGTTTTATTCCAAATTGTAAAAATTATGAATATGATAATTTTCAAAAAACAATAGAATAAAAAAAACATTACTTTAAATAAAAACTCGGATGCTTCTTCTTCTCACAGAAAGAAACGCAATGGTTTACATAAAAACCACGTGTACTTGCGTTCCTTCGAGAACAACGAAATTTTTTTAAAACAATTTAATCAATTTATGTATTGCGTATTAAGAAAACCAATTGACGTGCAATGATCTCCTAATGGCTACTACTGAAGCACCAGAATACAGAAATGCAATTTACGCTAGAGGAAAACTTTACTTCTCACCTGAAGTTTTATTCGCCAATTTCCGAGAATACACACTACAATGGCATCGTATTGGAATCTATCTTCTTTCAACCGTGCTAATCTCAATACAAGTAGTAACTTTGCGTTCCGATGAAGCACACTCGAGAGTTTCTAACCAAGTTTTTGAGACAATATTGCGCGTTATCTTTTCTTACAAGCATAGACGTTTATGTTGTTTCTTTTTCGTCATAGAGAATCACATTCAAACTCTTCTTGGTGCATTTCATCCAAAAAATCCTTTTTCTCTTCATCCTTGTGGCAACAATAACTTTAATTTGATGTGTTACAATGAATTTTGGAATGTACTCATTATGAATGTACCACACGTTTAATGGAAATGCCACCCACCATTTAATGTGAAATCAGATATGAGAAACTATAATAATATCCCAAATCCTCAATAATAAGCAACAAGACGTCTTCGTTAATATCAATTCGACGTATCTGCAACCGTCTGACAGATGTTACCTTTTTGATGGATAGAAATAATCGACTTTAATATTAAACATACATTCCATTCTACATTCATTGATCTAAGTTGACCTTCATGTTTAGCACAATGATAGGCATCGACAATTAACAAAATAATGTCATTAAATTTTAATGAAATCGGCACAACAGATTTCACACAATCTGAATATACCAGTGGTATCAATTTTTGGGTAAGGCTATAATAATTATTTCCGGAAAACAAAACTTAAATTACATTTCTTAATAACATGTATCGAATGTAGGCAGAACAATTCAAAATACTTTTTAATGACATTTATCAGTACTTCATAGTATCTAAAGAAGTTAAACTACTGGAGTAAAGTTTAATTGCAATGTTCAGTATGTATTTTCTTGTAAGAATTTCCATAGAAATATTCTTAGTGCTTGACAAATGTAAAAAATAAAATTGTATATTGGTCCTCTTTTTCAGTAGTTAAACGACATTATTTAACTTGGCAACACCTTATTTATGAAGTGGTTACGATTAAGTCATGAGACTCTCTGCCACATCGCCACGTGATTTGGATCAAGAAATTTTGCGGGAGAGACGTTGGATTGCCCAGACCGTGAGGTACCACCAAATCGACATTTGTGGGGGAGGGTGCAGGCTGGAACCTCCCTAGCTGGAAATTTCAATCAGTTCTGATAAGTGGGAAATCGAACCCTTGATCTTTCCATCACTGATAAGTGGGAGCAAAGATGTTATGTTAAAGCAATTGGATTTAGGAGTAAAAATTACGATAAATTACTTCATGTGCAACCTGATTCCCAAAGAATTGAGATGTCACAGAGAAAGTAGTAAAAGTAGTAAATCTGCGCAAATCAATTCGAAAAGATAAAAAAATTAATGAGAAGTGTTTTACCATTTTCTGAATTATCCACGAAAACTAAGATTCGCGAGTGCATTTTACTCCACTTTCACACAACAATTTAATGGCTATTATAAACGCTTATAGAATATAGTACAGAAATTGTGATAAATGGAATAAGCTCCCCTCTGCTTCAAAACGAAAGTATACCTAATATTCATGTGGATCTAGAAAGAATATATATTTTTTAATTATTCAGATCAATAGAGTTCTGTAGTACTTAAGTCTCGAATATCGCATATGGGAGGTATATATCAAAGTTGCTGATATTCGAATAAAAATTTTAATGCAACGTACACAATGAACATTGTACTTAAATATATTATTTTGGTGAAATATCTTCGGAATTTTATGATTCTTTAAATTTTTTTCTTGCATAAACATTATCAGAAATTAGTTGACAAAATAAGTCAGCAAGTAGGTTGTTGATAACTTTTTAATCGGATCATTTTTAACACTAATCACTTCCCATGGTAGTAATGACGAAAGGCCATATACGTGACCATATGACGTGAAATAATTTCCGAAATTATTCTCCTGGACTCAATTCGTAAAGATCAATAACGAAATATTTTAGGGTGACAACAACTCTTCTTTTGGGAATAACAACTCTATAACCTTCTTGGTTGGTAAGATATAAAACAAGCAGGGAGCAAACGGCTGCTACATTTTCTCCCATTACTTTCCGCTAGTGAGATCTGCGCAGTAAATCTATTAAATCCTTCGAAAAAATGCATCATACAAATAATTACAACTGATGGAAAGGATCATCTCTATGATAGACTTCGAATTGCTTGGATAATGGATTAAAAAATAGTTTTAAATGTAATCACTCCGCCAAAAACTATTTACCATTATTATAAGTTACATCCTGCCATAACTTATGAAGTTTTTTTCACTTACCATGTTGAACATCGTGTGTAATTTCTAACAACGAAAAAGTCGAGAATAAGAAAATTCAAATTAATTCAATGGCATAGGCTTCCCGCTTTTATGTATTACATTATTGTATTTACCCCTGACCCCACTCTCAACACTCCGTATCTTTCGACTTCGTGTGACATGGTCATTCGCACTTGCTGTACATTACGCTCTGACGAGCTTCATCAAGAACCGTAACCACAATCTCTACCTAAAATTGTTTCATAACTTAAGAATTGTCAGTGTTTCTTAAAAATTGTGTATGCAAAACGGTGAAAACAAATGCGCATTTTGGAAATAGCATCTATTTTAGGAAGATGTCTGTCGAAAGCAGGGAAACAAAAATAAAAGGAAGTCATGAGTTTAAAGAGACGCTGGTTGAATATGGGTGATGGAAGTAATTGTGTAGACATAGAAGGAATGCTAGTTTGATTTAATTGATGGGCGGACGTCACAATTTTGATGAGTACAAGTACGTGCAAGATTGTGTTATTTCCAAGCAGCGCCATAGCCGTAGTATCTCGAGAGCGCAACGAGGTGTTCGCGCTGCGTCCGCCGGTGAATTGGCCGTCTACCACTGTTGGCGACGACGACGACGGCGGCTCGGCGTCGGGTCTCCTGCGTCCGTGGGGCGGGGGTTGCTGCGCGCGCGCGACCGTCAACGGCGACGGTGGCGGCGGGAAGCGCGCGCGCGCGCGCCGCGCCCGTCAGTGTTGCGATGGAGCCCGCGGGGGAGCCGGCGAGTGCCGCCGTTGATCTGGCACCGCAGCCAGGCCTGCCGCTTCCCGAAGACGAGCCCAGCGCGCCGCCTCCGCTCGCAGATCGAGGCGCCATGCTCGACGAACCGCCCCCGGAGCAGCCACCGCCGATGGAACCGCCTCCAGAAGAATCGCTGCCTCCACCTCCCACCGTCGTGGCCGTCCAGTCGCCGCCGCCACAGCCGGAGAAGTCTGAGAAGTGAGTAATCCATGCTGAGCGACTGCGAGTCACTCAGCTTTAGCGCTGTAAACATGTCGATTCACATTTAGTCGTCGCCACTCCGAGATTTTGCTTCTTCCTGTGCTCATAGATATTACCTTACTTCTGAAAACATGCTATTTTCTAATCTGGTATATATTTTAGAAGAGATATAAAACGGAAATATTAACCCACTTTTTCTAATGGTATGTTCACATTATGATACCCAATGTTAATCAAGAATAAAAATTGAATATTTTGAACAAAAAATACATGTAAACTTTATAGCTTAAAAAATGATTAATTTACTTTACTTTCAATATTTTTTTGAATTTTAAAAACTATTATTTTGTGTTGGTAAATCGACCGGAAAATATCTTAGTCCACGTTTTGCGTCCGTGTCGTGCCACCATTGCAGTGGGAAATGTGCGTATGCGTGCGGTAAGGAACTAGCACGCACGTGCCACCCTAGAGATAGCGTGTGCTTGCATCCCCACCCTCGCCCCGGCTTCTATCTCGCTGCGATCGGAGCGCTCTTTTTCCATTCTTTCAAGATGAATAGTGATGGAGAAACTTGATGAAGAGATCGATGACTCGTGGTTTTTGCCGATGTGTTTGTTGAAATCCCTCTCTGTGGAATTTGTTCTCGGTTACAAGTTTTCTGCTTGATTACTAGAAACGTCAATAATGCGTCACTGGTGAAGGGTTCGTAAAAGGCGGTACATTGCTTTTCCTACGTTTTGCCTTTTACTTAATGGATTTGGGAAATAGAGGAAGTTTCGTCAATACGTACAGATTATAAATAAAATTTCGTCGTTTCGCTGCAAATCACTTTCAGTACTCATATAAAAAGCATTTTAAGAAATTTCATTATCAGTGTAATTGATTGGAAACGGTGAATTTAATTCGTGTTATATTATACGACTGCGTGAGGTTAACGATTTACATAATCTACTTTTGAGCAATCACAGAGTCGGAAAGAAAGGAATGAACATATTATTTGGAAACATATAATATAAAATTTTGACAGTGGTTTCCTTGTCGTTTGGACCCATCAAGGAGGTCCGTCCATCCGTTGTTTATCGTGCTTCCGTTGTCTCCGTTCGCCGCTTGTTATGGTGCTTTGGGTCAACGCCCTGCAGCTTCCCACGAGCCTTGCTCTCCCAGGGAGGCTGTATTCGCCGCCCCCGCCAGGGCGAATCAGAGCGCCGGCGCTACGAGAGGGTGTGTCTCTTGCCGCCCGGGAACGGAGTCCACTCGAATATCTCCCGCTGACTCCCTGACTTGGTTTCACTTTGATGGGTTCTTGTTGAGCCAAAGGGTAGAAAGGAAAAGTTTTCCCCGCATGCTTTTAG
Organism: Laupala kohalensis; assembly: GCA_002313205.1. Lineage (NCBI taxonomy): Eukaryota > Metazoa > Arthropoda > Insecta > Orthoptera > Trigonidiidae > Laupala > Laupala kohalensis. Next base: position 321,006 of record NNCF01125932.1, read on the forward strand.
GCTCGTGCTACGATCGAAATATATCCTGTTCCTCCTAGGAACTGACATGGTGTCCCATTACGAATTCTGAAAGTAGAAAACATTTGAAGTTTCACTTGTACGTCGTGTCACAATATTTTGGTATTCAGAGTCTGCTCTCGCGCTTGTTTTGTACCTAGGTTGCTGCTTGTTGGTTTCTGTGACATCTTCATTTGTTATTCGTGAGGGAAAGTCGGAGGTCGGTTTTCGCTGCTGTCTAGAATTCTCAGTATTTTATAGATATAAGAAACATATTCACACGTTGTCTTAGATTCATGAATGGATATCAATCGAGTTAACGGATTTTATACAATAATTATATGTAATTCTTTGATAGATAAATTGTAAATTATGCTACTTTTGCTACCCTTAAAACTAGATATTATTTAGTATCTATATAATAATGAACATCAAAGTGAAAATACATTACGATATAGAGAAACAAAACCGTTGCATACACACGGCAATAAATAAAAGTTACGATATACTAATTTAGTAACCCCACTCACAGCAGTGATTCAATTATAGACCTTACTCCCAATAATAAAAGGTCCTAATAAAATAAATACCGCAGACAACACCGAGAACGATAGTCAGTGCTTGATGCACAACGGAAATGTTTTATCATCATGCACCCTACCGGTGTACTGCCCGCGTCGCCCTCAATCGCCCCACTGCTGCCTTTGCCTGGCTAATGGACAATGCGGGGGGAACATCGGCGACCGGTCGAACCGGGCGACGAACCACCGGTGGAACGATACACCGATTGCAATGTGAGGGACTTGAGAGGGTGCTTCATCACCTTTACCTCTCACATGATGGCAAACAAGGGTAGGGAATCGCGAGCCAGTCACGGCAGCCAGTGTGCGTCCGGAAGCCGGCCGGCCGGCGGGCTGCAGCTACGTTTGTTCGATAAGAATCGAAACCCTCACAGTGCAGCCAACCTATGGGAAGTTCTTGCGGCGAAAGGGTTCGCGACCTCCTGAGACCGCCATTGTTGATAAGAGAAGGGAAGTTTGAAAACACATGAATTGATCGATGCTGCGAAACATAATACACAGGGGTGATATGAGAAGTGATAGTTGAATAATGACTTGTATAATTTGGGTATCGAAAATCTCTTTGATAACAACTTGAATATGATTTGTAATATTCTCCGTGATATATATTTTATTCAACAAATCTGTTCTTCACAATAAATGCATGGTACACTTTTATTTACCACGGTGGAAGGTAATAATTTGAAAAAAAGTCTGAATTAAATAAATATGGTATGTATTTGTTTACAGGAAGGAAAAAATATGTTTATGAGTAGAAATTTTAATTATGTGAATGCTCTTTCTCTTTCAAAACAAGATGCTATGATAGGAGTAGGTCCATCACATTGTCATCACATCATGGGGCCCATTGTCAGATTTTAAAACTAGTCTCTCCTCCTTCCCTCAATCAAAAATAATTTCTGCTGGAACCCTTTTCCATCTATATCACAACAATAATTAATTTTAGATAATTATATTATTACTGTAGGTGACCAGAACCATTACTATTTATTTTAATTCGGCAAAGGTAACGGGGTGCATGTCTGTTTCTCTACGGTCACTTGTGAGTAGCGTGCTTCTTACATTACACGCAATCATACAAATAAAGGAAAACAAGTTCCATGTTGTCCTCCTGCCCTCGTAAAACAATAAATACAAAAACATGTGAAATTTTATGGAGAATAGATAATGATACATTTATGTTCTATCCAAAAAAGGAAGGGTTGACCAAACAGTCGTAATTTGAATGGTTCGTAAAATTGTCCTTGAGCTTTTCAAACCTTGATTTTCCATTTACCTTTACGGATTGTAAGTGATAATCAAATATATTCAGGGATCTTTCACGAATTAAAAATTTGAGCTCACACAAAAAGTAGACTATTTCTGGACTATTATAACTTTTTGCATAGCAAACCTATATTTGTGTGGTTTACTATTTCTTAGTAACATAGTTTACTATTTCATAGTAAACCTGTTCAGTGGAACAGTCGAAAAACAGTTAAATGCACCCAAAACTAAACAGTTAAATTTTTTCCTTATTTCCAGGCGAAGGTGCGATCCCCCCCTCCCCGGGAATCTGACTTGACTTTGTAAAATACATAAAGCATAAAGGAGCGCATTAGCGAACTAGTTGAATATTTTTTCATTTGATTTACAATATCTAGTACCCTGTACCCAGTTAACATCTCCGGGATTTGCATTACTTTTCACTACTTATCCTTTCCATTGCGTTTTGTCCTATATAGTAAAGGATTTTTGTATGCAGCGCAATGTTATTCAACGCAGAAGTGCATTTCAAACGAACCACGGAAATGCAAGTAGAAGGCTGAAAACAAAATAAATACTTCCTCTGCCATAAATTTTCGCCCCCCCCCCCAAGATCACTTGCTGGATCCGCCCTGTCTCTTATACACATCTAGATGTGTATAANTTTCGAAGGTTTCCCCGTGGTGGAGTAGTAACTGCTTCCATATTGTACCACTTCCTGTGTCGTCACTTTCTACTGCGTACAATATGCATCCTTCATCATCTCACAGAGAAGTCTTTGTCAGGACTATGGGAAAAGAAAGTGTCTCGACGCGGGGAGACTGATGTGTTATAACGAGACATCCTTCCGTTTATTTTTGGGTTTGAATCCTTCCCTATGCTGCATCTATAAATGCACTAAGATTCTTTCTTTTATTATCGCACGACGGAAGCAATACACTCGAGGACTTTTTTACCGTTGTTATGATGAGTGAAAAGTCGTCAGTTTTCGCAAAGGTATGCTGAGAAGTATACATAAATTTCAAATTATTGAATCCAATTGACTACAAAGTAACGAGAAGTATCCGGGGCATGTGAATCAGATGTATTAGACGTATCACCATAAAATGGACATTGTTTTCGAAGTGTTATCAACAAATAATTGAATTTGTAAACAGTCATGAAATGTTTAAATCAAAACAACATTTTTTTATGAAAGCAAGGAATATAATAGTTTATGCTATTTACGTCTGTCATAATTACATTTTCTTTTCCTCGATTGAGAAAATATATTAGACAGGGAAGTTAATTATTCTTAAAGATGTCCAAAATGATATACGTCATGGATTTTCACAAAGGCGATTTTGGACTTACTTTTTTTGTTTAATTGTTTTTATTTGTTGTTGTTAAATATTATGTAATTTCATTTATAACATGGCACTAGGATACTGTACTATTGTTGTATAACATGGAAGTCGCAAACCAGTGACGAAACGTTGTGATTGAAATATATTTCTTGATCTAAAAAACGTTTTGGAAGTTAATAATTTAAAATATCTCACTTCATCTGATTAGTATTGAATGAAATCCACATTAATTAACATGTCTAACATAGAGAATAAATCATTCAATAAGCATTTCATAATGGTATTTATGTTTTCTATGTTTTCCCTCACAAATAATTCTCTTTATTTTATATACAATTCACAAAATACCAATATCATGAAATTATTCTACAACACTATAATAACAATAGTAAAACTAATTGTAAGTTAAAAAAAATTTCTTATCTCATGAAAAAAATTATGATTATTATGAGTGTGAAAGAAACCATTTGCATGGTTTCGGCTATAAGGTGTTTTTGTAATTTTGTAATAGAATCTGAATTTAAATGTTTTCGATAGATACGGAGTGCAAAGTAACTATTGATTTTTTCATTTCCAAGTTGAATTGGGAATAAAGAAAGAATACTTCAAAAGGAAAAAATGTGATTGTTCTTTAACTTTTCCGAAATAAAATAAAATAAACGGTATGCATTTTACTGATTAATTAGCTTTTATCGTTAAAGAAACTTACTTGTATTTTGTATACAAAATACTTGATTGAACTCGTATAGAAATCTCAAATGTATGCAGAATTTACTCCCACATCCACCCACTTAACATTATTGAAACTTACATGAGTAATTACTTTATTATCGAATAGAGTTTCGCGTCGCTTCGATAACCAAACAACCTTCCATATTGCGTTGTATCCATCGCTGAATGGACGCGAGACTAGTGAAAGGGGTGTTAGTATTGAACGTAGAGAATTGGGAGGCTTAAGCTTTCATTCTGCGAAGTGGGTGAGGCAATTACTAGCGATAATCTGAGTGAACGAAACCGAAATCGCACTCATTTCTCCTATAGAACTCTCATCGCAGCAGAAACCTAGTTAAGACACGAAAACCACTTTTCATTTACCAAGCTCTTTTGGGCATCGACATTTAATTTACGGCAATTTAGATCTACACAAAAAGCTACTTTATATATTTCCTCTCGTTTTTTAATAGTATTCGAGGGTTTGGTTTATCAGTTTCTTGTGAGTTTAATGAAATTCTTTTTTTCTACAAGGAATTCAACCTAGATTATCTTGTTTTATCCAGTTTCGTTAGTTGATTTGTATTCCATCATTATCGTGCTATTTTTTACGTTGCAAATCTCTCGGAAAATGTTTCGGCGTATTTTTTGTGAATTTGGTGTTCAAATTATAATAATAAACATCGAAAAGTCGAAATGAGAGCTTTGATAATTTATTTAAAGAGATGTAAGGGTTCTAATGACCTTAAAGTTGGCGAGTCCTAAAGACCCATTAAAAAAATAGATGTACAACAAATTAATACCACACAAGTGAATGTTACTTTATTTTCAATCAAACTTTTCTTGAGACTTGGTAAAAGTGTAGCTTATACAATTAACGTTTCGAAAAATTGTAGCAACGTTCGTTTAACTGAAGCATACGGTAGAAACCTTCTTAAATAATTATTTGAATGACTAAGATTATAAAAGAGAACCCAACACTTCAACTCAAGTAAAACAGTATAATCAACTGTACAATACCACGTTATCAATCATCAATCAGTACTTTACCGAAATTATCACATTTTTTAGTTTTTATTTTCGTTTTTCTATTGAAAAATATGTGAACAAGTTGAATATGTTGTGCCGCTAATTACGGTATTAAACACGAGTTTTGATACCTATCAACTAAAGCTTACAAGTAAACTTAACTTCACTAGTCCGGGATAACGTAGAGATTTCTTTTTAGTTTTATCGTGAACGAAAACCGAGAACTCAGTTCAGAGGAGAGGTGGGAGGTCTTGGTTTTTGGCGGGGCTGCATCAAAGTTGAGTCGTAAAGTGCCTGCAGATAGTCAGGTGTCTCAGTTGGGAGTTCTCTGTGATAATACATTTAGGAAAATATCCCCTGAGGCGTTTTGTGAAAATATATAGCTTCGCCATGCAGATTATGCTTGGGATGCTGGGGACAAGAAGCATTACAACGCGTTTGAACAGGTAACATCCTTATTGTTACCTGTAGTTTTGGAAATAAACGAAACATATTTTAACCAGATGAACAAACGAATCTGGTTTAAGATCTAGTTCATACTCTCTTGCTTCCAAATAAAAATTCAAGAATTAACATAAATTACTTAAATTTTGGAGAAAATATGTTCTTTATTTTTTTATGTATGTATTTTCGTTTCGGCCAACTAATGACCATGATGACGAGTGCTAGTAAGGCTCAGTTTTTGTGAGAGTTTGCTCACAAGACACGTCGTGAATTTTTCGGGGGAACGGCGTCTAGATAGGATCCAGATTGGTGTGTCCGAGTATTACAATTGCGGTTGTTAGCCGCGGAGGGTGAACTTTTCATATATCACAGCTATATGAAAAGCTACAAATTTTTCTTGCCCCACCGGGAATTGAACCCAGGTTGACTTGGAGAAGAGCGAGCACGCTAACACCGTAGTCAAGGAGGGCCCTTTTATATTATTATTATTAAATTTTTATTCTGTATCTTCTCTGTCACGTCACTCTGTCATTTCGAAGTATATCTATCGAAAAGTTTGTTTGAGTGGTGAAGGTTTATCCGTTCAAGATACCTCCGTACAAATACAAATTTCTCTTTTATTTATGATTAGGAAACAGTGAACGACGCCGAATGAAAACTGATAGTGCAATTTATTAAAAAACAGCGTGTGATCCCCGTGGCGGAGGGTGACAGGATTTCCTGAAGGATCCTCGTGTCTCCAGGAAGAAGGCAGAGGGAGGGTCGACCTCACCTCTCCGCGTGTGCTATTAACGTCTCTCACTGCCACGCGAGGTAGGTCTCGCGAGCTACTCGGGAGCTTCAGTTCCGGCCTTGTTATCTGACGGAGACGCTCCCCTAGGGCCCAGCGTTGAGGGCGTAGCGGACTGGCTATATTCATGAGCTGCTCTCCGCACCAAGTTACAGTCGCGAGGGAGACGCGCGCCGCGCTGGCTTCCGTGGCGGTCCCTGCGGTCTCCAGTTCCGAGAGCAACGCTGCTAACAAAACGCCCTTTGTGGCCTCTCTAACTGCTTTATTAGACCATTTTCAACTCGTTATAGCGATTCATCATCGGGATGATTAATATGAGATGGGAGAGGGAATATTGTGAGGGGACACTTTCACACTTTAACGTTATTCCTCCTCTTTATTACTTATTTCACTTTATCGCTTTCTGATCGATGGATTCATATAGGAATAAGATGTTGTCAAAGTTTCGGGACGCCAACATTATTGTTGGATGAATCATTTTCATTAGTTCATAACACGAGTATTACGAAACATCGAAAATGCGTTCACCTACATTTCATTGTTCCAAATAAATTAACACGGTCGAATTTGTAATGGAAAAATTCAAACAAGATTCGTTTTCTATTTTTGGTTATTCTAAAAATATATAATTCTATGAAAATAGTATAATTCTACCATTCATTGTAATTATTTCGAAGAGTATTTTAAACATTGGAAAATATATTGTATGTGAACAAAATATTATGTATATATTTAGTAATGGAAATATATTGTAAGTATAATTTTATTGTATGTGAACGACATGTCATCTTCCACATCAGATTGCAAAATGGTTCTATTTGCTGATGATATTACTTTACTCTGTAAAAACGCCAACGCTCAAAACGTTTTGTCTAAACTTGCGACTTGGTTCCATGCAAATCGTCTCATGTAAACACTGACAAAACAGTGTCATTTCACAATAGTATCACAAAATCTTTACCCCAGGTTTCACTTTCTTAAAACGGAACACAATTACAAACTGTTACGAATACAAAATTCTTAGGTCTCCATACTCAAGGCAACCTCAAATGGAATTGTCACGTTGACAATCTTAATTTCCAATTAAGCAAATTGTGTTACGCAATCCTAATCTTAGTTACCGTAGTTAGTCCACATCTTACCCATTGCGTGTATTTTACAAACGTTTACTCCCATTTACATTACGGCATTACCTTCTGGGGCAATTCCGGTAAGAGCATTCAAACTTTCAGAATTCTCAAGAGTTCGGATAATTTGTAAATCTCACCACGAATTACTGAAGTGCTATACTTCATACAAAACTGTCTCGTTAACGAACACAATACTTGCAATAGGAATAATATTCATCGTCCTAGTGTCAATCACTCTTTGACAAAAAGGACCATATCATTCGGAAATCGTTCTATATAATTCCCTACCCAAAATTATAAAAGATATTATCAAATTGAATCTCTTCAAATCCACGGTTAAAAACTACCTTCTGAACCAGTGCTTCTACAATGTAAAAGAATTTATTGATGTTAATAAATGTTAAATCCGTCTTGTACATTATCACACCATTGCTGTAGTACTTTTAAAAATAACTTATAACAATTTCAAAAACTTTTTTTTTGCATGATTGTGTTGCGTCTTATTTTTCATATTAATTTAATTTTATGTGTACTCAACTTTGGCACGATCGTGTACATGAATTCTGTAGTCCCGTCCTGGCCCGGGTTTTTCTCCGGTTTTCCTTCGGGTAGAGGCGGATTTCTTATACAGGTTCTCTATGCTTTTGTCTAGGGGCGTGTTTATTGAAACAAGAAATTGTGAATTTAGTGTTATTTCAATTCTTATAATTTTTAAACACTATACTCAGAATAATCTATAGTTCGATAATAATTTGTACATGTAAAATAATTTTTGTGTGTTAAATTACAAACATAATGACATTCTATTAGTATTAGAACTCGTAGCTAACTTTTTACCTTATCTAGGAATTTTTGCTTAAAGTTTTGAATCCGCCTCTGCCTTAGGGCCCTTGATCAGAATTGATGGGATGGTCCCTTTCTTGCTTGCGGAGAGTAAATTAGTTTATTGTCCTCCACGTCATACGCAGTTTGTACTTCTTTTTTAACAATAAGTTTATATTTATACCACAGAACGTACCTCAGTCTTCTGATGTTCATAAAATAATTAAAGGAATTCCAATCACAATTTAATATTTGGTGGTTTCTCTATTGAAATCACTGTCCAATACCTCATCGCTGATTCATTGAGAATTTTCTGCCTGAGTGCCTACCCTCAGTGAACAGAGCGAATCCCCTCTATTCATCGTATTTGCTTTCGCGCGACAGCTACCCGTTCTCCAAAAAATGACGCTATTCTAAAACTAATTACCGTTAGAGTTTTGATGTGTGATTGTTATAAGAGATAACATCTTTACCACGTACGTTGTTATTGAGTACGAGTACTCGGGTTTGACTCTGAAAAAATATAAATGTTTCTGGACCTTCTTCTAGAGCGAGCCCAATAGCTGATATATAATCCTCCAGAGTTGCACTAATACCTCAATTATTTCTAAAGGCAAAAATGTATTTTTTTTTCAAAAATGTATTTTTTTTTCAAAATATGTATGTTTCATAACAAATTAGACGATCTCGGTCTGAAAAGGAGGAACATAAATTTAGTCAATTGTTTTTAGCAACGCTTTTACTTAACTTTAATAATAGTTAATACATTTACACACATATTTTCAAGCAATTTATATGAAACAATTCGTGATACACATTTTGTACTCTTTAGTTCACAGGGTTGGAGTAACCATCGGAATGATATTTAACATTATTGCTGTAAAGAAGACAAAGCAATTAAAGCTACGTCTCACCTGCGGTTTGAAATACTTAAATAATTTTCCATTTCCTGTAAGAAAATAGTGAATGATGTATTATTATATACACAAATTAATTACAGCGTAAATAATTATGAATTAAACGAACATGCAATTTTGTAACCTAATACTAATGGCGATACAATGTAACAATGAATCATTTGATTCTGAATTGCACATTCTCAAATTATCCCATTGTTGCACAAGTAACCTTATATTTAACTGTAAGTGGTAAATAAACGTGCAGAATTATTATTATTGAAAACTTCAATTATTCCTGTGCTCTACAAAATTGTCGACCTTATCATTTCCTATTTTATAGTTTAGTTCACTACAAAATTGTCTCACACTTCAAGAAAATTTTCGGACTCTGTTCAGTGCTTATTGAATTAAATTTTCACTCACATTTTCAAGTATAATTCACGAGTTAATTCATTTAAAAAAATATTTTTTACACCTCCGCCTACATTGTCTAAAATTTCAGTGGAAGTGCACACCTCCGTGTATTTTCGCTTTACATGAGAGTGAATCACTATTAAAAGTAAACATAAAATGAAGTAAATTTAGTGTTTCCTTCCCTTTTTTTTTTTTTTTTTTTTTT
>NNCF01125932.1:339437-481198 GCA_002313205.1 Laupala kohalensis
GCAATGCCGTAACGTAAATGGGAGTAAACGCTTGCAAAATATATGCAACGGGAAATACGTGGACTAACTGCGTTAACTAAGATTCGGAATGCGTAACACAATCTGCTCAATTGGGAATTAAGATTGTCAATGTGACAATTCCATTTGAGGTTGTCTTGAATATGGAGACCTAAGAATTTTGTATTTGTAACAGTTTTTAATTGTGTTCCGTTTAAAGAAAGAGAAACCTGGGGTAAAGATTTTGTGATACTATTGTGAAATGACATAGACACTGTTTTGTCAGTGTTTACAATGAGACGATTTGCATGGAACCAAGTCGAAAGGTTAGACAAAACTTTTTGAGCATTGGCGTGTTTACATAGTAAATTAGTGTCATCAGCAAAAAGAACCATTTTGCAATCTGATGTGGATGATGACATGTCGTTCACATACAATAAAAAGAGTATAGGGCCGAGAATTGATCCTTGGGGTACTCCGCAAGTAAGTGGCTTTGTTTCTGAAAGACAACGCTCAAGTATTTTATTTTTAGTATAGGATATTTCTACTTGTTGATATCTATCTTTTAAATAAGAAGTTAGCCATTGATGTGGAAGTCCACGAATGCCTAAAGAATGCAATTTGGTAAGGAGAATTCCGTGATCGATGACATCGAATGCTTTGGATAAGTCAAGAAAAACACCCTGAGGATTTTCTCCACTGTCTAGAGATGTGGTAACATCGTTTAAGAAGGAAAATATGGCGCTTGTAGTGGAAAAGGATTTCCTAAAACCGTGTTGATCGTCAGAGAGAATGTTATATTTTGATAAAAAATCTAGAAGACGCTTATAGAACAATTTTTCTAGGATTTTTGAGAAAGTGGGTAGTAGAGATATTGGTCGGTAATTTCCAATATTAAGTTTGTTTCCTTTCTTGTGTAAAGGTTTCACTTTAGCTCTCTTAAATATATTGGGAAACACCCCTTCCGATAAAGAACTATTAAAAATATTTACGAGTGGATTTAATACTAATTCAGTGTCTTTTTAAACCCAAACACACGGAGTTGTGTAGTATACACTTTATTGTTTAAAAGTTCACGTATATTTAAATAGAAAACTTGAAAAATTCTTATGCATTGACAATATGAACTATAATTTATCAAAAAGGACCTAAACATTGAATAATGTTCGTTTTTTTCATAACCCTTCAAATAACTGTATATTTATGCTTATATTGTTTAATTATAGTTTGAACTTCGCGTGCAGAGATCCTATGTTAACAAGAGACATTACCGTGTTCACTTTTCTTTCCTGAGCACTATTGACGGGGTTGAGAATAGAAGTAGGCCGTATGTTATATAGTTTTTTATTCAATTGCTATAATTCTTAATTGTTCATTATATTAATCTCAAACTAAATACTTATTTTGTGAAATTTTTTAAACTTTTCTTGTGCATATTTTCTGATTGATGCAACCAATTTTTGCCCTCCGTTGGGATCCAGACAGTGAAGCATATGCTGCCGCTTATAATTGAGAGATTGGGAGTTTTGGAACATGCAATCTGTAAGTTCCGTTCATGATGCATGGATTGTGACCGAATGACACATTTCTCTTGTATAATTCCAAAAATGAGTAAAATAAAGGTCCCCAACTATTTATGTTGACCGTACAAATAATTTATTTCATGGAGAAACAAGTACGAATACATTAATTGCATAGTTTCATATAGCACACTGATTATCCATATCATTTACCTAGTCGGTTCTATTTAAGAGAAAGGTGATTTTAAAATCAGGTCATTTCAGAGAAATTAATTTCGGAAAGATCGATTATTCATGCTGCATCTGACAGAAGAGTGAAGCGAAGTCTTCTTTACTTTCGCTTCTCGTACCATTTAGACGCTTCTTAAACTCAGTAGCCAATATTTAAGGAGTCCATGGATCTTTTTAAGAGATCTGATTTTATCGTGAGATTGGCAACGAATTACTTCTGTATATTCAAGAACCCTGAAACCAAGGTTCATCTTTATGTTTTTATATGATTGATTTTATGGAATTGGTAGCGATTCTTTTGCAATTTCTTTGACAAAATTACAGAAACACTGAACCAATAACACCATATACTTACATGATAGTATGTCAGTTCATTCTCTTTACGAATATGTTGTCAATTCTTTGCCCTGGCGAGACGTTTGAATCTTTCTTACGTCTTATAGTGAGGGTACGGATATTAAATGCAATCTACAGCGTGCTCGGTGTGCACTGAAAATGAAAAATTAAATCACCCAGAAACAATTCAGTTAACAGGTACTTTTTTGTTGAGCCGCAAGTATGATAAAAACTAACCCCTATTTTCATGAATATAAGGAAGTTAATTTTTGTTCCACAAAAGTTAAACTGAACAAAAATGCTACTAAGCAAATAGTATTGAGGAATTGTCAATTAAATTATATTAGAATACGATAAATGATATCTAGAGAATGTGAATGCCATTTTTCCCTAGGTACGCTGAAGTGCCTTGGGGCCCTTGATAGGAATTGATGGGGGTGGTACCTTGCCTGAGTAAATTAGTTTATTGTCCTCCACATGATCACACGCAACTTAGAACTACTTTCTCGAAAGTAAATTTATTTATTATATTCCAATGAAATGACATCGTCTAAATTCGCTAGGTATCCAAGCAACCAACGGAGTATAGCGGAGAGTTTATTGAGATAATTCGATGAGGATAATTTTTGTTACCCGAGCGAGGAATTACACTCTTGGTAGATGCACAATAGAGTACCTATAAGTACCCCAAGCACCCTAATGCACAAGTCCTATAGGCCCTTACGGGTACCCCNTACGGGTATCCCAATGCACAAGAACTACTGTGATGGCAAGGGAACGATTATATTTGTGCTATGTAATATAATAATTATTAACGTGGAACTAAATATATTCATATTTTGAACTGATAGGTTTCTCTGCTTTGTTTGCAAGTATGAAGGGTTGATATCGGGTTTTTCTGACAGAGTTTGGATCTTAAAGGGAAAATGGAAGGTGAATTTTCTTCGGAACATATTTTCGTAAAGTTTCATTCAAGAATTAGAACGATGAGCACGATTAATTAGAAGAAACCTCACATCATAAGTGATTAATGCATGAAATATATATAAAAACATCTAATTTTACAAACATAATTGAAACCGTTTAAGGTGCCAGTAATTGAGGAGGAGACTTTCATGTTTTGGGCAAATGTCATACTTTGTAAATACCTTCCAATCGAAATGTTACATAGGAGAATATTTACTCCAATTTGTTTCGGATGAAAGGTCATTTAATCATGTTTAGAGATGGTACATAACAAGCAGCTTTCAAAGCGAAAGCGATGAAACTTAAACGCGCAAAATGCTGCAGGTTCCTGGAGATAGGCAAGTTTCTCCAAAGGACCTTACCTGGGCACACGTAATAATTTCGTTGATGCGATGTTTCAAGTTAAATCGAATTTGTTACTTTTACGACCCCATGGCATGACAGAAGGTGCTCGAGGAACTGACTCTTGAATCACGCAACACGGATTAAAGCGGTCGCGTAGTTCCTGGTCTTTTATTAATACACTAGCTGATTACCCGGCGTTGCCCAAGATTTTTCTTAGGCTAAACTTCTTTTACTCAGGAAAAAACAAAATCTATCTATATTATGAGATCATAATACTCCTAATTATTATGTAATGATACAATTAAATATATTGTAATGATACAAATTTAACACAAAACTTGAATATTTACTTTATACCATCTCTCGGGAGTCGCGTCGGTCGAATTTTCGCTTCCGAAGCATGACACGACTGCATCATTTCATAAAAATTCTTGCAAAACTATTCGTCTATATATTACGATTTAAAGTCTTTTTTTAATCTTTGTAAAATGCACAAAACAAAAACCCATTAAATTTAATAAAGATTTATTTTTTATTTTTAAATTACTCTCTTAAATTGAAGTATCTTAGCTCTTCAATTTTTTATAACGTTATATCTATAATTTAGGAAATTTATGTAGATAGACATATGCTGTCGCGGATTTTTTGTTTAACTCTTTGTGGCAAACAAAACTGCAATTCATCGTTGTCACCTATCTCAAACCGTTTAGGCAGCGTAAGCAAATATAACTCTCTTTCTCCCAATTTTAACGATATTTTTTGTCAAAAACTATTTATTTTTCTTATCATAAATCAAAAATAAAATAAGCCTATTTTCATTCTGGGTATCTATCCCCTTGCAACATCACGATCGCACAGTGGTTAGGCGTGATCAGGTAGCAAACAGACAGACACTTTCGCATTATTCATTTACTCTTATATATTAGTATGGATGGAGTACGGATTTACATTTGAGCACATATCTTCCACGAAAGTAGAAACACACTATAAATACTGAAGTAGTGTTAAAGTACTTAATATTGATTTAAAAACACAGAGAAGTGTTTGTACGAACGGATTTAGACGACTTCCTCCCCAAGTGGTTCGAAAGATTCTGAATTTATTATTTTACATCGCGAAATATAATCTAATTACACGGAACGTTTTTATTTGTATATATATAATTTATTTGTTTTTAATTTATATATATTTGAAATATATTAACCTAGCATTATTTATGGAAAGCCATAGTTTATTTGTGCCTAAACACAACAAACATCAGAAAATCATCAATGCTTCCCGTTTTTCATTTGATATTCAAAGTGCGTTACTGAATATAACGGAATGTAAACTGAGACACGTATGCACGTACGTAGGTTATACACTATTTTCAATCTATTCTCGAACGTATTTTCAGAGTATATTTTTTGACGAATCAACTAGTTTTTATGAACTTCTTAAAACTGATAACACAAAATTCACCGAAAAAATCTAGATATTATTTTAATCAATGAAGCTGTTAAATTGCTTAAAATTCTTTAAAAAGTGAATTGTATATCATCATCATCATAACTTCTATTCTCAATGAGTAAACATTGTCCTATTATGAATGTAAATTAAGGTTATCTACTTGTTATTTAACAAACTTCCGTCGTTCACATTTAACGACTTTTTATTCATTTGAAATTTTATAACCATGTACTAAAGTCGCACGAAGTTTTATCGAGATCATATTGTTGGACATGCGTGTGTATTTTCCTTGTCATTTTTCCCTCTTGATAAAAAAGGATGTAAAAATGTTGTTTCACCAATAAAGCGTGAATTCCCGTTTGCTAGTGATAAATAAAAATTAAAAATACCGTAGTGACTCTTCTGGACGGTTTCACACTGTTCACGGGTACACGACCATGGTGCTGCTTGACATCCATATTTAGCGTCTCTAATACACAAGGTGCTGCCAGATTACAGTTTTCCTTAACACATGATACAAAATCTATGAATCATGTCATCGGACTTGACCCTTGCCTAGATGTTTTTTTTCAAATGAAAAGAAAAATTTCTACCCCTTTTCGTTTTTACGTTAGCTCTCAAACAATCAAACAAACACAGAAATAAACTTTTAATTTTAAATTTCATTCGGATTCCTCTTCAGTCATTATTTTATTCATTCAATAGCTTTCTTACAAGAAATAATTATCTTTGTAATATTAAATGTATTGACAAAAATTACGCGATTAGAATTTCGTCAGATTAAGAATGTATATAATTTAGTTTCAAGTGTACCGGTAATTTTATTTGTCCTTCTGAAGCCGTATTTCGCGGATGCCATATCTAAATGAGGATTGGTAATAATGTCTGTTTGTTCTCCGAGTGCGACCTTTAGTGGAATCTTTACCTAGATTCTGTCCTCGAAACGTCTGCGATTTCTTGAGAGTTCCAGTAACGGAACAGGACCCTCAAGGCAACTTGACTAACACTTGATTGAAGCAACTGGTAGCAACAGTGTCTTATTCAAATCAAACATCTTCCTCGCGTACTTCCAAACCCGTCTTATTCCTGTCCTACATATGGAAGAAAGCAGAACCTATTCCTTGATAAACACGTTGTGTTCTATTTTGTAGAGATTGGGTTTTTTAAGTGTATCGTCCGAGGATGTCAAAGAATTATAAGCCTTTGTCTTCACCACTTTCTTTTTTGCTATTAAGCTGAAAAACTTCTTGTTTTCTTCGTTATTATAATACATGATACTATTAAGATATTCTGGTTATATTTCATATCAATGTGTTTTTTTCAAAAATAGTTTTGTAGGGAGAAAATACTGTATAAAGAAATATTTTCCAACCAAAGATATCTAAAATCATGTAATATATAATGTAGATTTCGTGGTTTGTTTGTTTCTTCATTTAAACATGATTTAACATTTTCTCAATACTTTAACATTTACATTTCGACGAAAACTGACAAATTTTGATTATTGTGTAAACCTATTATTTTCTAAAATAAAAGGGCAATTAACTCAGAAGGTCGATTTTATGTTTTATAGAGTGACAATGTGTGGTCAAAAGTGTGGGTGTGTTGTAAAATACATGGAACGTGCGTCATCTGGAAATTTTCTCGAAGCTATTTCAGGGCGACGAGGGTGATGGCAAAATTATTCAATCTCGCTGTTTCCGGTCACGTGTTTCAATGCTGAAAGCAGCGAACACACATGTACTGGACAAATGACTCCACAATAGATCTCTTGGGCGAAAATGGTGGGAGTACACGTGAGTATCCTTTTGTATTTGGGATATCGCAAATATTTGGGAATTTATATTCAAATATTTAGGATATCGTTAATACAGAGGAGGAAGAAGGAAGTCAACCTCGTCCTGTCTACAAGCCCAATGATTTTGTTTTATGTTTTGTAGTGTACCCATAAAATGATGTACTCAATCGTACTCAAGTACAAATTAAAATCTTGACTGTAATTTAATCTATTTTCCATAGTTTTAGGTAGGTAATAGTTATAATATTTAGCATCTTATGTAATTTCCTGAAGTCTTATCCCCTAGTCTTGGGATAGTAAGTAGATATTATAATTCATTTTAAATATTAAAATTTTTAATCTTGACTAATCGGTTTGCCATCTACACTTTCCTCAGTCAGTTTTACAATGTTCGATGCCCTGGCGCAAAGACCTTCGCAAATTAAATATAGACTTCCACGCAATATGTGAGAACACTCTACAACATTAAGTGCAGGACATACCGACTGATTTTTCCCATTCTTAATAGATATATCGGGACTAATCGGGACGGCTGGTCACCTCCGGTAATTGAGGACCGAAATAATATTTCATAATATTATAATATTACAAACTAAAGTAATAATCCAAATATTATTTACAGTGAGATTTTATTTTATAACACAAAAATACTGTTTGTATAATGAGCACCAGAATTTAAAAAAGGAAAAGAAGATAGTAAAAAAACATGAGAAACAATATCAGTCAAGATTTCGTCTACCGTATTTCAGAGACTGACCACCGAATATTTGTCAGCGTTTTTATGAACTCAATGACGTCCCTTTCCTGACTTTCTGTGTATCGTCTTCAGTTCAAAGGGGTACTATTGCAACCCCCCTACAGCCTTGACCCATTTCTGTGACCTCTACCAAAGAGAAACATGACATGACCCAAGGGATTCGAGCATCGCTGCCGCCTTCGTCGTGGAGCAGGGAGTGTGTGCTTTGAGCGACGACGACGCTGGTCTGCGTGGTCGCCGGATGTTGCTTCAGCGACGCCCGCAAACGACGCCGTTTCCACGATGCACAGTGCGCCCGCGCACTCACCACGCCTGCCCTAATTGCGGGCGTACATGTCGAGGAGACGCGTCTCCATCTGTGTCGTACATACGACGTGTAAATGTTTGAGAGGGGAGTTAATAAAAACGATCAAAACCCCCACTAAAATCGTAAAAAAATAGAATTTCTTTAGTAAACCAATAAAATATTTTCTTTCAACATAAACTTAGTAGGTTATTATAAACTAATGTATTACAACTATGGATAAAATATTATGTGTTATCCTAATTCTGATCTATGGATAATCAGAGGGGACATTCTTGGTATTCCACACTGCCGTTAATGAAAGATTGAGAACACGTCCAATTACTCATAATCAATTAAATATAGGTGAATAACGACGGGGAAATGGGAGTCCTAATTTTTATAAGCTATTTTTAAATGATTTGACTTGATCCTGTTTCATTTAATGGTTACTTAACAAAATAATGTAAATAGTTGTGCAAACCATATTTTTGTGAATTTTTTTAGTTAGACCTTGGGAAATATTGCAAATTCGCCCTTACATGTTTTTTTTTCTTCAAAGAAACTCGAATTTTAAATTTCTTTGAAAATCTTATTCTAATACACAAAATAATGAGGTATCTCATCTCGTTGTTAAATCATGACCTGTTCCCAACAATTCTCTTGATATTGTTTTCTTCTCCAGTCTTGTAACCCCTTCCACAATACATTCCCACTCCTCCGCAGTTGTTGATCTCGTCTTCGCCGGGAATCCGCCGTGAATATCGTAAATAACGCTTTGCCGCACATGTATCCAGACAGATTGTGCAAATTTATTTCCTACTCTCCTAAGCACGTTTTCTTTTTCAATTTTTAATAATAATTTACCCTAAATGAAGAATTCTGGAATGGACACGCGTATGGAATAATTTTGCTGCACAAGCCAAATTTTGGAACAAAAGATGACTCACGCTACTTCTCTTTGTATATACAAATATTAAAAAGGATTATTGAGGTATGTTTGAGTATGCATATGAAATGAGGTAATTTTTCCCTAAAATATGTAATTTCTTTTCGAAAAAATTTCCTGTTCCTAACGCAGTACATCCAGGGAATAGTCAACCTCTTAATTAGTATCTATCAGTTCGAAGTACTTCTTTTACCCAACAAGAAGGTCACTCATCAAGTACCGTAAATATGAATATAATTTTTAAAAATTAAGCTCGTCCATTGAAAATAGTGGTTGGATTACCTGACAGTTCCTTCACTACCAATCAGACAATCATATGAACAAAACAGAATTCTTAGATATATATATTTTTTGGTATCAAAATTTTAGTTCTCGAGGCAGGAATTTCTCTCAATATCTCTCATTTTCTGCATGATTATATAAATACACTTGACAATTTTTGACGAAGACAAAATAATTGGGTTTATTTTGCGTAAATGATTTAATTTACGATTTAGTGGTTGCCTAATAACGATTAACACTATGGAGTTATATTGATATTTAAGTATGATCTAGTAACATCTTCAATTCACATTATTTCCGTAATAACCCTCTTGGGGTGCGTTAAAGTTTGTATGGTACATACAGATCTGTTGCAGTAATTAAAGAAAAATAAGTTCGCTTCACACGATTTACAAAGTTTATAACACATTGTTTCGTGAAATATGACTAACTTCATCAAAGTATATTTTTAAACTGTTCATTTTCGATTCACATCGTAGTGGTGAGATTCATCATGAAAATCTATGATCACAACGTACATTACATAGTATGAGCTTGATCTCCCAAGTTTTCACTGGATGCATTTCATGAGACATGCCAGTAATACTTGATGATAGTAATAGCCATCTCTATTGGTAATACTCTGATTATAAGAATATTATTGGTACATCAGATATATATGTAAAAAAAAAAACATTACAACTCTAGCTATCCCATAAAACGCAAGTTAATTAACATAAAGAAATACAATTGATGGATCACCCAAGGGATAAGAATATCTTCAAAACAAACGCCGTTTATACTAACTTTCAAAACTCTATAACAAACCACCCGAATTCCATGATTATTTTCGTAAATATAAGACTATTATTCGAAAAGTAGTCTATGCAGCTAAATTAATGGAAAACGTCAGGCNCGAAAGCAATGCGATATACTGTTAAAAATTATATGTCAACTTCTGAAAATCGCGAAGAAAATATTTCTCTACTAAACGATGGCAAAATCATATCAAATCCTCAGGACATCGAAAATTTGTTTAATTCTTACTTCTCAGAAGTAGATAAAATAACGAACTCAATATCTCCAAATCAATATCCTCCAATTATATCCACCCACGTATCCAATTCTATGTTCACTTCCGAAACTAACGTCAGTGAAGTCAGATCATTAAAAAACAAATTTTCAACAGGCATAGATGATATACCCGAGTTTATTGTTAAATTTTCGACCCACGCTATATTAAATCCACTCATAAATATTTTTAATAGTTCATTATCGGAAGCGGTGTTTCCTAACATATTTAAGAGAGCTAAAATGAAACTTTTACACAAGAAAGGAAACAAACAATGTTGGAAATTATCGCCCAATATCTCTACTACCCACTTTCTCAATCCTAGAAAAATTGTTCTATAAGCGTCTACTAGAATTTTTATCAAAAAACAATATTCTCTCTGACGATCAACACGTTTTTAGGAAATCCTTCTCCACTACAAGCGCCATATTTTCTTTTTTAAACGATGTTACCACATCCTTTGACCGTGGAGATAATCCTCAGGGTGTTTTTCTTGATATATCTATAGCACTTGATGTCATCGATCACAAAATTATCCTTTCCAAATTGCATTCTTTAGGCAATCGTGTACTTCCACATCAATGGCTAACTTCTTGTTTAAAAGATAGATATCAACACGTCGAAATATCCTATATTCAAATTAAAGTACTTCAGCGTTGTCTTTCTGAAAAAAGCACTTATTTGCGGAGTTCCCCAAGGTTCAATTCTCGGCTCCATAGTCTCTTAAATGTACGTGAACGATATATCATCCACATCAGATTGCAAAATGGTTCTATTTGCTGATGATATTACTTTACTCTGTAAAAACGCCAACGCTCAAAACGTTTTGTCTAAACTTGCGACTTGGTTCCATGCAAATCGTCTCATGTAAACACTGACAAAACAGTGTCATTTCACAATAGTATCACAAAATCTTTACCCCAGGTTTCACTTTCTTAAAACGGAACACAATTACAAACTGTTACGAATACAAAATTCTTAGGTCTCCATACTCAAGGCAACCTCAAATGGAATTGTCACGTTGACAATCTTAATTTCCAATTAAGCAAATTGTGTTACGCATTCCTAATCTTAGTTACCGTAGTTAGTCCACATCTTACCCATTGCGTGTATTTTACAAACGTTTACTCCCATTTACATTATGGCATTACCTTCTGGGGCAATTCCGTTAAGAGCATTCAAACTTTCAGAATTCTCAAGAGGATAGTTCGGATAATTTGTAAATCTCACCCCGAATTACTGAAGTGCTATACTAGCTTCATACAAAACTGTCTCGTTAACGAACACAATACTCGCAATAGGAATAATATTCATCGTCCTAGTGTCAATCACTCTTTGACAAAAAGGACCATATCATTCGGAAATCGTTCTATATAATTCCCTACCCAAAATTATAAAAGATATTATCAAATTGAATCTCTTCAAATCCACGGTTANGCGATTAAAAACTACCTTCTGCACCAGTGCTTCTACAATGTAAAAGAATTTATTGATTTTAATAAATGTTAAATCCGTCTTGTACATTATCACACCATTGCTGTAGTACTTTTAAAATAACTTATAACAATTTCAAAAACTTTTTTTTTGCATGATTGTGTTGCGTCTTATTTTTCATATTAATTTAATTTTATGTGTACTCAACTTTGGCACGATCGTGTACATGAATTCTGTAGTCCCGTCCTGGCCCGGGTTTTTCTCCGGTTTTCCTTCGGGTAGAGGCGGATTTCTCATACAGGTTCTCTATGCTTTTGTCTAAGGGTGTGTTTATTGATACAAGAAATCGTGAATTTAGTGTTATTTCAATTCTTATAAATTTTAAACACTATACTCAGAATAATCTATAGTTCGATAATCATTTGTACATGAAAAATATTTTTTTTGTGTTCAATTATAAACATGTTGATATTCTATTAGTATTACAACTCGTAGCTAACTTTTTACCTTATCTAGGAATTTTTGCTTAAATTTTTGAATCCGCCTCTGCCTTAGGGCCCTTGATCGGAATTAATGGGATGGTCTCTTGCTTGCTTCCGGAGAGTAAATTTGTCTATTGTCCTCCACGTGGTCGAACTCAGTTTGTACTGCTTTTTTGACAATAAAGTTATTTATTTATGTACCGCGTTTTATAGAATTATTTGCGTTTACTTCAGATTCAAGACAATTTTTGGGGTAGTTTTTTTTTTAACTATTTCGAATATGGTTAATTATAACAGAAAGATTAGGTGATTGTGAAACATGTTAGGTGTTTAATGAATTATTATTTCTATAAAACGAAATAAACATTTTAACGAATTCTTTGTGGAGAACGAATGTATTTGTGTGTGAATGTGCTTGTCTTTAGGGCTCGTCAACGGCAAGGTCATTAGAGCCCTGAGAACGAATGTAGCAAGTGAAAGGGGACACTACGATTGTCAAAGTAATCGCAAATGTTTGCTTCTCTGATTCCTCGATTCCACCCATTCGATTAAAAAAATTGATATACATTCACAACAAACCTCATTTTGAAAGTATCAGTTAGTACTGGTACTTGAACCAAAGTATTGAGTTCGAGTGTGGGTACTGCGGAATATGTTCATTGAAGAAGGACGTCCTGAACGTAGCGAGAGATACTACGTCTTGAGAAAATCAAACAGGCTAAGATTATGAGTAATGTTAAAAATATTCCAATCAAAGTGAAAATTACACATCAGGTAGAGACGACCCTGATTCTTTTACATCCAATTCGCATCGATCCGGGAATTTTTTTAACATTACAATACTTAAATTGCACGTAATTGGAAAATTATGTAAACCACTTTTTATGGAATGAAATGTAACTTTTAGCCCCTGTTTTACAATGTTAGTGCTGTATAGAAAAAAAAGATATTTTGTTTCTTTAATACCGGAGAGGTTTGTTAGAAACTAATTACTAAAGTGTTACCATTTCTTATTAAGAACCGTCTTACTAAGAACTTATCTTATCCGTTTTATCAAAGACTCCTTAACCATGGGGACCGTGGGGAAAAAATCCTTAATCGTGGGGACAATATTTCAAAATTGTTGTTGAGAATCTTGAGAATTGAACGAGCATCTACACTTTTGTGAAAATACATTGTCACTCAATTTTATTTTCCAAAAATTATGTTTTGTTTTCTCTTTTCGAGAAATTGTAACAACGATTTAGTAGTATAAAATAAAAATGTTTGCTCCTCAATATTTTCCGATTTCTCCCTACAGTTTAGACGTATAAAACTTGATTGAACTTGATAAATATTGCAATACTGAAGGTTTGTTCAATTAAAGAAAACAGCTCATAAACTCCCCGTTTACAAGGTGCTTTTTTGGGGAGAGGGGGTCTTTAGGACTCGTCAAGGTCATTACAACCCTTACTAGGTGTTAAATAAATATACATGAGGGCATGTTTAATCCTATAAGTATTTTTCATTTCTAAATAAATAGTTGGTCATTCTTACTATTTCACATTTTTTAGAACTCCAAATATATTTTCTCTATGAGACAGAAGTGGAGTAGACGAGCAAAGCATTAACTTGAAGACGTGATTTTTTTATAGTGTAATATTTTTCATGAATAATTGATATATCTACGTAAGTATTGTTTTAGTTTTTGTTTCTTAATATTTTGGCGTTGTCAGGAATCTGCTGAGCACTGTTCTATTTTGGATATATTTCTTATAAGTGATTTTTCAAATTAACTTGAACTCTCAAATTAATAGAAATTTACATCATTTTACTTCTAGAAAATAATAGTTTTTTTTGAAAACGTCTGGCCATAAGTCTTTTTTTTTTGTTGACCCAACGTAATTCCTGAAACATAGTTTTATCAAATACTATTCTAATTTGTCATTCATTTTTTTCTGAAATTTATACAATTTTTTCTGGAATTTATTTGCAGAAAAATGCGTTAAGATATCCAGCATTCATTTACAAAAAGATCCTGCGTATCTCCAAAAATTTCGGAAACTTTTGAGCCAATAGTTTAGTATTGGGCCACTGTGCCGCTGGTGGCTGAGCTCGGGCGCCCATGCCGATGAAACGCGTTGTGAACGTGTTCTGTTTGTGTACGCACTTCTTGTGCGATGGTGCTGCTGCTGCGACATGTTAGTAGTACACGCGGTCTCTGGAGGACGCTTGTGCATGCTGGATGCTCCAGTTCTTTTTGTTTCGGTTTTTATAGCTCAGCATCCATTGGAGCGTTCCTGACGTCTTCTTTGATTGCGGCATCCTAGCGGTGGTATTCTCTACCTCATGTTTGCCAGTATTTTTGGGACTGAGCCTCTTCAGATGAAGTAAATTTATTTTCAAACAATTAAGACAAGATTAAGGGAATATTGGAGAAAATCACGAGCTTCGTGTGAGGGGTTTTATTGCCAAAATGAATCTATGTTCCGTCGGCTGATCTTTTGTAAAGGCGCCCAGGCTAATTATTCTGGTTTCGTACAGGTTATCTCAAACTGTCTCAACGTCATCATGCTTATTTTCTTTGTTTATTTCATATTTTATATTATTTTAAAAAAATACATTTAATATTTCTTAACTATTTAAGGTGACAAAGAGCGAGGAACCAAGAAGTTCACAAGGAGCGAAACCCAGATGACATACTTCGGCAATATATTTATTCAGGGTGGGGTCCCGGGCTCCCAGAATATATAACAATGACTTAAAAACATTATTTTTTCTAATAATATTTATTACTACTGGATAATTACATTTTCTTTGCTTAGATTTTTGTGTTTGTTCATTCGTATTATCGTTTTGTCTCGATGCAGACACAAGAGTTAATACACAAGAGAGTTGAAAACGTTTCTTCAACAGTGTTTGAAAATACTTGTAACAATACTAATATGTTCAACAATACTGATGTATTGTTTTAACTAGTTCACTATAACCATCTCTTAGTAACGTTTTCTTCTTGGAGAAGAATAGACCTGAGTTGCAAGAGATCGAAATCAACTCTAATTTCTATATCTCAATTTTTGTCTATTTAATGGTTTTTACATTTGATAATAAAAGATCTATCTATGATCCTCAAGCGATATTTTTCCACTCATCCTGTAGCCCAGTGGTTCCTAAAATTCTGTAATGTTAGATTTCGATATTCTTTCATTGATTTTGGATTTAAATTTAGAAGCAAATGAATTGATTAATTTAGAAGTCATTAGATTTACTGTAAGTAATTAACTGGCTAGATGTCTACCAAGATTGTTTTCAATATTTTTTTTCGATAGTATTGCGTGACTGGTAATCTCAGATAACTCTTAAAATAACTTTGAAAACATAGTAGCAACGAATACAAATTATACAGTAAACGTATCTCAGTGTGAGTTACTTTATGTATGCCAAAGTTTCTCGAATCAAGGGTTCCACATCTTACTTCCTGCGCTTGCCGAGGAGACGCACTAAGCGCTAGCAGTCAGGGTTGTTGCCGCGCGGAAAATTTAATTGCTGCATTTCTTCAGACGAAGATTATTAAGTATATTGAACCCCACCGGTGGCAGAGTTGTCGCTTCTCACCATGTCGTCCCGGATTTGATTCCCGATGGGACGAAACTCCCGGTGGGGTGACAGCTTTTCATATTAATGTCCCAGTTCATGTAGCTGTGACTCGGAAGGAGACAATTTCGTATGTTAAAAATTCAAAATCTTAATCATTCTTAATATATTTGAATTGATTAATACATTTAATACAATAATACATATAAATACATTTAATACTTAGTACAATAATACATTTAAAAATTGCTTTTCTGCGACTGATATCTTTTTTTTTCAGAAAATGTTTAAATTCTATTACACAAACAAAATAAGTAATAATTTATCGTTTGTTCGAAGATTCAAGTATTTTTTTCCAGTTCAAAATAACGATCTTTTGAATTGCCATTCGATGATGGTCAAAATGAGAGAATGATTTTATGTTTTTTTTTCTTTTTAACCTTCCTTATTCATCTTGATGTATGACTGTTTGGCAACACCGGTTCACGGCCATTGTCGCCATCAGGATAACGGAACTTTTGGAGCAGCTATATCGATCCGCAGAGGGAGAAAATGCATTTTTTTTAGTTCGAGTGTGAGTAATCCGAAGCCTTTCCAACCCTCTTTCATCGTGGAAAGTAAATTAATGCGTCTGTTAACTCTCGGTTGCTAGGGAAACTCAAAGAAGTACGAGATCAAGAGTCTGAAACAGTTTCTAAAGATCACGATTTTCCGAAACATGCTGATTTTAATTAATATGAGCTTTGCAATATGTGTTAAATCTATTAGATTATGTGTAGAAGACAAGATTTAGGTTTTTTTACAAAATTGGCTACCTATGTACAAGTTTATTTTAAAAATTATATAGCTAGCTGTTTATGAATATACCTGTTACTATTTATTTTAAAATGTGTGTATGTGATGGAATATACACAGAGAAATATCTCAGTTCAAGGTTTATTCCATTTCAACATGTTGAGAATGGAACAGGAGAGGGGTAGCGGTCGTTCATGTCGTTTCAGTTCAAGCTTAAATTGCTTCAGTTCTTTACGGCTTCAGCATAAAGTCAGGTCAGTGCTTTGGAAGGGGAAAAGGAAGCAAACTAGGATGATGGATCTTCCATGATGTAAATAGTAAACAAAAAATATAAATGTATTACTGAAGTAAATAAAGTAGAAAAATAGTAGGGTGGAGTAAGGGGAAAATGTGTAGATACAGTAGAAAATATTAAAACAACTTTTTTTCAAACTTAAAGTAAGTAAATAATTGTAATATTTCATGAAATAAATATATGTTGTGAGAGTTTAGAGTATTATTACAAGTACTGCAACAAATTTTGGAGTCTCTATACATAACGATCTCTCTCTCTCTCTCTAGAAATGTTCAGTCCCTTGGATATCGTTATATCCCCCCCCTCCCATTCAAAACAATGTCCTCTAAACAATAATGTGATATCCCACTTTTGGCCCCTCTTTTGTCCTCTTTCGTGAATGACGGACGCTTCGTAGCGGAGGAGTACATTCGGCGTTGACGACGAACCTCGCAGCCCTCCTCCCACGATCCCACCCCTCTTCTTCCCCTCCCCCACCGCACGCCATGACGGGACATCCTGCCTCTCGTCGCGCTCGCTGCGGCTGGAGCAGCTTCTGTTCCTTGTATCCCATGCGCCTCTCCGTCGCTCACTCGCCTCCGCTGCCCGCGACGTACTCTCTCTCTCTCCCCACTGCTGTTTCCATTATTAACCTTCTCCACCTCCCTGTGGGTTGGTCTATACCCATGGTTGGTTTATCTGTCCTCTACACTTCCTCCCCTGCTCTTTTCCGCTTTTTCGAAATTCATTTTCGAGGTATCAGTAGCTTTCTTTCACTGTTCCTATTTATCTTCATTTTCTTAATGTCACCCGTTCTTTCCGAATCGATGCGGACTTTCTCCTGTATAATTTTCTTCGTCTCGTTTATTACGTAACATTTCATCGTGTTCTCATTTCTTGGCTAAGTTTCCCTTGTTGCAACGTCAGTGTTTCCGCCATCACACAAACCCCATCGCGATGTCGTAGAACACAATCCGCTGACGATTCCCTGCAATCTCCCCTCCAGGTCCCCTCGCACCGATGCAATTTCGCGTGAGATTTTGAAGCGTCTGTCAGTGATGCCAACTTCTTGCGTCTGTAATGCACCAAAACTAATTACAATTATCGCGCTGGAAAAACGCGGAATACGATAAAGTAATGTTGATTGATAGTGATGCAAAACATCAAATGTAAAATATTCGATATACTCTGCATGATTCGAGAAATCGTAACTGTTATGCAAAAGTATTGCATTGTAGCATTTGGTTTATGCATTCACATATTTCTTCAATTCACTTTTGCTTCAAGTATTCTGTCTGCCTATGACCGGCGCATAAACTATTGTTTTTTGCTACCTCGCCCTTTTTCACACTTTTCCGGTCGTGCTCGTCAGTAGCTAATTACGGAGTGAATCGCCTCAAAGCGTCATAAAGAGAGCATAACACGGGAACTATATTTGCATTTTTTAATACTAACTCCTTAAAACTTTATATTTTAGTCTTTTTTGAGTCATTATCACACTATTTCGCTGATGTTTAAGTATAACAACATTTCTTCACTTTTGGACAACGCAAAAGTTTTGTTTCTTAGTGCATGCTCAGTTAGATGACGCTCAGGGCGATAAGTAGCTGTCGAGCTCGTCCGCAAAAGAGGTAGATAAGACACAAGTTCAATCACCCAGCACCGGTAGGCGAAGCATATGCATCTTTCTATAGCATATGCCCAAGCACATGCATGTGCGGATTTATATGATCAAGACACCTTATATGAAAATCTTCCAGAGAAATGTCTACAATCTACAATGAAACAAATGAACGAAAAACAAAAATATAACCGTTTGATAAAGCGTCTTCTCTATTCTGGGACATAAGTGGCTATCGTTATTTAGAACATCCATCTATTGGTCAAACACATTGGCATTCTTACTGAGCAGGAATTTTTTTACATATTTACAATATTGTGGGGAAACTAAGTAAAGCTTTAGTTATTAAAGGGGGACATTCACATATTAAGTAACGCAAATTTTTGTGTATTTAACTCCTCCCTACATTTCCTTTGACACAATATATTTCCCTCGCCTTTTCTAATGCAACATAAAAGATTTCAAGGATTTTGGAGGTATTTATAAGACACCTTAATGCAAACTTTGCTCTGTTCAATAATGTTTTATTCAATGACTTATCATATCACTTCTTAGCAATTGTCAGATCCCTACTTCCTCGACAAAATAAGCTAAGAGCCGCTGATTTAGTTTAATTTGTTTTGACAGACTATTAAAAAATCATCAACGCAAGAAAAAAATTTTCATCCTGTATCTCATACGTTGCCGCGTATACATATACACAATAGGGTTCCTGAAATCCGTTTGACTAAGATATATCAGCTAAATGGACCACAATGTTTTCGTAAATTGAAAACATTTTACTATCCTATATCTTAAAGCCCTATCAACTGTGATACTTCCAATTATTTAGATTTAAGTTGTCTCATTTATCTAAAATTGTACACGTTTTATGCTACAATTTTATTTTATTATCCTTGTTAAACATTCTAGATTTGACTGTAATGAAATGTAAATAACTAGAAATAGCATTAATCTGATTTCCGAGTATAATTTTACCAGAGTATATTTTAAGGAATTCTCCACTGGGCAGTAATAGAGTTATAATGGGACCTGTAATACTCTCATATTAATATTTTATTTGAATGCTTTCTTACAGATAAATTCGTTTAGTAACCTGAATATGAAGGGAACAACATTTGAAAATTGGACTCAAACAAAGAGGATAATGGAATTATATGAAATGTTACTAAAATAAAACACACAAAGATTGCTAAATGAAGAGATTTTTTCGTAACGTTTGCTATCTTCTAATTGGTTCAAAAAAATTGCAGATTTCATTAAATTTGTCTCATTTTTACATTGACACTCATACTCGTGCTACTAGGTTGCATTTAGTCTCTCTCTAGTGCCACCTAGTTCATAGCTTAAAATATACTCTGATTTGTATTTTCTCCTTAATAATTCATTCGTTCAAAATAAATTTATAAATGTTCTCGTATTGGTATTGGCTATGACGAATTTATTCTGAGTTGGCATCGCTGATCCCTTTCACCGCCATCATTACTCAGCAGCAAATACATTGAGTACTACCCCACTATCGTCTCCACCCTCGTCACACTCTCTCCCCTCGAGACAGTGCTCCCCAGTGCCTGAATCCGAGGCGCGAACGTATCTCCCGCCGCGTTGTCACAACCACTGCGGCACTGTGCATCGGAAATCACTCATTGGCGTCGTTTGTCCCTGACACCCGCCCTCGGCAACGCAGATGCGTTTGCACCGAAGCTCGTGGCACATCCCTCGCCTCGAGGACCTACGCATTCGCCAACACGCTTCTCATTGCGTGAGGGAGGGTTGTAAAAATCAGCTGCCACCAATGGGAGCTTGTCTTTGAGTCGTATTGAGTTTTATATGGTCCATTCGGTCTTCTAAATCGTGGAATTTAGGTTGATATATCCTTCATGGATTGTGAAGTAACTTTGTGCTTCTTTACAAGTGTAAATGATTATTCAATTAATAAATCAACATTCACCATACTGATTTGATGAATAAAAATTTCCTGCAGAAAAAAATGAATATAACAATTAATTCAAATAATTGAGGTTTTCGTATACTGCTTTCTTCAACCAATTTAACATTCGAAATGAACATGTGTTTATTACAGTTAAACGAAATACTTCCAATACTATTTTTCTGTATTTAAAGGACTTACTAGTTATCCTGCAATCATGTCGCTAATTATTTCATTAGTCATTAATCTAATTTTCAAGACTAAAGAACATTTTAGTTGACATAACATAGTTAAATGAAAACAATTTACGATTTTCCACATCAGCTTTGAATAACACGAAGAATAAAATAATATTGGAGCATGAATAATTTCACTTTGCTTACGGCAGATAGAACTAAAAATATACTCGCCTCGGGCGTATACAGGAAAGGAAAACGCCTAACATGTATTTTCATTCGTATACTTCCGTGGAACGAGTTAAGTGTCAATTCTCTTACCTCAGTCAATGAAAGAAAGAAGTCTCGTTGTGTAAAAGAGAGACTGCAACTAGGGTCATCACCCGTCACAGAAATATGTGTAATATCCCTATCCCCGAAAATGAGTCATAATGCTCAAAGGAGTGGAGAGCTATGAAGAGCTGTCAAGAATGTATGTATGATTTTTTCTATAAGTAAATTCAATTGTAGTGAACAATGACGAGAATTATACTGTAAGTGTTTACTGTAAGTGTCGCTGTGAATACTATATGAACTTTTGTTTTCCCTCAACTTCTCTGCTTCCATACAATGTATAGGGTACAATTTTATGATTTTTTTGGCGTATGACAGAGTTTTCCATTCTGAAATGTTCCTATGTTCAGATTAAAATACGAGTGATTATTTTTGAAAATACGCCCAATAGCATAGTATTGTTATACGTGGTTACATAATATTAAAGGAAATGTTATAACATCATGTTCTAAATCAATTCAACCTTGGACCCGCATCCCCCTCTCCCGTTTTAATTTCACCGTCTTATATGTGTCTTAAAAATTCATCAAACTAGTATAAACGTAAAAGAATAAACTTGAAAAAAAAAAACTAAACGTTTTAGAACTAAAATTCATACTTACAATATTGTAAGATTTTATCATCTTTCACTTTTCAACGGGTAATTAGTATCAGTAAACAAATTCTCCACACAAACAGTATGAAATACCATACTTGAAAGGCGATTATTTACAACGAATTATTTTAGTTGACTTAAAAGCAATGAAGGCTTCTCCAACCGCGCAATGACGATTCTTTTCTTATACTTCCTCCTTTCCTTCGTTCTTTTGTAGCATTATTAGGTGTTTTCCTAGTGTTTAACCGCGAAGCTGCGCATCTTGAAGAACGAATTTTGTGCTTCCTTGCACGCGTATTGTTGCACTTCCTGTCCGCTTGATGCATCATCGTGACCGCTAGATAGCGTCTGTGAGTACCCACAGCGTTCTGCGTTGCCATCGAGGAAAAGCTAGAAAGCATCTCCGCCCCGACGCTGCTGGCATCTAGCGGCGGAAGACCTAATTCGCGCATGCGCGTGGAAGTGGCGCGCCACTAGCGGCGGGCGCGCGATCCGTACAGTTCTCGAAGAGCGGTGAGCGAAGCGAAGACTTGGAAGCCGTCACTGCCGCCCTCCTGCCGGTCGCCTCCGACGCCTTTGAGCACCAACGCCGAGCCGACGACATCCGGCCATGGCTAAGACGAAAGTGCATACTTCGTGAGTATCTTGTGGTGGGATGAGCGTTTTCAGATTTTTTCAGATATCAGGATGAGCGTTTTGCTCATTTAGATTTGTACGCAAGTAAACATTGTCGCAGGCGAAGAGTTCTATGGTCAAGGGAGCTCTACATCCCTAGGAGTGGCAATAATACAATCATTCTGTCGTTACTTGCCTGTTGTCGCAATCATTGGCTTGCGAATATCTTATCAAACTCACTTGGATAAACCGCACTCTTCCCTTGATTTTGTTGGAATGAGCTGTGATGGATGCATCTTTTCCTGGTTACGTGCGTACTTTTCCGCGAAACCTGTTGCGTTGCCTCAATGTCACTGGTCATTCATTGTCAGTACTTCCTGTCTCATCATTTTGTTAACTTCGCATACTCTAGTTCTTAATTCATCGGGCGCAATTTTCTTAATAATTGCTGGCTTGTGTTTAAAGCGATGCATGAGCTACACTACCACGTATGTCAGCACACCACGCTCGACTGGTCTTGCGCGACAGCGCATGTTGCTTCCTGAGTAATTAGGTTCTTTCGCCCTCCAAAAAGCTTCGCAAGCGTTTCGAAATAACCCTCTCACCTCTTACATTTCTACTGTGAAACATCGAATACAGTTAATCTATAAAAATATTTTTTGTTTCAAGTGTTTGGGAAACATGTTAGTGTTTGGGAAACATGTTAGACAGAATCTTACCATTCTCAGAATAGTTTGGATATCAATTGCCATAATAATAAATTGAAATGTGTTATCAAATTTAGAAATGTTATTATCGCGAGGCGTAAATACGCAGTGTCACAAGCCTATACATCATTTCGAAGGGTGAGAGCCACTCTCTTGTTGAAGAACGGTGACACGAAGGTCCACCGGTTGCGGTCAGCTCCGCCACCCGCGCCACCGGAATCCAGTACCAGCGACGCGCAAATCCATGCACTCTTTCGACAGACAAGGCCGATCGTAACTCCCTCCGGTAGGTGCGAGCGAACGTCGCGCATGCCAAACGAGCAGTCGCCCAGATGCAGGTGTCGCGGGCGTGGCTTCTCTGCATCCGTCCTTTTCAAATCGCTGGCGTCCAGATTAACGAGCTACCGATTCCAATACTTAATAGATTATGGGGTTGTCTATCGCGTGTGGATCACGTATGAACTGAACACTAATTGGTAATTAATGCGTTCGTCTTGTAGTTCCGGTTCTGTAATGAGTCGTCTTTTTTTATTATGAAGAGTTATCATCATACTTCAGTTATAATGAGGTGAAAGGGGAATTATTGAATTAAGAATACGTTGTATGTTTCTGGAGAAATCTGGCTTTCTCCGTTTCTATATATCGTTTGACAGCTTTTTTCTTTTACAATAAAAATATTTCGTTCATTAGGATTATTTTTTAGATAATTCAAAAAATTTTGTGAAATGTATCAAAGAAAAAGTTTGTTCTTGATTCGGTAACCATTACAGGAGTAACCCTGGAGTAAATAATAGAGCATTACAGATGATATGGACTTTTTCATAAGTTTTGTACTAATGGATGGATTGACAATATTTATGTCTCATGCACTAGAGATACAAGTGTGAAACAAACTAAATTATTCTGTAAAATATTTACTTTTTTTACCTGAGAAGTTTGTGATCAAATCTTTTCGGAACTCCTCCTAGTCCGTCCGTGAGAAACCTATGTCGCCTCCAGCGTCAATCCGACAGTCCATCGCAGGCATCTTGCTGGAAGACGCCATCATCCGGTCCACAATCTGTAATTAACGCGGCAGCGCGTTCATTCCCTCATATTGCCCTCGCGCACATCATCTCACACTCCCTCCCCCCTGCTACATCTATCCTCGTGTACGTTGTCTCGGGTGACATTTCAAGTTGGTCAGCGTCTATTTGTGTAGCCGCTTGCCTTTGAGCAAGCGAAGAGCTTACGCTTCGCTTCTGTGATGCAAGTTCTCGTCAGGTCAGTGAAACAGCTGTAATCTTCTGTCGCTTTTACGATGTATGACTTCGGAATGTATTGTAAGTGTCCGACGAATGTAGGAGAATGGATGGTTCTTACATATTTTTGCGAGGAACCGGTCCGATAATACTTTTCTGGAGAGGGGAAGCATTGAAGCAAAATAATGCTCCATTGCATTGCTCTATGTGTTGGAAACCCGTCACATTGTGTTGTGATGTTACGCGCTTGGTTTACTCGCAAATTACTATTTACTAAAAACTTACTGAGTGAGTAAACGATAGCACACGCCGTGTCACATGGTTGTTCATTGAGTTGACGAATACAGATGGCGTCATTTCCCGTTTACTCATTTGGTGGTTAGTTCTAACTCGCCTTAAAGGTTTATGGTGTTCACACCAACTTTATTTCCATAAAGGGCCAAGAAAGAGCAAAAAATGCAGCATGTATCCGAAAACGTGAAGGAATACTGCACATTGAAAACAATTTTTGCTCAAGATCCATTCAGCGATAGAATGGTTTGCGGATCGCACGGTTTCCTTTCACATTGAATGGCGCTCCTTCATGAATGAACGTAACAGTTATTAATCACATGATTACGGTCTTGAATCCACGCTCGCGCCGTCGTTGTCTGAAGTGGTTGGAGTCCTTCGAACGGTGTCTGCTTGGGTTTGGTTTGGGGTCGTAGAAGAGTTTTCGAGGTCACCAGAGATGAGCGGTCGAGGTGTACCGAGTGGTGCATGATACTTCCTGCCACTGCACTTGTCTCGCGACGGCTCACTTTGCGTGCTTTGACTCACCCTCGTTGTTTACAGTTCATATTTGAGGAGCATACGAAAGTAGGCTCGGACTGTTTGCTCTTTCCGAGATTAAACAAAACATACTTTGTGAAACATGTTTTGCTTTTGTAGGAAATGATTTGTGGGCTTGATAAGAAACGGAAGCAAGAAATTAAAATTTCGTATCTCCTATAGAGTTTTACTTATTTGTGTTCAAATCCGGGTGAGTTCTCGTGTCAAGAAATGTGATATTACTTTACTAATCTTCAAAAAAAGGATAAAAAAAGTAGATAGAAAACATATTTGTTCGGATGTTATTATAAAACGATACAAAGATACAGGGCAGTACTATTTTAATTTCTATCAAACATACCATATCGAGACCACGGCATCTCTCCAGCTTTGTGGTGTCGGCACTCGGCAACCGTTATATGGTGGTAGCGGTGGCGGCGGCTTGCACCTGTGTATAGCTACCACCACCGCCGTCTCTCGCGCCTCTGGTCGGTGGCCCTGGCATTCCGTTGCACCCCTCCCTCCACCCTCTCACACGAGCCTATGGCGCTCCACCACGTCAAGGGAGATGGCTTGATGACTATCCAGAGCAATCTGACAGCCGTCGGCTCCACAGATTTTTCTCATCATTGGATTTTGTTAGAGGTACTGGGGAAAGGCTCTCTCTCTCTCGCAAGTGTTATATGGTGTTGAAGTCACCGCGGGAAGTTGCTACGTGGTTGGATGGTTTATTGCCTCTTGTTTGTGCACGAGAAGAAATCCTTTGTGTGAAAGATGTTAGGATTTAATGGAAGCAACTCGTGCGTTAATGTTTCTCATATTCCTAGATGCATTTTTAATATTCAATGTAATGACGATATCAATGTAATGTGATTTAATAAATGCATTGACTTGTGGCGAAGATTCCTAATTTTCCTCAGTTTTTGTTGAGGTTTTCTTCTCTGCAAATCGCAAATAATCCTGCGTCGTCTTTGTGTCGTCCTGACTTTCATTTGATTTTCGCGTAACTCCATTCAAATGATTTTTCTGAAAATGATTTCATCATTCTTTTCAATTGTTCTATCACAATCTATCTGTATTGTGTGACCTTGCGATGACTGCATCAGGTTGTCAAAAATTGTGAAAACTTGCGTAATTGTTGTTTTTGCAGCCTCACGATACATAGAATAAAGTATATTAAAAGGAGATTAACATGATTTCACACATCTTTATAAAGCAAGTTCTGATGATAGCGTTAGATAAACCTCTCAAATCCTGATTTGTTTCATTAATTTCAGTTACTTTTTTCCTTGATCGTTTGTTCTCGTAGAGCTACTTAGTAACTTATTTGAGACGCGTAACTGATTTGTAACTCATTTGTGTCTTCGCTCCGCTAGTGAATACAAATTTTCTTCCTCAATGAATTGTGGAAATTCACGTGGATTACATTCTTCGCACTTAAAAACAATGCTTCGTCTTATCACGAAACAGGATGCAATGTATGACTACTATTTACTTAGCACGCTCCTTAAGTCATCCAGCACACGCTTTCTGTTACAACTCTATTGTGGTATTCCTGCCACAAAAATCTTAGTCCTTTAGTATTTAAGTTCGATTATTTATTTTATAGAAGAAAAGAAATGGAAACTTCAATAATATAGTCTGTTGCGGATTTATTATCCATTGGATTTTTATAAATTTACATCAATCATTCCAAGAATTTTTTTACTCTCGTTCTTTCGCGAAGTAATAGATTCGGGGCTAGTAACTAAGAAAAGAAAAGGGTTCGTGGGGACTGAAAATTGACCAGAATATCGTAGTGCTGCATCTTTTAAAATGAAATGTTCAAGTAGGCAATTTGTTTGGAGAAACTAACTCTTAATTCATATTTACCCCGAATTCGTCTGGTTCTTTTATTTTATATTTCCGTATCGAGAAATATTGTTTCTGTAATTTTAAATATTAATATTTTAATAGAAACTTATTAAACTGAACAATTGTATGAAAATGGCGAGGTAAAGATTCTACGTGAGTAGTTGGTTTTATAGCTTTCGCGTGAAAAGCTCTCACCTACGAGTGTGGCGATGTTCTGATAACAACGAACACGTATACATGAGGCATGTGACTATGTGACAACAGAGTGCGTCATCATGGGGTTGATAGCGCCTTGGTATTCTCAGCCAAGATTTTAATTTAAAATATAATTATCCTATATTCAAAACCTAATTTATTTTATCCAATTCATCTTGTTGTTGTGCTATTGTTATTCTTTGATATCAACTATATATAAATATAAAGAAAAAAATAAGTACTATATACAATAATAATTTTAATTTTTGAATGTGTCATTCTGGTACGTATAATTGTTCGTGTAAAATTAATTTAAAAAGTATTGTTTTGATGTGTTATAATTTACATAATTGCGCTATATTCCTATAATCAATTATTCTTAAGCAGTTACATCGTTGCAAGTAGTGCGCGGTCTTAAAATTCAAATCATTTTCATAAACAAAACTATGTTTTCGATTTGATGAAAGAAACGACGAATTTCTTAAATATCGATTTAATAGAGTTATTAATAAGAGAGACTGATATTAGAACCGAATATTTTAGACCTTAGACTACTTTGAAATTCTTGCTCTCCCTTTCAATTCGCACTCCGGTTTATAAGTGTAGCTCTAATATTTTCACTGCATGACACACACCTTGTGGTGACTGTTATACTCAGGATGTGACGTCCTCTTTTCGTGTTCTCTTCAAGAGTTTATGGTAAAAGGAAATCAGCCGCTGTAATCTGTACTGTTGTACCTTTTTTCTTCCTTAAACGATGCGCGCTGCATTAGGTGGTTCTTCACGGTTTGCAGTCTACTATTGTATCAAGCTCTGTGCATCCGACCGGAAGCTAGGCGGTGGCTCTTTATGTAATAATTACGGTGGCTTTCTCTCTCTTGTTTTTTTGGTATTTGATATCCTACGCTTAACTGATTGTTCTACACCTTACGGAGTTTCACGTTTCTCAATATACGATTAATGTAATTCCATACTTTGCCATTTTTTATGTATCTGAGTATAGAAAGTTAGTGTAGTAAGACATTAGACATTGGGTGAATTCTTTCCATTTTAAAATTTCTCAAATTAAAGAAAATTCTTACTCAACCAATTACGAAACACGTATAAAAATAGCGTCTCCGATGGAAACGATTTTATAAGGACATAATAATAATACATAATTTATTGTCAAAAAACTGTTACAAACAGCGTATTACAACGTTTAGGACAATAGACTAATTTACTCTCCGACAGCAAGCAAGGAACCACCTCATCAATTCCGATCAAGGGCCCTAAGGCAGAGGCGGATTAAAAATTTCAGAAGAAATTCCTAGATAAGATAAAAAGTTAGCTACGAGTTATAATACTAATAGAATATCAACATATTTGTAATTTAACACAAAAAAATTATTTTTCATGTAAAAATTATTATCGAACTATAGATTATTCTGAGTATAGTGATTACAAATCATAAGAATTGAAATTACAATAAATTCACGATTTATTATTTCAATAGACGCGCCCCTAGACAAAAGCATAGAGAACCTGTATAAGAAATCCGCCTCTACCCGAAGGAAAACTGAAGAAAAACCCGGGCCAGGATGGGGCTACAGAATTCATGTACACGACCGTGCCAAAGTTGAGTACACATAAAATTAAATTAATATCAATCATAAGACAACACAATCATGCAAGAAAATAGTTTTTGAAATTGTTATAAGTTATTTAAAAAGAACTACAGCAATGGCGTGATAAAGTTCAAGACGGATTTAACTTTTATTAAAATCAATAAATTCTTTTACATTGTAGGAACACTGGTGCAGGAGGTAGTGGATTTGATATAGAACAATTCCC
Organism: Laupala kohalensis; assembly: GCA_002313205.1. NCBI lineage: Eukaryota > Metazoa > Arthropoda > Insecta > Orthoptera > Trigonidiidae > Laupala > Laupala kohalensis. The sequence goes on from NNCF01125932.1 coordinate 367,870, forward strand.
GAATGATATGGTCCTTTTTGGCAAAGAGTGATTGACTCTAGGACGATGAATATTATTCCTATTGCGAGTATTGTGTTCGTGAACGAGACAGTTTCATAAAAAGCAAGGGTGGCACTTCAGTAATTCGGTCTTAACAAACACCGTTTCATAAATGTAAATGTAAAGAAGTGTTAAGATATTTAATTCCCTAACGTGGTATTGAATATTTAATCCTTTATGAAAAGTGCACTTCCCCAATGATATTTTCCATCTGTTAGTATACTTTATATCCATTTGTGGATTCTGTTGTCTTGATGAAATCAAGAAGAGTGTTGTCCTACTTGAGGAACGCTTGTCAATCAGTCATTAAAATAAATCACGATTGTATCGCGTGAATAATCGAATTTTAGGCGTCTTGGATATCGCGTCGAAGGAGCGTATCGAGAGATTAAGGTGGAACATTGGATTGCAGGAAAATAAATTTGCTTCTTAGATTTCAAAGCAAATGAGAATCTATATATTTTGATTTGATCTTTTAATAGTTTATTTGAACTTTACAAGGAATTAGAATCATTAATGTTTACTGAATACTGTTTAAAAATATCTCGAAATCATTACGCAAGCATGTAAATTTAAAGTTACTTGGATTATACAAGAATGTAAAATAGTATAAATAAAACATAATTCTTTGTTCGTATAATGGAACGAACTCACCAATGAAAATAAATAAGAAATGATTGAATGTTTGTTTAATTGTGGAGTAGAATTACATATACTAGTCTCTTGTTAATTTTGAATTAAATGAGTAAGTATTTTGAAGTTTAATTCCGATCCATGCATGCCTGTTTCATTAAGGGAAGAAGTTTGTCAAGTGGTTTTAAATAATTTCAATGTTCATTGTTTTCCTTGAAACGTTATCGTGCATCATTTAAAATCTGAAAAGTCAGTTTATTCCATGAACCGTGTTACATAATACGACACACAACGAAATAACAACTCCGTTTCAGATTTCTAGCATTTCCTGATTTCCTGTGCGTTTTAAATGAACAGTGTTATTAATTCAAATCTTGAATCACGATGAAGGATTTTTTCCACTTTCTCTAATTGTTCCTCGAAAACCGTATGTTTGGATGAAGAGAAGCGAAGTTTCTAAAAATCTCCCTCTATAGTCGTTTGTGTCTTCCATAATTTTTAAATTGTTGTACAATATTTGAATGACTTTTTAAAACCGGGTATTTCAAAATTGACTTTCACAACAACACATTTTAAGAATCACGTGTCCTCTCATTAACCTTGCAGAGTTCATTAGATTTAATTGAGCAATTGTGCTATAGACTGAGTTTACACTGTACGTTTTCTTCCACGCGTGCTGCTGGATAAGAGGTCGTGACCGCACTTCCTCCTACTTCTGAAAATTGAGGTTGTTGAGATCCTCTTCCCCTGACTGCGATATGAATGTGGGAGGATTATTTTGGAGGTCTGCAAACTGAAGAGACTTGTACGAGAGGGCAGTTTGTTGATGTCCGTTTGGTCTATTGAGTAAACTGTTTAATTGAAATCTTGCGACGACGTGTATCTAATACGAACATATTGCTTCCTTCTTGCCAAACGCTTTTTCTCATTAGTGATAGGGAGATTTCTTGGGTAATTATTGGTAAAAGTACGTCTGTTTTAGTATGTTTTTATGAACATAAATTGAAGAGGGTTTATCACTGGATTCGCGATGTAAATCGCAATTATTTTTTTAATATGAATCATAGATGGAAGTATTGTGAAAATCGCAAAAAGAAAATTGTTTTACAGGAATTATAGAAATCTCTTAGATTGCGGTCCCGGGTTCGATCCCCGGTCTCGTCTCCCATTTTCATTCGACGTAACATGTTTAATTTACAGGAATTTTGAGATAATAAAGACTGCATGGATATTTCACTCAACGAAGAATAATTTTAGGTTATGAAGCTACCACAGAGTTACTGTTCTGTTCAGATACATTGGTGTCAGTGAAGTAAATTTTCTCTTCATTGTTTATTGTCCATTTTTTCTTTAAAGCGTTCTTTGGTTTCTTGGCAATGATCACCCTCACTTTGAAAGCGAGGCGTTACGGTTAGGTTCTTTAAAGTGTTTAGTTTTAGAGATCAATAACAAGAACTAAGTGTTCCTTTCGCTTTGCACTAATTTTAATTTTCACCCTTGACAAATCTTTTTTACACTCTCTTTCAATTGGTCGTTAAGATTTTGGATTCTTCTTCTAGAAGGCTTCATTTAGTTTTTTACTGCTCAGTTTTCAAATTTTTTATCCCGTCCAATAAAACAAGTTAATAACGCAGCACCCAATTTATTTTTAATCCATTAGGGAATCTAAGGATGATTTGGTTAAAAACGTTTGAGTTGCATTCTATCTTCAAGACTTCTTAAAATAAATTATTTATATGGTACCCCACAGAGTGTCTGCACACAATTTTGTTACTACACAATACATATCTAGTTGTCATGTTTCACCTTTAAGTGGGGCGTGATGTTTAAGGCAGGTGAACTCAATGAGCCGAATAAGAAGCAGTAATTAGGAACTCCTGAAAATCGTATATATAACCGGAACGATGACAAGGTAGATTGTTAGTTAATCAGAGCAAATCCTCAAAATGGTTTCTGGAAAGTTATCAATCATCTCAAGTGATTTGTAAATGCATTCCATCAACATCCCTCCATTCATCATCATACACTTGTTGATTGGTTTACGTCGGGGTGATCGTGAAACCGTGTCACCGACTTTAGCAACTTTCAACCTCAGTAATCCATGGTGTAGGACAGTTATTCTCATACACCGTGTACGATTTTATATGCACAGTGTTAAATCCCTAGTTGCAACATATAGGCTACAAGAATTATGGAAATTATCGCTGACATATAATAATATTTATTAGCCTTGTTTATTTGCAATTTACGTCCTCTTACTTGATTATTGCTGACTGTGTAGCTGTGTACTGAGTGGAAATTAAAACAAAACGTCTTTACGGTCCACGCTGAAATATGATGGTACCAGTGCCGTCAAGACTGTGGGAAACGGCGGGGTAGGAGGGTGCAGTATGCCGAGGCCCCAAAAATGGGTCACTTTGCGAGGTCTCAAATGACGGTAGATGAATAACATTTTTAATACCAAATCAATTTAAATTGAATACTGTTATACGAAAATAGTCATATTTAATTCGACTCAAAACGAAGACTAACAAAAAATATTGTTTATATTTAACTGTCGATAAATAATTATTCATAAACTATAGTTCGCATTTGCTAAATTGCAGTAACTGAAGAAAGTTTAGATTTGTCAGTGAGATGAATAAACAAAATAAAGGAATTCATTGTCTATTTCAAGTGATAATAAGTATGATGGTACTAAATGTGTATATTAAAAAAAGTATTGAAATATTTTCGTATGTCATTTTCTATATAGGACTACGATTGGAGATACGGGTAGAGGAGTTTGAAGAGGGAGAGGTGGCCCCAAATTCAAAATCTTTCCCAGGTCCCCTACATCCACTCAACGGCTGTGAATGCTACGCAATAATCATAAACTAATCTTTCATCAAATAAATAAATTTTAAATAAATAACTTTATTGTCAAAAAAGCAGTACAAACTGAGTTCGACCACGTGGAGGGCAATAGACTAATTTACTCTCCGGAAGCAAGCAAGAGACCATCCCATCAATTCCGATCAAGGGCCCTAAGGCAGAGGCGGATTCAAAAATTTCAGAAGAAATTCCTAGATAAGATAAAAAGTTAGCTACGAGTTATAATACTAATAGAATCTCAACATGTTTGTAATTGAACACAAAAAAATTATTTTTCATGTAAAAATTATTATCGAACTATAGATTATTCTGAGTATAGTGATTACAAATCATAAGAATTGAAATTACAATAAATTCACGATTTATTATTTCAATAGACGCGCCCCTAGACAAAAGCATAGAGAACCTGTATAAGAAATCCGCCACTACCCAAAAGAAAACCGGAGAAAAACCCGGGCCAGGATAGGGCTACAGAATTCATGTACACGACCGTGCCAAAGTTGAGTACACATAAAATTAAATTAATATCAATCATAAGTCACAACACAATCATGCAAGAAAATAGTTTTTGAAAGTGTTATAAGTTATTATAAAAGTACTACAGCAATGGCGTGATAAAGTCCAAGACGGATTTAACTTTTATTAAAATCAATAAATTCTTTTACATTGTAGAAGCAGTGGTNCAAGAATTATGGAAATTATCGCTGACATATAATAATATTTATTAGCCTTGTTTATTTGCAATTTACGTCCTCTTACTTGATTATTGCTGACTGTGTAGCTGTGTACTGAGTGGAAATTAAAACAAAACGTCTTTACGGTCCACGCTGAAATATGATGGTACCAGTGCCGTCAAGACTGTGGGAAACGGCGGGGTAGGAGGGTGCAGTATGCCGAGGCCCCAAAAATGGGTCACTTTGCGAGGTCTCAAATGACGGTAGATGAATAACATTTTTAATACCAAATCAATTTAAATTGAATACTGTTATACGAAAATAGTCATATTTAATTCGACTCAAAACGAAGACTAACAAAAAATATTGTTTATATTTAACTGTCGATAAATAATTATTCATAAACTATAGTTCGCATTTGCTAAATTGCAGTAACTGAAGAAAGTTTAGATTTGTCAGTGAGATGAATAAACAAAATAAAGGAATTCATTGTCTATTTCAAGTGATAATAAGTATGATGGTACTAAATGTGTATATTAAAAAAAGTATTGAAATATTTTCGTATGTCATTTTCTATATAGGACTACGATTGGAGATACGGGTAGAGGAGTTTGAAGAGGGAGAGGTGGCCCCAAATTCAAAATCTTTCCCAGGTCCCCTACATCCACTCAACGGCTGTGAATGCTACGCAATAATCATAAACTAATCTTTCATCAAATAAATAAATTTTAAATAAATAACTTTATTGTCAAAAAAGCAGTACAAACTGAGTTCGACCACGTGGAGGGCAATAGACTAATTTACTCTCCGGAAGCAAGCAAGAGACCATCCCATCAATTCCGATCAAGGGCCCTAAGGCAGAGGCGGATTCAAAAATTTCAGAAGAAATTCCTAGATAAGATAAAAAGTTAGCTACGAGTTATAATACTAATAGAATCTCAACATGTTTGTAATTGAACACAAAAAAATTATTTTTCATGTAAAAATTATTATCGAACTATAGATTATTCTGAGTATAGTGATTACAAATCATAAGAATTGAAATTACAATAAATTCACGATTTATTATTTCAATAGACGCGCCCCTAGACAAAAGCATAGAGAACCTGTATAAGAAATCCGCCACTACCCAAAAGAAAACCGGAGAAAAACCCGGGCCAGGATAGGGCTACAGAATTCATGTACACGACCGTGCCAAAGTTGAGTACACATAAAATTAAATTAATATCAATCATAAGTCACAACACAATCATGCAAGAAAATAGTTTTTGAAAGTGTTATAAGTTATTATAAAAGTACTACAGCAATGGCGTGATAAAGTCCAAGACGGATTTAACTTTTATTAAAATCAATAAATTCTTTTACATTGTAGAAGCAGTGGTGCTGGTGATAGCTTCTAACCGCGGTTTTGAAGAGATTCAATTTGATAATATCTTTTATAATTTTGGGTAGGGAATTATATAGAACGATTTCCGAATGATATGGTCCTTTTTGGCAAAGAGTGGTTGACACTCTAGGACGATGAATATTATTCCTATTGCGAGTATTGTGTTCGTTAACGAGACAGTTTTATAAAAAGCAAGGGTGTTACTTTAGTAATTCGATCTTAACAAACACGACCGTTTCATAAATATAAATGCAGAGAAATGTTAAGATATTTATTTCCTTAAATAAAGGTTTACAAGAGTTCACCTTTCTTTTTTTTTCATTTTCACAAGAGTTCACATCAAATTCACCTTCCATTTTTACTGGTTAAACTTTTATTTACATGAAATTTCTCGGTCGAAGGAAACAGAACGAACTAAACAAAGTAAAACTGTGGAGAGAAATAGCCGTTAGAGTCCGTCTTACTTGACCAACCCATTCTCAGGAAGACGCGTAGCGAAGACGGGATCTGAATATAAATGCTTCTTTCTATGCGTCTCCCTTCAAAGAATTAAGTCTCCGACTATTCAAGAATAGCTTCTCGTCAAATGTTCTTGTTCCGAGTGTAATGTTGCCCTCGACAATCAGTTTGGTGTGCAGATCTGAACTACTCTTCTTGCTAGGAAAAGTGTGTTGATGTTATATTTTGTGGAAGTTAGATGCAGGTCTGTTTAGTATTGTATGGAGTTATTGTCGTGGAGAATAGTCGTAGAGGATGTCGTGGTGACGACGCGGGCAGAATTTCTCTTAAGAAGTCTGGAGAACACGTGTCGTTCTCGGTTTCAGTAATTTTGAGTTCCTCGTCAGGAATTGTAGCACATATTCCATTTTGTGTAGTCATATTTCCTATATAATGATTCGTTCTGAATAAATTATAGCATTTTTCCTGACGATTGGTTGTTGCCGACATGTTTCGTGATGACGTTTCACATTTTTCACTTTATGCAAATCGGAATTATTTTTTCCTCGATGTAATTTTTTTCATTTTCCTTTTATATGTGGCAGGATTAGATATTTTCAGCGATGCATAATTTTTTTCACGCTTTCTCCAACTCATAACGTTTATTATATACGATCAAATTTTGCGGTTCGATTTTTTAGGCGTGAATTAAAAAATTCGGACATCTTCATACCAGATAATTAATTAATAAATTAATACGTTAATTAAAATTATTTTTTATTTGAGAAAATTTCACTGCAATATTAAAGTTAGGCCAACAATATCTTATAATACAGAACAGTCATGAGGGTTGCATATACTGTGCTCATTTCTGTTCTAGTGTTACTATTGTTTTTGTATTAAACACTACTTTCCCTTCTTCACGTCTTTCTCAATTCTTTGAAGGCAATAATTTTTAATGGACACGTCACAATGAATATAATGGAACAAGTATCAAATTATTATTTAATTCCTTACTCAAAGTTCGCCATTACTGATACTATCACCGCGAACTCACAATTCTTAGTTACGTGTAACTGATTCATTTGTGATATTATTTTATCCCGTATTATGGATGTTAATTTCTTTCATTTCAAGACTAATATTTTTACTGAAGCGTACAAAACTAAAGTTCACTGTAAGTGGAACATAGACGTGTAATGACTAGTTTTGACGATTCAGAATAACGAAAATTATAATTTTACTTTAAATATAAATGAAGACCTTTTTATTTTTCGATATGATCATTTCATAATTTATAGTAAATTGCTCGGAAACCTCCCAAAGAGTTGCCCCTCACCCTCCGAACTTGAGGATAATCGTTGGTCTCCAGATTACGGAAGTGATCTTACAAGGGGTAATTCGGTCTTGAAGACAGATCGCTCCCTCCTTCCCTCTCCTGCATTGCAATCCAAGGCACTTCCTGTGGCCCAGCCTCTGGCAGACGCTTCTCGCCGTGCGGCATCACTGCGCCGCCTCGCCGCGCGCTTTTTGCTGCGGTCGGGCAGGAGGTTACGGGCGCGCATGGATGGCGTTCCTCAGAGTTCAGATTCAATGCGCTCCAACGACTGCATCTGAGGGAGACACTTGCGACGCCTCATGTTTATTGTACCTCGAAATCAAAATAGTATGGAAGTTTCTTGTCCTTAAACGAATTTTTAGTATTCTCGGTAGCTATAAGATGGTTCTAAATTAATAATTCTGACTATATATAAATCTCATCCCAGAAATTCATGTAAACCTTTATTTAGGGAATTAAATATTCTCCCTCTCCCTTGCATATACATTTATGAAGTAGTCGTGTTTGTTAAGACAGAACTATTAAAATCCCACCCCTGCTTTAGAAGAAATAGTCTAGTTCACGAACTCAACACTCGTAATAAGGCCAATATTCATCGTCCTGGCGTGTCAACAACTCTTTGCCAAAGAGGCCCTTATCATTCAGGAATAATTATGTATAATTCCCTTCCCAAAAATCTAAAAGATATAAATAAATTGAATCTCTGTGAATCCGCGGTTAAAAGCTTTTTAATGTGCCATTGTTTCTATAATGTGAAAGAATTTGCAGATTTTAATAAATGAAGTTAATGAGAGTTTCAATTTCCTAATAAATATTGTTTTCCACATGACTTCGGATGAAAGTGATGATAATGTCTCTTATATTTTATCACGCCATTGTTATAGTACTCTAGATATTGATGATACTCTAGTACTCTAGATTCCTTTTTCATGCATGTTGATTTTGCTCCCTTTGTTTATTAATAGTTTATTTATAACTGTATGCAACCTTGGCATGGTTGTGTGCATTATCTCTGTAGCCCCATCCTGACCCGGGTTTCACTCCGGTTTTCCTCCGGGTAGTGGCGGATTTTCCTTGGGCGGGAATGTCATTAATACTTTTATTTTATTAATCTCGAATTTTTACTGCACTAATATCTGCAATTTATTTTAAATAATAAATGGATAACAGTAGGTATTTATTAAATAATTTATTTTGCAAATATTAAATCCGCCACTGCTGATGGACCCTTGATCGGAATTGATGGGATGGTCGCTTGTTTGTCTCCGGAGAGTAACTTAGTTTATTGCCACCCACGCAGTTTGCAACTGCTTTTTTGACAATAAAGTTTATTCATTGAATAGCTTGGATGTGATCTCGAATGATCGTAAATTTAATTCTACGTTAATTTTATTTAATTCTATAAGTTTTATTGGTTGTTTATGATTCCGAGATTGATGGCTGTCATAATTACATTGAACAACGAGGATACATGTGTGAACTTATGTCCCATAAGATTTGATCCGTTGTTCTAAACCTTTATCTTCGTATGATTTATCATTTTGGAACTAATCGTTTAAATAAAGGTACATTGCCATAGAAAATATATTTTCTATTAATTTTTGTCTCCTTTTTATTAATCTTTTGTTATGAGCATGATTTTTTTAAATGTTCTCATAGACTTTCAAATGAAGATGTTAACTCCATCATCAAGTTAGCTGCTTCGGAATTGGACGAGAAGCATATGCTCGCAAAGTTTTACGTGTATTGCACTCACGATCAGAAATACTTCGTAGTTCACGTTTTTTTTTTCTCTTTCGTAGAGAATTCATACTATTCTTACTTCTTGAAAAAGTATATCTCGGATATTCCGCTGTTTGAAATTAATGTTTAACGTTTGACTTTCTTTCTCGGTTGATGATATGTATGACATTTACGATTGTTACCGTTGTACGTAGGATGCGAAAGGTTGTTAATATCTAATTATTATTCATTGAAATATCGCGGTGCCTATCTTTCTATGCGACTTTCTCTCGTCCGTTTTATGATGGTACGATATAACATGTTTGCGCTTCATAGTAAATGTGTACCAATTTTTCTCCTATTTTGGCACACTTCATAGATAGAACTATTGGAACCGATCATAAAAGGATAACGTGCAGTTTTAAGTACCGTATACCGTTTTAAAGTTGTCTACATTATTTGAAGTGATTTATACAAAGGAGTAACTGTTGAAAGGAGTAACTATCCCTGGTAATGTACTTTTATGCGAAATGTCTTTATCCCCATGATGAACCATCGAACGAATTAACGGCATCTTTGGTACGATTAAAATTATTGAACGCGAACTAGATCTATCGCGTGTTACAGAGAAATTGCTTTCTATTCTGCGACATACTTTTCATTTATTGGAGACAGGGTGATCAAGCGGTAAGGCACTGTTGGGACTTAAAATCAGCACCCGAATCGAGGACGAAGGGAAGAAGTGTTTCCGTACGCACTTTCTACTTTTGTGGCGGGCAAAATTATTTTCTGAGCTGGAAAAAGGCAAGTATAAAATGTGAAAGTGGAGAAAAATTAACACCTGTTGTTCATTTCAGTGAACTAAATTTGTGTTACAAGCCTGACAAAATGTCAGGGTGAGACGACAAGAATTCATCTTTTGTCGTGAAACTTTCATGTTAATGACTTTCTTGTAAATGTTTCTATTTTGAGTGAAACAAAACTTATCAACTCGACTGATCAAAGATGTTTTATTCTTATGGGTTTACCTTCACTCTAATTTTAATTATTAAAATGTATTTTTATAGAATCTCGGATACATGATCTTAAATGGAAAATGGCTATCTAAAACTATACTCTCGAATAACGCGGGTCTACGCTATTGGGGTGTTTGTTGAGAAAAATTAGGAAACTCAATAATTGAGTAATTCCTGTTTGCTTACGTACCTGCGTTTTTGTTTATTTGTTTAATTTCTGTAAATTCAATCCCAAATTCTTGAAATGTTTAAAAATGAATTTATAATAAGATTATATAAACCAAATAAACATCTATATCTTTGTCTTGAAATACAGATCGTAGCGGTTTACAGAAATGGAATAGTCGATATTCTACTTTAATCGCTTATTAAAAGAATAAGCATCCATCATTGACCTTACTCCTTATACCAGACAAACATTTTGAAAAAACAAAACTTCGATCTGGAAGCATGAGTCTTGAATTGATGAAGTCACAATTGTTGTGAGCGTGCACACTCGTGCTGTCTCTGTTCGTCGGTCGCCAAACGGCGCCAAACAACGATGTGGGGACTCTGGTGGGAGAGCGGGAGGCGTTCGTCACGGAGGGGAATGACAAACCCTCCCGCAATGGTATTAAAGGCAGGTGGGATACGCTGCTTAACCAATAGGGAACCAGCAAACGTTGTGGCCCTCAGGGGAGAATCACCTGCCTGGTTCGTGCTTTGATGAGAATTGATTGTCAACAGCCACTGCGCCGTACCGGCAGGGTGGAACTTCCACCTCGAAACGCTTAATCACATGAATGGTGCCGGAATAGAGAAAGGGTTACGCTACTATATTCCGATTTAATAAGAAAAAACTTCGTTTTAATTTGCATACCCTGTACGATTTATTTTAATAATGAAAACTTTTCTTCATCTTTTTGATGGTGCTATGAAACCTATCTCTCGTCCTTTTCAGCTTTGGAAGATCCCATACATGTTGGTTTCTCCACTCCTATTCGTGAATGGCAGTTGGATATGTGTCCGTTATTTGGACCTAATGATAGAGAATGGACAATATGATTACTCTTGTTGATAAAAAGAGGGAGTACTGTTGTCTTGTGTGTACATCGAAACAATGGATTGCGAGGCACTTAGACGTTAATTTTTATCCACAATCTGTTCATAAAAAGTAACGGATCAGAAACTTGCCATGACTAATAAAGCTGCGCAACCAAGCAAATAGAATTAAGGCAAATATATTTCATTTCGCTTCAGACCATGCAAAATAGGCCAAAATGTTTCCTCGGAAACAAAGCCCTGTAATTATGAGTAATGACTTGCAATATATCTCTTCAAAATGCAATTATTTCTCTGTATGAAAAGTCATTTCGAGTCGTTTGTGGAACGAAACGGGAGTAATTGACATTCTGGTAGAACATTTTTTTCTTTAATTCGTCTTTCTTATCTCGAAAACTCTTGAGCGCGTTAAATGGCTTCTCCGCGAATGTCCAGGACTCAACTTCCATTGAATTGAGCTTGAGTTATTTTGACAGGTTAACTCATTCTGTAACAACATTCATGCGATATAGTTGCAATTTATTGAATATTTTACTTGTTCCTCTTGTTCTTTTGTGCCGTTAGGATAATAACTTTATATCAAGAGAGATTAAATGCAGGGTTGCATCTTTAAATTAATGATACATTGTAATAGTAATACAATTTGAAAAAAGCATTGCTTTTTTACTATAGAGTTTAGTAAGAAGAACAGATTAAAAATTAGTCCACTTGTACTTTGTTAGAGATGGAAAACTCATGTTAGTTGGGATATTGCTTATAATTGAATGTTAATATTTATATTTAAGCATGCAGAAATTGTAGAAAACCCGTAGAGCAGCTAATTGATAGAGGATTTAATAAGGTAATAACTCACAAATTAATACAAGTTAATGTTGAATCATGAGGATCGTATTTACTGTATTCAGACATTTTCAACATCTAGAGGTGGAGTGTATTTTATTTTCCCTGGACAGTATTTTAGTAAGAGATGGCGAACATTAAGTTCGATCTTTGTTCCGAAAACTTTTTTTTACACGAGGATATTTATGTTATATATTCTTTTTCATCGAAAGGGTCAAAAAATGGTAATGTGCTACCATGGAAAGCGTTTGATTTAATATATGTGTCTAGTCATTTCATCTTCATACTAATTTCAAATTCTGTTAATAAGTTTTGAAAAATTGTACAATTTTTCTGGGGGAAATTACATCCACTCATTTATTCATTTCATTATTATTCATAGCTTTTTTGACATAATTATGAATAAAAAAATTGAAATTTTGGACAAATTAGATAGTAAAGAGTATTACTAGATATGCATGTAATAACATAGGACAAGCATGACTAGCGAAAGAGAGAACAAAGAAAATATGTTTGTTTTTAAAAGACTATGACGTACAAACTATTAGAATTCAGTTTTCTATTGAATTCTAATAGTTTGTATTTCATTTGATTTATTAAAAAGATTTGTTATACTTTTATTTAATTATAACTTTTTCTACAGTTGATGTTTTATTTTTGAGCTTTTTTAAAATGTTATCTCTAACATCTACCTCAGTTGCGGGTATCACTTATCTTACTCTCTAAACTTATCTGTATGGTTTTGTACGTTCGTAATTAGATCTACATATGTAAAAAATTCTTTTTACACATCACGACGCTTCAGTATTTTGAAATTTCATGAACCGCCAGTGTAATATATTTTCACGTATGTATGTATCACAAATTTCTATATTTTTCTTCGACGTTTTACTTGAAAGAGGGTGTAATCATCAATTCGTTTCATCTTTCACTTTTTTCTTGGAGGTATATATTTCTTAGATTATGGGGACACATTAACCTTCACTGACGAAAATTTTCCCCAGCAATACCTCATTGTAGAGTAAGAGGATTCAGTGGTATTTCATTTGGAAGTGTGAGGGCCAGAAGACAGTTAAGAAGAGCCGTTCAGGACGACGAAGAAGGAGTCTGAAGTGAAGGTGTGAAGCTAAGTGCCGAGGAGGCGAAATCTCTTTGGCCACCCCGCTCTACCCACCTCTCGTTTTGCACTTGGTCGTTGCGACGAAGAACCGTCGTTAGTGCGCCAATTGGTGATGTCAGGGTCCACTTGCTGTGCCACCACCGTAACAACTGTCTCTGTCGTCGTTCTGTCTTGCCGTCCGCCTTCATTCCTCAAGTGGGAGTCGGAGACACTTATGCGACGCGGAGGAGTCGATTCACTTATCCAACCTCGACGTGGTTCATGAACTTATACAGGATAGGCTCTATAAACGCTGACTACAGAATCATCGAAACTGGAAACACCAAAGTCTGGATTCACCAATTGTCCGAAATCCTACGATCCTCTAGTATTTTGAATAATTAAGTCACAGCCTCCTACGTGAGAGTTTTAAGATAATTTAAATGCAATAAACACTTTTTGGTAGAAATATTGATTGGTTTTGAAGTTGAACTTCTAAAAAGTTTAAAGAACCCTTTGAATATGACAGTTAAAGTATAAAAAATATATTTTATCTTCTGGCAAAAAAAATGTAACTATTTGTGTGAAAACAGAAGAAAAGGAATCTACTGGAGTAGAACTGTTTTCCTTGTCTTCAGTCATTTTAATTGTGTTGGAGTTTTGATGACGAAGATAATTAACGCGAAATTTAAGATACGCTTCAGATGTTCAAAACAGTACCCTGCCACGGCTGTCAAGAACGAACATTAAAATGTGGAAAAGAATAACTGTTTGTATTATTTAGACTCATATCATGAGTATTACTTCGCGCATTCTGCACCTCGTTCGTTCCATGTGATCTAGGCGGGAACTCAGTGCCATCTTAACACTATTTTCTTTCTTCCACTGAATGTAATTCGTATGTGGAAACGAAAAGACGATTATGTGTAACTTTCTACATCACGAAAAATACGAACTGAATTATTATCAAAAGAACTATCAGAGGAAGATACCGGAATACGTTCATTTGTCGAAAATTGATTTTGGGGTTCATCTGACGCAAATCAAAAACCTCTTCCACTTTCACTCAATAGATTATTGCACGTTTCCTGCAAACCATGAGTCATTAGAGAGATTGAAAATATTTAGAGTTTTTCCTGCGTTTTTATATCATTTTATTGAGTACGAAGTGAAGCTTTTTTTACGATGATAATCATGCGTCCTCTCATACGATTTACCAGGTTTGAATGACTAGAAGCCACTGGAATATCAACATTGCTATACTCCATGGCTCTCCAATGATCGAATGCCGTGCAGTATGCCTGGGGCACTGCTTATTAACTTGGCCTCGATGCGACCCTCAGTCCGCCATTGCTGAATTGCTAGTTAGTAGTGACTACTTCTCTGCCAGATTGTCCGCATTCCCGGGACTCTTGATTGCAGCATTAATGTTTGTCCTCTTTTATCGGGAGAACGAGTTACTGATAAATTGCTTAGATTTAGTTTTTAGGATGTATTTTTTAACTCATGGGACAGTAAAACATACCCAATGAATCTGCGATCATTGTTGCACTATAATCTGTTTTCTCCTTTCACGTTTCTTAAAACTAATTATATATTTTCATTGGTACAAGGTTTTATCACTAAAAATAAAACATAATACTAATCGAGAAGGTCGATCGATATCACAGTTCAGTATGCTCTTTGCAATTATCACTTCACTATCTTTTTCCATCAATTATTTCACTATATGGGTTCTCTTAATTTAATTTAACCCATACGTTTTTTACATCGTGAGCCAATTTAATAAATCAATGAAGTTTGTTGTAAGATTACATGGAAATTTTGTGTCAGCAGTTGTGAAAAGAGAGTATCAAGAGTGGTACTTTACGTCTATTAAATATGTATAACTATATCTACTAAAATGATTTGAGGACCTGCTTGTAACATACTTGACAAATCAGAGTCATTTTCAGTCATTAAAATAAAATTAATTAAAAAACATACATATTAGCTTCTTACATTTTAGCTTCGCAAACTTTCTGAGCGAAAGGTTCTTGAATCAAAAAAACAATTTTAGCGGTTAGTTAGTTTGTTTGTATGCCATCTAATAAGTGTTTTGTATCTCTGCATACGTTGGAGGTTCATTGTCTGTTGAGATGTATCTCAAATTATAAGTATATCGTTATAAATTATAATCGTTCATATCCATCAGCATTTTATTGTCTACTAGCAGTATGCGTATCACCGTTGAGAAACAGATGTAGCGAATAGTTCAGAGTACGCAGTGCGGGTTTCCTCTTATCACTTGCACAATTCACTTCATTGAAAGTAGTTGCTCGAGCTTCCCAAAACTGCAAATATTTAGTGCTTCTCGTTGGAAGTAAGTTCTGATCAGGGACCAGGACCAATTATTTATTATTAAACAGGGACCAGGACTAAGACGTATTTTTCCCGCACATAAGTACTGTTTTAAGGAAAATATTATACTCGAGAAAAACTTTCTAGATCACTTCAGGTCTTTACGAATTGGGTCCAGGGGAACGTAGTCTCTATGTTTCGCCATGACGCTCCGAGTCGTATGTGTACACGTGTTCCAACTATTTTATATCCACAATAACTCACCAACAAAACGATATCTCGGAACTGAATTTAAGATAGGCAGAATTTAAGAATTATTTTGGAACAAAGAACGTGAACCCAATCGTGTTCAGTAGAGGCACTGATTCTACCAGATTAACTGCGGACAATTAGTATTTGATTCATTAGGAGTAGAGTCCATTATCTGGACCACTCATTTCGACATTATTTACATCTGTGCGACACTTCCGGTTTCTAGAAAATTTGAAAAATTAATTGAATTATGTTTGATAAATAAATTAATAGAATTATTTGCTTTCGTTTTACTCATACTCATTTTCCTACGTCTCACGATGTTTACAGAATGTATCGTGATTATGCCTGTTTGACCAAATGTTTCGAACTATTAGTTTTGATGTAAATTCTACTCAACATAATGTTTTTTTCTTAATCATTTACTACTATGTATACTTAGCAGTCTATATTTACTAAATTGTTTTGAATATTAACTAAGATGTCGTAAAAACAAAATAATTTATTTTATTTTGCAATCTGAACTGCTTTTAGTAAATCTGGTAGAATCTGTGATCATACTAAACACAATTGATTGGGTCCACGTTCTTCATTCCTTAATAATTCTTAAATTCTGCTGATTTTCTTAATAGTATCGAATAATTTCTTATTTATAATTGATTCGTTATGCTAGTTCATGAATGTTACTTTTATATTCAGTTTGATATTTTGAGGGTTTGGTATGTGGAGAGATTATTTTCAAATTAATGAATTTTCATATCAACTGGATGTATAGCCGAAGAACTTGTCTTAAAGAGTGAGTGGGCGTAAATTCTCTCGCGCGATTGGACAATCATCATTCAACTAACTAGATGTGGGGAAAATCAACGAACGTCGAGAGGGTTCTGACAATTTACATTCATTTAGAAGATAGGTTAGATAATAAATTGACTTGAAACTTGCGCTGTTTCGAAATGCTTAATACATTACTGATTGAAGCCTACGTTCTAATTTCGTACGGTGAAAACGTTTTTATCTTCTAAAATTTATGATGTAGAGAAATGGTTGCTGTTAACTTCTGTAAACGGAATAACAATTATTTGCATCAATCGTAAACGAATTTACCATTTGGAGTTTTGTGGGTCCTATTGATTATTTCTTTGTAAACTACTTAGTGTTTTAGATACGTAGTTTTTTTATTCACAGATAATTGTTTCCTGAATGCATGTGAGCAAATTGGGTTTGGAGAAGTATTTGTAATTGATAATCACCTATTCGGTGTCTTATGGCATTATTAAATGGATACAAGGCTATACCTTGTATGAATTAATTTCAAAGCAATTTGTGTTGCAATGCTACCATAAAGGATATTTATTATGTCGTGAACTTGGCATTAAACGACAGTATTTTTCTTATAGTTTCAGCTTTTAGAAATTAAATATTAATACCCGTAGAAAAATTTAAAGTTTGAGTATATATCATTTTATTTCAATACTTAAAAAAATTTTTTGATAGAAATATCCTGACAAAATATACTTGACAAAATACATCCATCTGGCATAGAAGCTAAAGGCTGATTGGGAGGAAAAGACAATTTGTAGACTATTTAGACAATCTTCAGACAAACAAAAGCACTGATAATTTATCTTCGATAATATTGTTTTAAAAATATATGTTTGATAATGGTCGAGGCTGATGAGATTTTGGATCATTTAATTAAATTAGTTTTTGTGATTTTGACTTCACTCTAGAACAATGGTTCTCAGCCTGAGGGAGTGTGCTCCCGCCCCCCGCCCCGCCGAGGAGGCGTAGAAGAATTGGGAGGGGGGCGTAGACGGATTTCATCACATTTGGTAGCTGTAAGTTATGATACTGGGACTATTTCCTAGATTTTTTCAGAAAGCTCGAAATTTCAGTTAGCATCAGTTCCAATTATAATCAATGTGAACATTTTTTTAAAATTTCCTTCAGCGGTACACCCTAGAATCAAGATGTAGAATTTCGAAGAATGAAATTGATATTTTGTTGATATTTTCTTTTGTACCCATTGGCTAGTGCGAAGACGTTTTACGCGTTCATGCTAGGGGCCGCCAACAACATTTTGAGGGCCTACGGCAGATTTTGAATTTAGGGTTCTTTCGCCACTTCTTCCACCCTACTCCCCCCTGTCCCAACCAGTATTGGTGTGAATAATGCATAACTGTACGAAAGTATTTCAATATTTTTTAACGTATACATTTAGTATGTCTATCATGTTAGTAGTATAGTATTTTGTGACAGTGGTTCATGAAATATATCCTCGTATTTTGATACTTTCTGAATATATGAAAAGGCAACGGCTTTGGTTTATCTATGGGAGCCTTACTCTGAGCCAAAAATCACTAAGTTTCACGATGACAACTCATCAATTTTTATTGACTTCGTATTTAAAATGTATCATTTGAGGTACCCTAGAAGAGCTCCATTTCTTGGGGTCCGGGGTAACCCCCACCCCCTCTCCACTCATATCACGGTGGCACTGGTTTTACATACATGCGGATGCTTCGTGGCAAAAATTTCGAGCGCCAAGACGTGTTTTGGCGGTTTTTAAACGACCGTTTAGAGGACGCATTATGTTATCACAGCGCCAACGCGTTGAGGTAGATATTTCAGCGAGATGAGCGATTTCTGGCTTTGTGCCTAACACACGCATCTTATTTAAACAAGAAATTATCCTTCAAGCAGCTCAGAATAATAAGTTTATCCGCGAGTGAATGCGTATACAGAGCAGCATTTGTCAGCTTCTTTAACGCGTTCAAAGAACCCATAACTCGTCTGCAGCCCACAAGCAGCTGATAGCAGTGGAGTATACAGAGCGTAAAAAGGTCTAGAAGAGGAGGGGAGAGCGTTGTGGGAACGGCTTACCGTGAATGAAACTCGAAACTAAGCTGAAGAGCTGTTACGAGGGTCTCCAGTCTTCCCGTTGAAGTGCTTGTCAACGTACTCTAATCTTCATGTTTGTTTAGAGACAGAAGACAATTGTAGCCTTTTGCCAGAGAACTCATAATTTAAAGATTCCATAAATACCTGGTTGCATGATCGGTCATTTATTCATATTTTCTTTGAAACATTTTATCATTCTTAATATAAATTGAAGTATATTTTATTGGGGAGTCTACTTTTCAGATACGAATACTGTAGAATAAGTTATGTGTAACACTTAGTTCATATTCCTTGTGCGTATTTTAATGACAATATTTCATAACGTAGTTGCGTTGGCAACAACTTATTACAGCGTAGTTATGACTATGGGAATTTCAACTCTTTTGTTCCATAATGTACGCTATAGAATTTTTATATTTATAAAATTAGAAAATAAATAAAAATAATAACATTAAGTATATGATACGAATGGCCTTTTGATAAAAATATTAAAATTAAATTAATTTGTATTTAAGTGTTCCTTTTTTTTTAAATCAAATTTTAACAAATTATAATTCTTAAAGGAATGCGATTTGTTAAGATGTTTCAAAAGAAATGATTATAAATTCAATAAATGCGTCTATCCCATTACTTCATTTTTTTTAATGGGCTGAGTAATTATATTTCGCGAGTTTCATATGTATGTCCCACCATTTTATGGACGGATTTATCTGTTCCATTCTCATTTAATTGCATAAGAATTCATGATTAATAGCGTTCAACCTAATAAATAAAAGTATTTGTTATTAAGTCTATGTGAGTGTTTTGAGGGCATTGCCTAAACTATACTCATACAGAAAACACGATAAATGAAAATACACAGCGTTTCCGTAAAATTATTTAAATGGGCAAGTAGGTTCAATTCGTATTGTTGAAAGTGTGTGAGACAGCGTGTCTCGCCCACAACTTTGCGGTCGCAGCAGACACAAGACACGCGTCGAGGACGCATGAGATAGTCTTCGGGCCAGAAGCTGAGAAGCCGGCTGGGGTTGCTACGGCGGAGGTTGGTGGCAATGGTGGCGGTGACAGGACGCCAGAGGGCCTGCGGGCTGCGATGCTCGTTGCGGCGTTGCCGCCGTGTCCCCTCTTCGGGCGAGCGACAGGACGGACCGTCCTCCAACTGGCCAACCGGTCGACGCAGCCGCAACCGTCGAAGCAAGAGTTCCATTGAAACTAATCGCTCTCATCAGATCACCAAATGACGGGAAGGACGGATCTTTGACGTGTGGCTGTCTCATTGGATCAGTAATACGATTCTCATAGAACCTTGTAATTTCAAGTTTCTGTTGGTTTCGACTGTGGTTTTACACGCATGTCCGATTCTCATTTTGAGGTTTATTTGGATGTCTATTGAGCTTTTAGTGTTTTCAAGGGAAGAAAACTCTGGATTATTTTAATTTTTGCTATCAACTTGTTGATGCATATTCATAGATTCAGCATGTTGAATGGATCGTGCATTCTCCGTGTATTTGAAAACGCAGGAGAATGATATTTAAAGTACTATAATTAATTTTAACATATAGTACATAATATTTTAAACAAATTTATGTTTGTTTTTATAAGGAATTTTAAAAAGTATTTCATTTTGGACGGCAACAACGTTTATGTAATAATGTTTAAATAATTAAGATGATGCATACTTTCTTCTCAAAAAGGATCTGAATGAAATCAATCTAAATTGTAAGTAAAATAAGTCAGTACGAACTTTTACAACACTTCTCAACGTCATACCATGTGCTTAACTTTGCTTACGTTGCAGAGAATGGAGCTAGCGTATTTAGAGGTGTTTACACCTGACCCTCTCTCCCATGCCGCAGGTAGTCAGTCCAATGTGATGGCATTCGATTCGGAGCATTCATGTGTAAGCGCATAGGGCAGGTTTCAGGCCGAGGTCGCGTTGTGACTGAAGCAGTACCCTGATGGTGGATCGGGAACATTGCCACAGCTGTTAAAAGGTTTCAAGGTCACTACTATTGTCACTTGGATTGATGTAGATTCGAGAATGTGGGTGTTTCATTGTTTGTTTATTTTCTTTGTATTCCTCCTTAGGGTCGGAGAAGGAAGCAAGAAAATGTTCACATGACCTTGAAGTCATTATAGTAATGTGATTTCGAAGGATTACGTTCTTCCGTGAACTTTCGTTTTCTTTCTCGGACTTGCATACTTCGTCAAATTATCTAATATGATAAATAGCACCGTGGCCGCTTATGTATTTTTTTTTTTTTTGCATTTTTATATGAAGTTCTAAATGAATTATCACGGGTGAATTGGTTCTGAATGTAAACGTATCTTCATTATAAAACTTAACTCGAAATATTTAATATATTTAATTGTTAAATAAAAGTACACAAATTTATTAATTTATTCTAAATTAGTTTACATATGATCCAAGGTGAGCTGTTAAGTATCTAGGCAATTACAAACGTGAACTGAAAACTTAGCCCGAATCTCCAATGCTTACACATTCGTTGTGAATGAGTTGCGGTCGGGATTTACAGTTAACTTATAAGTTGATGTTTACACTAAATTTGATGTAGGTTAGACTGTGTCATTTTCTTTTTGTCCTAATTAATTTTATCTTTTCTACAATCTTTTAATGATAGTAATATTAAATGCGAATGAACAAGTTACACGTGGTTTATTTTTGTATGTACTCCGTGCGTATTTATGCTGATGTATAATGATACCGTAATGAAAATAAGCATACGTATGCTGTTTGAGAAACAGAAATATTAAAAAACTCAAGTTACACTTACCAAGGTCAAACAGCATGCTACTTCTCGCATCAAGGGTAGAAGGAAGATAACACAAGGAAGGACGTGGTCAGACAGGAAACGCATCACGATCGTAAAAGTCGAGATCGTAGACCACAACATCCACCCGCTACGCCGTAACTCTCAATGGGGTTTAAAACCTTCCGCGTCCATTACATTGGCATGGATCGTGAATCGTACGCTACAGGTGCAGCATGTTTCGGTCAACAACCACCACCACCACCACCGCCGCCGCCGTTGCCAAGTCACTGTATATTTTCCACCTCCAGTATCACCTCCTCAGCCGTTACTTCACCACTGTCAATATTTCTGCTACCCACTCCATCGCCGCAACTATTAATAAAATCTGCTTATATAACCTTCTCCCCGAATCTACTACCTATCTTAATTATCTTTACCAATCATTACTACCATCATCTTCATTATCTCTGACCGTTTCAATTGTTACCAATAATCTTTCAGCGCTGTCCAACTTATCGTAGCCCGCAGGCCATTATCTGTATACTTTCGATCGGCGGGCCGACACGGGATGGGGTTTGATAAAATGTTGCTCGACGAATAAAACTAATGGGTCATATTTATTTATTTGTAACGTGACATTTTGATAATCATCAACAAATTTATATTATAAGTTGGAAAATTAAATAGCCCATTTCTTTATTTAAAAAATATTACGAATATTTAGTATTGTTATAAAATATTTTCATATTATAATGTATGACAGGGTAATCCTGAACACAATTTTATTTTTTCTTTCACCGGACATGCCACGTCAAATATTAATTCTGGCAGCATAGATTTATAACACAATTTTTGCCCCCCCCCCAAAGTATGATGAAACATTTGATGTAAAATGTGCTGTAACTCGCGTATACGGCCCACGGGCCGCCAGTTGGACGGTGCTGATCTTTACTACGAACTATCTAAATTTACTATTATCTACCATCTTCATTATTAACACGTCATCTCCATTACAATCGTCTTCGCTCAATTTAGCCACTAGAACTATCTCTTATTTATTAATTGGCGTATTCCACATTCGTTTCGATGTACGTATTGCGTGATCAACCCTTGCCACCAACATCGAAGCCTTCACTCGTGCTGCCACCGCTGCCAGCGACCACAACGCGGATCCAGTTCCATGGAGGTTCTCTCGCTTGTTTTTGCGCCTCCCCTCTCACCGCCAGCGGCCTTCCCTGCTACCTCACCGTCCGGGAAACAAACACGGGAGTGGGATTGAGCAGGGGAAGGCGTGGGAGTTGATTTGAGTGATCTCTGTGGAGAAGGAGGAGGAAGGTGACTACGCTCCACAAAGGGTCGCCGCCCTCGGGGTTTGCGTGTTTTCTATAATCTTCGCTTCGGTGCAGTCTGCGGAAGAGGTGCAGCAACGCCATATCTTTGTAGAGAGTTCTTTTGAGAGGAATCGGTTACTGGATGTGAGTATATATAGGTCGTTTGAGTTCTGTTTTCTCAAGGACTTTCTCAAGGACAAAGTTATGATTGGCGTTGGAATTTAAGAGTTGATTACATACGATCGTTTACGACAATTCTGAAAAGTATGAGAATATGGAACATCGATGTTTCCGGAAAATGAAAACAAATATATGAACAAATAATCAATATCTAAATATGACAAATGATACGACCATTGAAAATTGTCTGTACTTTTATTTACAGAAAACTTTTACTCCAGAACAACTTATAATTTGTCATATTTTGAAAAAGTTTATTCATCATTACCGAGCAAAAAAAACAAACAAACAAACAAAAAACAGACAAATAAAGCATCTGAATCTTAATACTCTCTTGAGAATGTTGCTGATTTACAATGATTTTAGAATGTACCTATTGTGTGATGTTAAGTAATGACGATACGGACAAATTATTTTTAAACAAATACTTGCAATGTCTGTAATAGATCAAATAGCGTTATTTGGGAATGAAATCCAAACCGAATATAATCGATCAACGGAAGCACTTATTTGTCACTGACGCTTCTTCTCGTAATTTCTAAAAAGCCATAAATAACTGGAAGAATTAAACTGCTTTACTTCGTAAATCACGTTGTCTAGTTATTAGTATGCAGTACTCGGTGAAGTAGTATGCATGCATTAAATAAGCGTGGAATTGGCTTGAATTGCTACATTCCTATCTATTGGCGTCACAAGTAAGACAAGTATACGTAGCTTCATGCCTCATTACCAAAAAGGGAACCTTGAATCTAGTAGATGGTAAATTGCAACGCCAAGTTGTCTCGTGAACACTAATTATTCAACCTATTGACTTGGTGTATGGTCGTGTTGTTGCAAGTTGGATCCTTGAGAATATTTCCATTTTGTAATGTGTGTAATAACGAAGTTTAAATCAAGATGTAACTTTGCTGTTTCTGGTGAATTTCAGACAAAATATTTATGTATGATATTTCCGCATTTGAAAGGTAAATTATTCCGTTTTGGTGTATTCAGAAAAGGTATATTCATTCAGACGACAGGTAACCAATACTCTTTGGGACACTTACAATTTTTTCTTCGTGGAAAAAATTTCATTGTGACTTGGGCGTCTCGACCGAATGTGTTTGCAATAAATGAACGTATGAATTAACTACATTTTGATATTAGAACAAGATCAATTAATAAATCCTCGCCCTAAAAGTGTGACTTTATTTTCAGGTGTCACCTATAATCAAGCTTTCATACCAATCCACGGTGTTCAATGTGAAGTTAAAGGAAATGATCAAATAGCCTGCTTTTTCCCCTGCACAAAAAGTCTGATAAGTTGCATTTTTTTCTTCAGAGAGCATGGAAGATAATATAGAATGTTTCTCTTATCGCTGAAATGAATTTCCACAATTATGATCCACCCCGTGTTGACTCACTATAGCTTTTTGTAACTAATGGAGAGGTCGAATCATATGGTTCATTGAACTGTAATTCTGAAGCATTTGATCCTCCCATAAGACCATTTCTCACAGCATTCTCGGTTGGCCTGCTTAATCTAATTACCGGACGCTCTTGCTTCCTCCGAATCGAAAGGAGTGATGTTATGTTGCCTTGGAAGACGGAGGTGAGGGGGCGGTCTTCATGAAAGTTGCAATGAGCGGTTCGAGACTTATTCCTTCAAGCCTCTTGCCACTGGCGCTTTAAGTTCCAGATGAAGATGTCAAGGAGGTCAGAACATGCTATTTTCTTCCTTTTGGCCGTTCGACTTACAGTAGCCGCCTGTTTGAAGTATAGCTACAAAATACTTTATCCTCTCAGGTGGATAAACCCATCGAAATGAACTATGACTTCTATCAAGTTCAGGGATTCGGAGTTGAAAATCACCTAAAATGTCTACAAAACGTTTTCGAACAAGCAACTATAAATCGTACTTATTATCATGGCCTGAATAAATATCGCCATGATACCAAGTACGGTTTAACAGGGTTAAATTATCATAAGCCTTGTAGAGTTAATAATACAGTTAATTGGATTAATTTTTTTTTTAATTTTAAAGTTGAACGACCAATGCACTTTGGTTCGTGTTTTATGTCCAGCTGCATATAAATCATGGCATCGAATTCCTTAACAAGTTAATGGAAATCATTACCAATAATTTTTTAACATCCATAATACGCATAATCTGTTTTTATTTTGTACTTAGCTCACACCAATATTAGGAGGAACGAAATAATGCAAGCAAATACTCTGACTTATTCGTTACTCATGCGGTAACCCAGTGCGGATTTCCCCGTTTTGGATTTTCTTCCTTTTTTGTTTTTCATTTTCGGATATAGATTGTATTATTATTATTATTATTATTATTATTATTATTATTATTATTATTATTATTATTATCACTCTCAGTTTAATTATCTTTGGGTTTCACCTTATCACGTGTATAAAAAAATTCGAATATTTTACTTGCGAACTAACTGATCTTTGAGGATAGCATGAAAATAAAAATATCCCATGTTGTCTCTGAGTGTATACAATTGTTTCGCGTGGGCATCTTCTTTCTGCTTTATCTCGTGAAGATTTCGTTCCACTTCACTTCGAAGGTCGTCGCACATCGAAGTGATCTTCTGCTCTCTGACGTTGGGGGAAGGGGGCGGTTGGACCGTTTCTTCGATCTCTCCCTTCCAGTATTAGGAGAAAACAATTTACAGATTTATGGTATTTGTTTCAAATTTACATCCACACTCCACTAAAAACGAGAGAGAAAAAACAAAATGGAATCCTGTCTGTGCGTTCAAGATTTTTGTAGAGATTTATTCATTGTTACGTTTAAACGATCAGATCGATATCTCAGTTCCAGACTGACATTCTTTCAATACCATACCATTGAATTCGTATCATTATCACATGTTCCGTGCTCAGTTTGTGTGGTAACATTGCCTAGTGGCTAAGGTCGTTTGTCTTGTTACGTGACAAAACCTAATCGTGATGATGCGCTAATACACCATCATTAAAGAGCATTTCGGTAATTATTGTTCCCGAAATACCTACAAAATGATTATAATATAATTTAATTGAAGGATTGAATTATGTTCATCTTTTACGAGCTCAAAATTTGTGAATTGGGATTTTATAAATTTATTTATTTATATACTTTATTTTCGTTTTAAACTTACATCACAACTAAATATAAATTATACATGGTATAAAAGTGGAGGATCAGTTAGGTATTTCGAGATATGACAAATATAATCTCCTTCATATTTTAAAATAGAAAAGTTATAATGTGTTGCCTTCGTGTTTAAGTAGTTCATGTTGTTCAGTCTGTAATTTGTTATAAGATTAAGTATTGATAATTGAATAACTGAACTTCTCGATTTAAAAAGAGTAGTTAAAACAAAATGACTCATGATTTTTATGTAATTGTATAAATGTTGCATGTACCAGTTCCAGTATATTTCCAGGTACATGTTGACAAAAATAAATGTAAGAAATAAAATTTCTGTGGTGCGAATTGGACTGTGGACTTGATATTTTTCTGTAGCTTGTTATCCATCACGGTGGCGCGGAATTTTATGTGAAATTAGTTTTATGGGTATCTTTATTTTCTAATATCAAACAGAGAACAAACAGAAAACGGACCTTCTCAGAAATGGAATTGTGTTATAGTCGCTTCTCCATCCCAAAATTAGACTTCTCTCAAGATAAAATTCGTAAATCATGTAAATGAATACGCGAATGTTGCGACACCGGACGGGGCAAATCACACATATGAAGTATTGTTCGTTAAAGCATTAAAAATGTGATTGTGGTGTATCATGTCATCTTTCCTTTCCGAAAGAAATCATTCACAATTTACACCAAGAAAAGACGCTGCTTGACTCATTTATTTGAAAAGAACGCTACTTGAGTCATGACACGCGAAAGCGTCTGATAAATAATAAACGAATACTTAGGGAATTGTTTGTGAGTTACTTAATGCTCCATTGTATAATAACATGTATTATACTATGCACTATTCATAACAGTTCTGTTGTCTTGTTTACATTGTTTAATGGTAAATGCGAAATCGAATGAAACTTGCCTACAATTAGAGGGTAAGGTGAAAAGTAATATCTACCGTATTATTCAGGTAAATAAAATAGTCTTGCTACATAAAAGTAAAAATTCGTATTTTGAAAAGAATGTTAGTTTCAATTTTCCTAGTATTCATTAATATATTATACGTATAATTTAATTGTATAGGATTTACTTACGTTTTCAATAATTTCATTACACTGATTCCAGATCTATTTGTTGAATGTGATGGAAGAGCGGTTGATGTAACGAGTAGGAAATAGAAATGTCAACTCAGACATCCCTTGCGGTTTTCATCGCCCGCAATCGCCGTCATTCTCTCAAAAACATCTTCCGGAGGTGCGCGTGGACCGAGATTAACAGCCTTTACTTTTTTTCTCAATTGCGAGTTTTATTCGTTTTGTACGCCGCCCACTTCCTGCATGAGTGTCGCCGCATCCATCTCTCCTCCGTCCGCATTCCATTGCATGTTCATTCGCCGTCCGTCCGTCGGTTCGTCACTGCCTCCGTCCGTCGTCCCTCGTGCGTGTACGCAGACGCGTTTCCTCCCAGTTGTGGCCAGTGTGACTGCCTCATCCTCCCAGAAGGCAATTACTCGATGTTCACAAAAAAAGGATTGACGCTTGTACTCGAATTTTTGCTGACTCGCTCGCTTCTGATCAGTTTGTTGCGGCGACGAGTTTGCAATTATACTTTGCAGTCTCTCCCGAAGTGTCACTATCTTCCTCAAATGTTCGTACTATCTTATTTCTACTGCTTCTATATCATAAGTAACATGAAATAATATACGTCTTAATACGCAATTTGCCACACATATTTGCTCAATTCAAGACTGGCTATTATGGTGAATAATGAATTATGTACTTTGGTCCTGATAAAGACTGAGATATCATTGTGATGTCCTTATATACTTGTTGTATTCAGGGCGAATTAGCATAATTCTATGCTCCTTCCCCTCTCAAAAACGTTTTATTTCAACATGTAATAGTTTGTTTTAGAAATATATAAGCACTGTATTTAAAATAAAATGTTTTCATCAAAACCTTCAATCCAAATTTCTCCTTGTAAAATACAGTTTCTTCCTTCACCTTTTTGTCATTAAATTGCTTCTTTGAAATCGAGAGTTTTTGTCTCCTTCATGGCAAGTAACTGCATGGGCATTTAGATTACGTTGCTACGTTGTAGATCTTAAGTGATCTCACTTTTCAGAGAAGGAAAGAAACTTTCAGTCGAGCTGACTTGATCACCGATGAGCGGAGAAATCTATTAATTGTGGAGAAATTCATGCAAAAGTTTAATTTTTACACTTAAAATTAAAAGATTGGATGTATTGTATTCCCAATTTTTATAATCTATGTTTTATAATCCTGAAACCAGTATTTCACTTTGTTTCTTAACACACAAAATTTTTAAATTAAATCACATTCGTTAAAATTATTTGGAATACAAAAATCCTGTGACAGATGTTAAATCATAAAATGAATCTCACAGAGAATTATAAGTTTCCTTTTTATTATAAAGTAGTAATACGTATACATCCCACACTTATACTTTCTTTGCTTCCCCAAATTATATGACTCGAGGACAGAAATACTTTACAGTTTCATTTTTCATCACGGGTAACGAGCTCGTTGTTACGTAATTGTGTTCGCTGCGTGGGAATTTAGCGCTTGGACTCATTAAAACTTCCTACAAAGCTTCATGCATTAAAACTACGGTGTAATTTTTACTATGATAGTATTTTTTCCACCATTTTATTACACATGTAACTGTTATTATCTTGTAGTTGGATCTATAACCTTAATTCTGTGGTTGTTTACTACTGTTTTAATATATTTATGAGAAAACGACTTGTGTACATTTTATGTTGACTCTTTTGTGAATTAGAGCTCGTTTTATTGACTATTCTTCGAGTGTCATTTTCATCGTATATAATTTCTTAGAAGAGTTTCAACCACATTTGTCAGAAAAGTAATCCTTTGCTCCCCTTTGGAGATTTCATCATTCTTCAACTGGATGTCTTATTCTATGGCGTTTTAAGGTTCTTTAGGTTTTAGTATTTCCATTTTCCGTGCTAATTTTCTTTTATTCGATTATTTTCTCATGCAACTAAACTATGGTTTCTTGTGTGACTGGGTCAAACTAGATTAAATAGGGAATAATTGTTGTGTGTCTCTCGTGCGTATTAATTTTGTTTGCTCCGTTTGAAATCTTCACCTTGCGAAATGAAATGCGAATATAGAGAACGATAACAAAGATCAATACGTTGAGTAAATTGTGAAATGTCGCCCGAGAGAAGCAAAACAGGTTTATGCGAACAAAGGTTGTTTCGATGGAGTGAGCCCTGCCTGCCGACGCCATGTGCTCCCTATCCTTTATGTATTTTAATGACTCCCACAAAGGAAGCGGCGTCGTACGATGCCTGTAGAAGAATGAGCCACATTCTCTTCTTCTCTTAAACTTCTCTCCTCGGAAGCAAATGAAACCCCAGTGCTTTCCAGATAACACGTCTTGATAAATGTGTGTCCACACCACTCAATATATTCGCCAGGTTTGTGCTCGTCGATAGACTCTCCTGACTTGTGTTCGTTTATATCTCATCCGTACTGCTTCAGTCGATCGCTATTTGCATACTATTACAGTCACTCGTCGTAAACTCTTTTGATGGACTGATGCAGGTAGATCCAAAGCAATGCAAAGGAACCTGAGACTTGCGCCACTTTTCTGGCTTCTCGTGACCTGTCGTGTTGACCACGATACTCGCTAGCGTTTCAATTCACGCCGGTACGAGTTGCGTGTTAACCCTTTAGTTCCTCGAAATCAAAATAAACAAATAAATAATTTAAGACTTACGACCTTTTGATGGACGAATACCATTTATAAGCACAAAATAAATGATTATATAATGGACGTTAATAGTAGAAGAATTGGTCGGAATCATTTTAATAACATTTCTGTGTGAAGTGGTTTGTAATCCTAATGACGTTTATCGTGTTCTACTGTATATGTCTCTACGACATGTTTTGATGTTTATTGTGATTAATTCGGAGGAGAATTTGTGACAATTGGCGCTGTAAATAGTAACAATGGGTTGACCGGAGAATAAAAGAATTTGAATGAAAAACACGCAATAGAAATACTGGTGTTCGATTTTCCTGTGTTGTGTTGTTGTTGCTGGCTGTATTCCAGAAATCACGTGCATGTAGGAAATGACTAATCTATCCTTTTTGAGGAACTTACGTCGGCGTTAATGCGAAGCATTACGCCAGTCTGTATTGTGGGAGCTTAGATCATTTTATAGTTGGATGGTTGCATCACAAGTGTTGATTAGATTCTAAATCGTAGAGGGGCTCTCAAAGAGACTCCTAGGTTCAACCAGAGTATCGAACAATTGATACAATTTGTGAATCTACTTCCATAAATATTTTGTTATTTTGAACACTTCTATAGACCTAGATGGGGTAGAGTGTAATATATGCGTGTTGTCGGTATTTTTATTGAGCAAATAAAATATATTAGTAAAGCAATTTAAAAAAATGTCTCATTCCATGTTGGATAACGTACTTTGTAAGTGCCATGTTTTACAGTTCACAGATAAATAATAAATAATAAATAAATTTATTGTCAAAAAACAGTACAAACTGCGTATGACCACGTGGAGGAAAAAAAAAACTAATTTACTCTCCGGAAGCAAGCAAGGGACCATCCCATCAATTCCGATCAAGGGCCCTAAGGCAGAGGCGGATTCAAAAAATTCAGCAAAAATTCCTAGATAAGATAAAAAGTTAGCTGCGAGTTATAATACTAATAGAATGTCAATATGTTTGTAATTTTAAGCAAAAAATTACATGTAAGTTATTATCGAACTATAGATTATTCTGAGTATAGTGCTTAAAAATTGAAATAACACTAAATTCACGATTTATTGTTACAATAGACCCGCCCCTAGACAAAGCCTAGAGAACCTGAACCTGTACGGTGGTGAACGAAGTTGCTGGAAAAATTTCTAGTAGAACTGCGAAGTATAGTTGTCTGCTGTTATAAAAAATCACATGAATTATCAAGGAGGAATTGGTTCAGAACGTAAACGTATCTTCATTATAAAAGTTAACTCGAAATATTTAATTTTTTAAATTGTTAAATAAAATAACACAGATTAATTAATTTGTTCTAAATTAGTTTACAATATGATCCACTGGGCGCTGTTACGTATCTAGGCAATTACAAACGTGAACTGAGAACTTAAGCCCGAATCTCCAATGCTTACACATTCGTTGTGAATGTGTTGCGACCGGGATTTACAGTTAACTTATAAGTTGATGTTTACCCTAAATTTGATGTAGGTTAGACTGTGTCGACTTAATTTTTAGCTTCAACTGATTTTTTGTCAAACCTTCGGGAGGAAAGCACTTTTCTTGTTTTAGGATTATATGCTTTGGTAAAATCACTTCACTCTGAATCAATACGACATAAAGTTGTAAAACATTGCAAAGTTTCAACATTTTGTATATATTTCATATTATAAAATAATATTTATGCTTAAATCCAAAATTTCTAAGTTGTTTTCTGTCGTAGAGCAATGCGAGTGTCTTTTAATATGACATAAGAATTTCAATTGTCACCTAACTTTCAGTTATAGGTAAAATACTGTAATCCTTGAAGGGTTTTGATAATGTTTAAATATGTATATTATTAAACATATTTAATTTGTGTATATTGGTCGCGATGTATTGCAGAAGAATTAGGAAGAATATGTGATGGGTTTGCAGTACTCGCAAATCAATATATATATATATATATATATATATATATATATATATATANTATATATATATATATATATCGAAAACTCGATGTTCGAACCTCTCCCTCCAAAATTTAGTGTAATGTGTCATTACTAGATCTGGTTCCTTTCGTTAGACTTTATCCAAATTTAATTTATTTTATGTGCTTATGTTGAGTAATTTTCTTTCAGTTCTCTGTGAGTTACCTAGCTGATCTGAAGTTGAACTGTACTTGAACGAAGTGAAAGCATAAGATCCATTACCTCTCATAAATACACCTCTGAGCTCTCATATACGCATCGTACTCTCATCCTTAACCCAGAAACACGTCTCTTGCCTTAGGTTATGGCGGCGCCGTGGTCACGCCGTCGAATGCACCCCTAATTTTCCTGTCGTGTTTGTCTGGAAAGTTAATGTCAAGGTCGCGGGGGCGGAGCGAGTTAGCGTGGCGTCGGCGCGTCTATCCGGGGCGCCCGTCTATACATCGCGTCGTTCAGGACCCCAGGTCTCCCGCTGCGGAGGACGGAACTGATCCTCAAGAGCCATCCCCGCTGCGCCGAGCCGTGAGGCCTCAATATTCCCTTCTATGTTCACATCACTCTCAGATTAGTCTTTGTAGTATACACGTCCATTAATTCACGTTTCACCAATCATTGGAACTCCTTGAATGATTCGGTTGCCGGATTTGAAAGGATGTGAAGTTCTAGAATTATATAACGTTAAAAGAATAAATTAATAAGTAATTTTTCATTCTCCAAGATTATTTATTATTAGTTTTTGTTCTCCAAACACCACATTCTTTAAAATTACGAATCGTAAGTCCACATTACCCAAAATTTTCTGAATATCTTCCTTGTTGAACAATCCAGTTTTTAATAGATATTTCTTTATTTTCTAGAATTACTCCAAGATATCCTTCCCATCTTCCCAATACCTCTTTCTATTAAAAAATTGCGACTGTTGTATTTAACATTCATTTGTGAGATAGTTTTATTAATCAAGCCCTCTAATATTTTGAATCTTACAATTATGTTTTTGCCGAAATAAGAGAAAAATTCTCGTTAATTTATTCTTCGAAGTTAGAACTTATAATGGATTCTGCATATTATGCGAAATAGATCCCATTTAATGTGAAAAATATTTGAGTAAATAAGTCCATATTTTCTATTGTTTCTACCCTAGTCATTTCATGAGTTGGAACTAGATTTATTTCTATTAGTAGGTATTGAATGAGATCTCTAGATTTCGCGCTGATCTCCGCGTAAAACTCACTCTGGATATTGTTAAGTACCCTGTATTTTACTTTTTTAAATTTATGTTTTGGAATTTCATTGATTTCTCGTCTTTTTGAATTAGCGTTTTGTAATATTTACATGACAATGCCAAGTGTGATTTCATTTTGCGGCTTTTTCCTCGCAATGTTACTGCTATAATTTTAAACAAAATACTTCATATTCTTGGTCTAATTATTTTTTAATTGTTCTTTGTTCTTCCTTTTCCCTGCTGGTTTTACTCCTCATGTTTTATACATTGGGACTACGTCACTTTAACTTATAAACAAACATTGTTGATGCGTGGTGTACTGCAGGAATGTTGACATACAAACTGCTTCGTACATCTTAGACATTCCAAATACAGGAATTTCCTTTAAGTCCTCTTGTTAACTGATTTAAAATATATTACCCATTGCTGTATAGTCAAGATTTCCGTACAATATGTTTAAGAAAATATTTTTTATTGTGAAATTGTAACTTTCCGTAATGTAATATAACAAAATTCGGTATCGAAAAATGGGGTAACGGTCGATTGGGTCCCGCGGTCAACTTTCCCTTCGTTTGCGTCCCAGTTTTTCCCTTAACAGTTTTTCCTGGCCAGAAGGGTATTGTTGAATTGGGTCCCGCAGTCAACTTCCCCTCTCCAGCGCTCCTTGTAAGAACAACATGGCTCAATTGAGTCCCACGCTGGAGACGGGGAGGAGGAACATTTCCATGCATGGCATGTTCATTTTTGTGCAGTTGAATGATATGGAAAACTACATAAATATTTCAAACATTCTGGGACACATTCTTAACAAAAAGAATATTTAATCATTCAATCTCTTCTTCGTCATCAGGTTCTACAACTCTAATGGGAGAGTTTTGGCCATCTCAACAATCTGCTTCCACGCCTTCCTATCTTTGACCTTCTTTCTCCAATTCACTTTCATTCTTCGTAAATCATTGTAATCTTTCTCAGACCATTTCTTCTTCGGTCTTCCTTGAAGTCTAACACCTAATGGTTTCCACTCCCATACCTTTTTAACAGTTCTTTGTTCCCTCATTCTGCAAAGATGACCAAACCAGCTCAATCTTTGAGATTTAATGCAATTTATTATACTTCTATTATGAATTAGTTTGTTTAATTCTGCATTTGTTTTAATTCTCCAGAAGCCACTTTCTTCTCTTGTGGGACCAAATATCTTCCTGGGTATTTTCCTTTCAAGCACTGCAAGTTTTTCTTTATTTGCATCTTTTAATGTTTTTTCACTACTTTATGTTACTATGGGCCTAATGATTGTCCAATACAGTTTTAATTTCATGCTTTTGATTACTAGTTGCTCTTAAACAGTGTTGCATTCGCAAAATATACCTTCTTGCCCAGTGATTCTTTTATTTCTTCGCCAATCTCATTCATACCATTAACGATGGATTCCAGAAATTTGAATGAGTTAACTGCTTCTATTTGAGTGTTGTTCACTTTGAGATTTTCAGTCCTTTTGGCTATACGGGAGCATTGCAGAAATTTCGTTTTCTGTTCATTTACTACAAGGCCGAGAGGTGCAGATAATAGTTTGAGCTGGTGGTAAATTTCTGTTAATGGCTGTTTGGTCCTTGCGGTTATTAATACATCACCTGCGTATGTCATGATTTGCTTTAAACGTGTGGAAATGTTCCCTCGTGTCCATTTGTTTCAAGACAGTGTCTGTTACTATGTTCAAGATGGTTACAGATAGATGTTTCTTTTGCTTGACACCAGATAAAACATCAAACTGGTCGCTGAGCTCATTATTACTTTTACTCTTACTTTGTTATTTGTTAATGTTAGCATAATTAGTCGTACAAGCTTAGGTGGAACTTTATTTAGATATAGGTAACCAGGTATTTTATTCACCAATATTGCAAAAATCTTGTAGGTTATGTTCAACAGAGTGATTGGTCTGTAGTTTTCACAGTCCAGCCTATCACCTTTTTAAACATTGGACATATAATCCCTTCTTTCCATTTTGTTGGTATTTGTTCCTTTTCCCATACATTTAGGATTAATCCATGTAATATTTGACCAAGTGTCCTGCCTCCGCTATTTATGAGCTCTGGGGGAATGTTGTCTGAACCAGCTGCTTTACCAGATTTTAAAGTCCCAATTATATAACATACTTCGTTATATGAGGGAGGTTCCAGTTCAAGCTCTAGTTATAATAATCCTTAGTTCTAGTGGGGTAAAGTATCTTGAGTATCTGAAATTATGTTTATATTATTTTTAAAATATTCTTTCCGCCTTTCTAGTACTGCAGGTTTTTGAAAGATATTTCCTTCTTCGTCCTTACATGGGGTAGGCACACTTGATTTTTTCTTTTGCAGTTCCTTCACTTCCTTAAAAAACTTCCTTGTCTCTTTTGTTTTGTAGCTTTCTTTCACTTGGTTGATTTTATTATTTATCCAATCTCTCTTTTTTGCTTTACAGATTTTTTTGGCCTGCAGTCAGTTTACACAACTCATATGTAGCTTTAGTTTTAGCTTGCATGTATCTATATCTTGTTTCATTTTTCTCCTGTATTATTTGTCTGCATACATTGTCCCGCCATTCACTCCTAACAGGTTTTTGCTTCCCAATTGTTTTTATAGCAATATCATTAACTGTTTTTGGAATGTTATTCCATTCTTCATTTACATCTTCTGCATCAGGGAGATCTTTAAGTTTCGTATAGAGCTCTGAGCGATATTCCTTGAGCTTTGCGGAATTAGGCAAGCTGGATTTATTCCAATTGCTTATATACGGTATTTTCTTCTTATATCATTAAGATTTAGATGAAGAACTGTACGCACTAAATAGTGATCTGAATCAATATTTGGACCTCTTAGGACTCTCTAACATCACTTTTGAGGTCTTTTTTGGAGCTGTTGATCAAGACGTGATCAATTTGGCTCACCATTGTTTGTCCGGGAGCGTTCCATGTTCCTAGGTGAATTCTCTTATGCTGGAATTGTGTGCTCATTATTGTGAAGTTATGTTCAAATGCAAATCCACATAGGAGTTCTCCATTGTTGTTTGATATCTCATGCAAAGTGTGCCTGCCAGTTACTTTGCTATAGGTCTTTTCCTTCCCTAATTATGCGTTCAGATCTCCTAGAATTAAAATAGTGTCACTTCTGGAAACATTTTCTAATACCTGTTGCAGATCTTCATAAAACTCCTCTTTACATTCTATTTCTTTCTCTTCCGTGGGGGCATATACACTGATTAATGATATGTTATTATATTTTCCTTTAATATGTGATTTACACATTCTTTCATTACGAGGAGCAAAACTGATGACATGTTTTTGAAGATGTTTTCTAACAAAAAAACCTGTACCAAAAAAATGTGGTTTATGTGCCACTGTAATACAGAGTAAATTCTTCCTTATTAATAATTCCTTTTTCCTTCCATCTTATTTCCTGCAACGCAATAATATCTAGTTTAAGTTTGTCGACCTGTTCGGTCAAATCATTCATTTTTCCTGGTTGCGGTAGGGTAAGAACATTCCAAGTACCAATATTCATAACCTTATTTCGTAGAATGTCCTTAACATTTTTTCGAGGCAGATTGATGGGATTTTTAGCAGTGGTCTTTTTCACGGGGAACATGTCGCTGACCTGACACCCTAACCCCCCTCCTTTATCCGGGCTTGGGACCGACAACAGCACTGGGAGGCTACTCGATCGACCCCCTCAAGCACTGCAGGCGGAGTTTCATTCAATTTAATCAATCAATACATAACGAGCGTGCATTAAAATGTAGTCGGAAAATAGGGTTCAGCCTGTACTTGTACCTTGACTGAGGGACCCAATCCAACGACTCCGGAAAAATGACGTGACTCATCCCGTTTGAATAAATCAGAATTTTTCTCAGAATATGAATATTTAAAAAAATATTGCTGGATTGAACATCGTCTTGCGCGATTGCCCTTTTGTAAATAATTGCACGAACAATAATAGGGCTTACCGAAGGGTAAACAGCATTTTTAATGTTATGTCCGAAGGACATAAGAGAAGATTATTATACGCCATTCATCTATTTCTGAACTGTTTTGTCACAACGGAGTAAAGCGTCATGGACACTAAAGTTTTTCACGCGTAATTTCCTGAGTTTACCCAAATTGTGTTTTAGTTGGTTTCCTAACGTTAAGTGTTCATCAATGACTCAGCGTGGACTACTTTATTTATTGCTTAAGATGCACTTGTGATCAATTGCGGGTTACGTCCTTAAATTGTCTCAGATTATACTTGACACATCGTATTGTGGGCTGCAGTCATCTGCACAAGTGGAATTTGGACTGTGTTTTACTACTTAAAACAAGGAAATTTCGGAGCGGGTTTCTTTTGACTTAATCCCTCCAATGACCATAAATTCGAAAATCTTTCCGTATTGAGATATTCCTTCTATTTTCAGAAGTAGCATTGCAATGAAGTTTGACGTGCTCCCTTTCTCCGGGACGAGAAATTATTTCGAGAAAATGGTTGTAGGGAGTTAAATTTCATGGAATTATTGTTCAATTCCAAAACTGCAGAATGAGTATTTTCTTCATCCCGTGCACATAGATCTACTCCGACCAAAAAACAAGCCATTTTTTTAAAATCATGGATTTGATAAATCTTCAAAACTTTGATCTTAAGTTTGTAAGTGAGTTTCTAATGGCTAGTAAGTAGTGATAAATTGTGTTTCTCAATGAACACTCTTTTGACTAAGGAATGATAAGTTAGCGAAAATGTAACATGTACAAAATACATGCCAATATGGAATGTTTTGTGGAACTTACAAATAGTGACAAATAATGATTAATTCCCTTTCTTATAACTTGCTCATGAGAACTTAGGCGCTGTCATACGCCTCATTGTGAGAAAATCTTTGTCCTTGTGATGTCCCGGCGCCTTTTCTAACTACTGCTTCATCCCGATCACTTTGCTCCTGAATCAACTTGGAAGCTTTCGTCTGGAAAGCGGTTGCCGTTCCAGCGATACCAACGCATATCGTGGTGAACAGTGAACAATACGCCCGCGCCGCCCCGAATGCGCTGCCACCACAGCGTCAAGGCCCATTGC
Organism: Laupala kohalensis; assembly: GCA_002313205.1. Lineage (NCBI taxonomy): Eukaryota > Metazoa > Arthropoda > Insecta > Orthoptera > Trigonidiidae > Laupala > Laupala kohalensis. Next base: position 405,913 of record NNCF01125932.1, read on the forward strand.
AGCCTCCGCGCTCCCGCTCTAATTGCTTAATGAGATCCATTTTCAAACTTAGTCCCACTTTTGTCGCAGTGTTAAACATCCTTGAAATTTCTCAGGTCTGATCGAATTTAATGCATGCCAGAGAATTTCTTTACAAAATTTTGTTGAATATATTTTATTCCAAATGTCATTTACGAAATTGATCATCATTATTCGCCTGAATAAGATTTTATGTTTTTTTCTTAATTTGATTTATTTTTTATAAAAGTAGCATGTACATTCATCTAGTCTGCATAGTTTATGTTGTTGAGTGTCGTTTAAATGCAGACATAATGGTTCTCGAACTTTTAATCCTTTCAAGGTTATTAATCTGTATACTTTCAAAATGTCTGTAAACAAAACAACCGAATTGTTTCTGAAATTTATCATTACTGAAATATCTCTCTATAAAATGTTTGCTGATTCGTATATCCTCATTCTCGATATCGTGTAGATAATAAATAAAGCGATCGTCTTCTTGCCGTGTTGCGTGGGGTACAAGCCATAGTGGCGAAATGCCCGCGATGGAGCGTCCGTGGGGCCGAGTGCTCGCAGCCGCTGCCGTGACTGTACGCCTCATTGAGCCAATGACTAGTGGCGGCGGCGCCAATTGAGCAAACGTGGTGGAGGGGGGTAGCGGGGGCTTCCTGCCCCTGTAGGTACCCCCACCACCGTATCCACCGCCGTCATAACCGCCACCTCGACCGTCTGACATTGGCGTTAAGGAGGCTCCACACATTCGTAATTCGGCGAACCCGAGCTACCGAACAGCGAATCCCGAACAACAGCGACTTGCTCGAGGTATTTCCTGAGTATTCGCCTATTGGCGAGCACACTGATCCAGACATACGCAATATGCCGAGCACCTGCTCGCTCTGAGAACGACGAATATTCGTGTTGGTGATTAGAGGTTATGGAGAGTGAATCTGAAGTAATCACACATTTGCTGCGTATGTAGTTGTGTCTTGTGAAATGTTAAGTAAATGAGTCTTATCTAATCTTAATTAAATCAGGGAAATTAAATAATCAATAAGCTAGTTTTTATTCCATATCGATATAGCTGTAGTAATTGGTTTTCCCAAATTTTAAGACCCTTACAATCATTATAGTTTTTATCCACTCTGAAATAATCAATATTGTATAAATATCTTAATTTGTGACTCCACAACAGTACTCTCTTTTTATTTATTTATTGAAATATCATTTATTACATTTAAATGTTATATTTTTATTATTTATAATAAACTTTAATAAAAACAATGTAAAGACGCTTAAAAAAAAGTAAAGTAAAGTGAATAAAAATATTTTTGGTTTAAATCACTCATCAAATAAACTTTATTGCTAAAAAGCAGTTGCAAACTGNAGACGCTTAATAAAAAAGTAAAGTAAAGTGAATAAAAATATTTTTGGTTTAAATCACTCATCAAATAAACTTTATTGCTAAAAAGCAGTTGCAAACTGCGAATGACTAGGGATAATAAATAAGGTTACTTCATCACTACTTTATTACTCTCGATTTCACTATTAAAAACACTTATAAATTACTTTCTACGGTATGTAGAAAAATACAAATAATTAGTTTTTTCACCGATTACTTATACGAGTATTACGATTTCAAGTTATTTCGAGTATTTACTAACCTTGGAGTTCCTGATAGCACGAATATGTGGACAGTATCACGAACAGGCCACTCGCGAATATTCGCCTGTGCTCGTCTTCCTTTGAAGACCGACACGCTGCGGGAAAGGGCGAGCACCGGTATTCGTGTTGCGACGAATAGCGAATGTGTGAAGCCGCCTTTAGTATCAGAGTCGTCCCGATGGCCACTACTTTCGCAGTCATCACAACCTTTCTTTGTTCATAAATACTAATGCTGTACTCTCCATTACTGCTAATTTTCCACCATGAAAATGACTTTAATCGCCGATGCCATTGGCGTTTGTTGGTTTAGTTCTATTATTAATATACTTCATAGCATTATCACTTTTAATGCAAACTATCACCACGAGTTATCAACCAGTTATTATTGACTGGCAACTTTATATTTCCCGTTTGCTTAATTGTACAACGACAGAGGACTGGTTTGAGTTACAGCGTTTTGCTTATCGTCAAAAATATGATCGCTCAGCCTCACCTGGTAAGATGACATTCATGCAGCGATCAAATGTGAGCAAATTTGTGGGTATACACATAATATATAGTTGAAATTATGCAGAGAATTTCAATAAATCAATAAACGTCGCATTTCATGATCATGTTTCCGGAGGAGGTTTATGATTCCGAAATTAATTACATAGTTTTAATTTAAGTACCTCTTTCGATTGTAAAAATGAAGAATTAATTCTTTATTCATAGAAACTTACTGACAATTAATTGTTCCTAAAAAAATATAATTTGCTCAAATTTGATAAAATTTTGTTGTTTCTCTCATTATTTACGGAAGACGTGTTATGAAAAGTACGGTTCCAGTACTTTTCATATAGGGTCTAAGAAATACTGAATTTCATTAGAATTGGGAATATTAACAAATTAAAAGCATCATGTCTAAATATGCTATAATGTTTGTTTGAATGTTGTTGTAAAATAACTCATGTATATCCTGATTATTTGCGTTTGACTGAAAAGCACCTACATCATAGAATCAGAGAAGAAAATAATTTATATTTAAGTAATATGTATTTCAGAATTTTAATTGGTGAATTACTCATGATAAGGATTTTTAAAAAGGACTGTTAAAAATATTTCTTTCCTGAATTCGTTCAAAGAAAAATGTATTAAGCTTTCATTTGATGTTAGATTATGGCTTTAGGTCTTCTGAAATAACGGTTGTTTCTGGTAATGAATTCAACATGAAGAATATTGGCCGTAAATAACCTTAATTATTCGAGTGACAAAGGTGATATATAAACGAGTGACAATTTGTGTCCAACAGGGGTTTCTGTCCTGCCATTGATGTCGAGTTTCCTGTTAATTTATATCCCTATATCTAATGAATCCATGTCGATAGGTCTATTAATGTAGGAAGTTAATATATGGGTTCGAATTCTATTAACCTTCCGTTATCTGCCCGCTGATGACTAAAGGATAAGTTTCTTTGGAACACTTTTCAGTTTTACGATTTCATAGCTTGTGTTCCTCTGGCGTAGAAAATATTTTGTTTTCGCATGATCTCTTCTGCTATCTTGTTTCGGCGAGGGAAATACAAATGTTTTGGAAATCGCCCAAACGTGTTGAACTTCTCGTCTTTCCAAGTTCCCGGTCCGCAGCGGTAGAAAGAATTTCTGTTCCTCTCATCTCAGGGATGTGACTCATGTATTTCTCTCATCATGTTGTGCGCTCATCATAGCAAGAGGTCACTTCATCCTCTAGGCAAGTTTCTATTTACCTCGATGATGCGGAGCCACCGGACAGGTCAAGGTCGGTCGCAGTTTCGGAGAGAGAGGCTAATAGACTCCGTAAAACTCACTTCAAATTACCTTACGAGAACAGGTTTCTGCGCGGCAATCTTCGAGCTGTCTGGTTTGGCTACATAGTATTCCCAAATACACACAAGGAAGACAGTTGTTCTATTAATTACCCAGACGTACTACTTTATTGATAGGGTGATACTGGTTAAACCGGACAAATCTTATATTTGTTGATTTAAATAGATGTATATTGTGTATGTATATAAAACTGCTATAGTTTTAGACCATATTGAAAGTTCTTTTCGCATTAGATACTATGAAGATTATCCTCGGGAAATGAAGTGATTTCACAACATCTATAGTTGCCGTTGAAATGTTTTTTTTTCCTTTTATGTCTCTATATTTCCGCAATTATCGAAACAAAACATGCCGGTAATGATTCCCACATGACTAGTCTTCCGTCGTTCAGTATCGCATTTCTTAGTCATTGAACCCGTGACCTCTCGAACCGTGGAGGCTGATCTCGTTACGACGTCAGTGTCATTCGACTCCCTGAGGATGCGCCTTTGCCCATCGCGGGCTGTTCCCCATGCAAAGGCCGCGCCACCGCAGGCGGTGGGAGAGCGGAAGCGAGTCGCGGCGGTTTGTCCCGCTCGACCTCGTTTCCCACCGGCCGCCCCTCCGACCGACCTCCCGGCTGCTGGGATGCGTCGCCGCCTCCGGCAGTCCCCGTCGCTGTGTTTCCCCTGCTTCCCTGTCGGACAGCGTGGAGGCGAATGTCCGAAGCGCCTCTCGCCCGCCATCCCTCCCTCTGCGGTCCGTTCGCGCCCGCGCGCGTCCGCCCGCCCGCCCGTTGCGCGTTGACCAGACGTTGCGTCAGACACGGGAAGGGGAAGGACAGTTAGGAGGGCTCGAGCGGACCCTCAGCGTTGAGGTGAGGAGGGGAGAAAGACGTCGGAAGGTCCCGCGCAGCTGCGGAGTCTCGCGGGTGGCCTATCTTGATTAGGCGGGACTTCAAGGTGAACCATCGCTGAGGAGAAATAACGGATTACGTCTTGGTTTTGTTTTTTTAACATGAATGGAACGATGTTCGGAGACTTTTGTTTTGTTATGAATACTAATGGTTACTGAGTATGTTTTCACCGTTATTCTGTGAATAGATTCGAATCGTATGTTTTATTTCTTTAAAATATGGTCCTTGTAAGTTACGAAAGAGCTGCCTCAAGAAAATTCAAGTAACAACGAAACTGTCGATGTTTTATTTCATTTTTTAAAATATTTGTTAAGAATATTATTTTAAATACGCAATTATAATATACTAGATCAACCCGTGCAATTTAAACGCACGGAAAATTTAATCTAACCTATATTCTGTACGAAAAGATGGATGTTCACTGTTATGTAACAAATCTATTTTTATCTGAGTACTATGGCAAATAATACTTTCGCCTATATCTCCTAATTGTATGGAAATTTCTAATTCAGCATTAACAATTTAAACAAGATATCAGAACAGTTATGAATAGTAAACGATATTATACAATGGATCATTACGTAACTCACGTACAATTCCCTACGAATTTGTTTATTGTTAATTACTTATCAGGTGCGTCAGGAGTCAAGAAGTCACGTTCCATCGTTTTAAAATAAATGAGTATAGTAGCGTCCTTTCTTGGTGTAATTTCAAAAAAATATTTTTATCTTTTGAAAGGAAAAGGTGAAAGATGAAATAATAGAGAATCGTCTACACAACCTTTTAATTATCTAACGTACGATACTTCATTCGTGTGATTTGCTCCGTCCGGTTACGCAGAAAAGGAACGAAAAAATCTAGGGGACATTTGCGTATTAATGTACTTGAAAATGTATCATCTGAACTTATTTATACCACATGCACACACATAATTTCGTATGTAGACAATAACAAGGATTTTTTAAAGAAATCAGGTAAAAGTAGTAGCATCAGCAGTTGCGAAACCTTTTTTAAAGAATCTTTTTAAATGGCTCATGGTCACTATTAATATGTATGACAGATATAGCTGATGATGCACCTTGGCGAGGATCAAATTAATGATCTGAACGTTGCTCACTGATTGTTTTGAAATTTTTTAGGTGGAAGTTTGGTTAAGTGAAATTTCTCATTACGTGATATGAATGTAGACGTTTGGTTTACTTATTTCATCTGCATTTGTAAATATTAACTTACCTTGCATTATGTTTTCGAAACAATAGTCGGTGAGAAATGATATTTGGGTTGTCTTTTAGTAAAATGTTAAACAATTGTCCAGTTTTTTTGACAGCTATTGTTTCGTTTTTGATTTTACGCAAAACCCGCACATTAAAAAGTGTTGGAAATTTTGCATAGCATCTGAACACTATTTCGTTTGAAAATTGACCTCTTTGCTTTTACAGAAATACTGTCAATAAAATTAAATTATTCGTGAAATTATGCCATACTTTATTCGTAATATTGTGAGAGTAATTATCCTGTTCTATTCACAAGTAACTCTAATTACCTCTCCTCAGCCCTGCACAGCAGCCGAACTTTCAGCTAAGCAATTTACTGCGTATGAAGAAATATGGAGAAATCATTGGGTTTACATTAAATTGCTATAAATTTGATTCGATACTTCCGTTTGAAGTTTGAAATATTTATTAATAGAATATCTTGAGATACGAAAACTATTTTTCAAAATAAAATCGTAATGTACTTGTTCCGTAAGGTTTACGAGAAAATTCGACCGTACAACGCATAATTTTTAATTTATATTTTTATCCGTTCCCTTCACTTCGATTATCTTTTCTTACATTTTCTGATAAAACATGCGAAGTAAATGAGTATTGAGTGAATACAAGTGAAACGAAACGAGGCAGGAAGTGTGACCTACTTATTGGTCGGGATGAACATAATTATAGCTTCTTTACTAATTTTCGCCACGTGTGGTTTTAATGGTGAGTGGATGCATGTTGGAGTAAAAATGAAAGTGAGAACGATGTTTTTTTCTTTAACGAGTAAAAATCAATACCTCCCTATTGTATCACTTTTGAGGAGATTAATTCGGACTACTTGTTATTGCATTCATATCGCGAACTAAAAGATAGTTTAGTACGAGCTCAAAATGAATTAAATTAACAACCTTTCTTTCGGTTAGCAATTCGTTAAATAAGCATTGATATGAGCAGAGCCATTTTAATCTTACGGTCTTAAATTTTTCATTTTCTTTTACACAATTACTTCTTTTATTCTCTGTAAAGATGATAGTAATTCGAAAACGAAATTTGTGTATTACAAAACCACGAAATTTGCGTATTACAGATTTATATTTTCTGGGGAATAATTATAAACAGTTTCCAGTTGTAATTTGATATCTCTGTAACCTAGAAACAGTTAACGAGTCCGTGTAACTTGGTACGAGTTCTTATACTTTCTTGACGGAAACAAGACTAATTAATTAACTAGCTTAAAATTATTGATTATTTTTAATCGAATACATTTATAATTTTGAAAGACTGATTCATATATTTATATTAAAACAGAGAAATTATATCTACCGAATAGTAATTATAGCTTGAAAGTCTATAATAGTTCCCGGTTCAGTGGAACGGTACTTGTTTGACAGCAAATAGAGTAAGCTTGAGAGTCAGCCTTTGTGGTGAGCCACGAGTACAAATTAATTATGTCATGCTGAATGAAAATGGGAGATGGGACCGAGAATCGTACTCGGGATTTCAGCTTAGTGCGCTGATGCGCTACCAATTGCGCCACCCCGTTCGCTGTTGGACCCTGTGTACCATTGATTCAACATGCGAGATCCACAGATCTCCGAGGTGATCTCATAGAGATTATTATCCTCATTCCTGTATTTGAACCTGTTGTCTAATCAGCAACCCATACCCTTCACCAAATGAGTTCCTCTGATTCCATTTCCAGTGCATGTAGTTGAGCGGAGGAAGCACAATCCTAAAAAGTATATTTTTGTTGTTCGCAGGCACCGTTACCACGAGGAAGAGCAGGAGGGGGAGTGGCAGTGCGGACATTGGTTTGAGTATGTGCTGGTGGTGGCGTTGGCCGCGTTGCTGTTGCTGGCCGCATTGGTGCTCACACTCTTCTGGGCCCTCTACTACCGCGAAGGATTCGCATGGAGCGATGACCACGTGCGCCAGTTCAACCTGCATCCCGTTCTCATGGTGGCCGGCTTTGTCACTTTCAGCGGATTCTGTAAGTGTCCCTTTAAGCTAAGGCAAAATAAGGGAACGAATCTGGTTCTTCTGGTTTGACAAAATTTGCAAAGATCAGTCCAGTTCCTGAACCGGTTAGAAACCCTAAAGAAAACTCAGGTCTTATAATATGTATTTATGGTATACGTATAATCAATTTGCGTCGTTAAATAATTTCATTTATGGTTGCCAGATAAAATTGATTATATAATGATAATTGACCTTCCCATTATTTAAGTTTAATTTCATATTATAATAAAGCACTTTTACATCATAAATATTGTTCATGGTAAATATTGTCAAAAGTCATAAAATTAAATTATTTCTCAACCATAAATATCACACTTTCTTTTCCATGATGCAATGTATGAAATTTATTTAATATTGATATTTAAGTGATACATAACAAATTGAAATATATTTTTATTCCGTGTCTGATTCGTATTTTGAAGTAACATTTACGACACAAGATTAGTGTTACACATCGGTTCCGGTTCTTTTCCAGTTCTCTGACCTAAGGATATGTGAGAAGACGAAGAGTTCTTCTAATTATGATATATTTCCATCATTTACACAAAATAATTTGTCGGAGGGAGGGGGTTTAACGTTGTGTGAGATTTGTCCATGCCACTGCAATCAACCATGAAAGAAATTGGGAAAACGGGAAATCTTTGCCTTACCTGACAGAGTAAAATATTTATCCTTGGTGGTCCCTTAATACCTACAAATGAAATGTTTATTCTGATTCGCTTATGTCCTTATAAACGCTCACCTTTCTGATAAAATGAGATTAGTAACTGAGACACACAATAGATGAGTTGATGGATAAGCGAAGAAAATGTTTTCTTTCTCTTTTGGTTCATAATTCATTAAAGAATTTGCTTTGTCATCGCGATAAAATTGATTGAAAATAAATCTAACTTATTTTGTGGACTCGGAAACCAGTTATGTGTGTCCAAGAATGTTCATCCCTCTCAATAGTAAAATTAGTATTTATAATTATATAAATTACGAAAACTTCACAAAAAACAGTATATTGATATTCATGTGATTTAATTGATGGGGCAATGTTGAATTTACTGATATTCTGTTTGCAAAAGTTATTTCCTTTTTAGAAGTTCCTTTAATGCTGTTGGAACTTTATAACGTCAAAAAGTCAATCAAAAAATATTATGTATGTAGAGTGGCGTGCGTCAATACGCAAAACAGAGAGGAAATATCCCTAATATCTTCAAATTGTTTTATGTGGGCATGAAATGATATGAATTTTATTAAAATTGAATCTTCGGGTTTCGAAGACAGGTTTATGCGATAAGACTTGCAGTAATTGCTGCATTGTTTTGGCGTTACGAAAACGTATATGAAAAACTACTTCTATTGATTTTGCTCCAATGAAGGATGATTTTTACTCGTAATTCGTATTCGATATTCACAACAAGTGAAAGGCTTAATGATTTCAATACATGTATCACTTCTTATAGGAAATTCAGTGTTACCATTTTTGTATTGTTCTATGAAGAGTAGTTTTCACATTATGTAGAAAGTTCTCTTAATTTGTTTCAAATAAGTAAATAAAATAAAATTTCCCGAATAAATAATAAAGATATGGTTTCGATTTTGTTGTACTCAAATATAACATTTCTTTACTTCCAATTAGTTGTGGCCATTAAAATGTATAAATCATACCAGGTAATCTAGATCCCGTTCTTGGAATTTAATTCTAGCATTTAATTCAACCGGAGAGATAATTACATAGCACTGAAGTTTCTTGGAACGTTGGGAATGTACATGGACACCAAATTATTGTGCTATTAACTCACTCTTGACTATGTCAGGGTGATTACTCATTTAGTGGAGGTCGTTTGTTCAGTCGCGTTGTTTTCATTTCTACTTTGATTTGATTATTTTTCACACTTATTTTATTGAACAATAAAGTTTGAGCGAGATTTTTTTTTTTTTTTTGCTAATTAAACTTTTTTAACCAATTTATTTGTAGGAAATGAACAGATGAAATAGCATTAGCTTTCTGGCCATATTCCTCCTATCTTGGCATCCTGGATACACTAAATTTGACATTTTCCTTGATTACGAAAGTGAAATAGGGATTCTATTCCATCATAAGATTCCGAAAAGTGCACGAGAATCGTATTACCTATCAGACCTTGCTCGGTTACGCACGGGCGTTTTTGTTGTGATGTTGTTGAAACTTGGTTACCATTTGGAGTCGCTTTAAATTGAATGTTTTCATTCGAAAGCTATGGCGATATCTTAAATGGTTCGCGATATTTAGTGAAAATTCGAAAAAACAACAACAACAAATTTCTCGCCTCTAAAATCGGAGTTCAAAAAAATCTGTTGGTGAGTTTTTACTATACATTAACATCATTCCATCTAAAATTTCAGTTCCTATCTTTAATATTTTATCTCTGCTTTGGTGAATTTGTCAGACAATCAGGAAACGAACCAACACTCCACACCCATTTAAAATTTAAGAATCGATAATTCAACGAATCAGTGTATAGCTATTTAATTAACGATCCTTACATACAGAAGCAGAGAAAGGAGTTCATTATGTCGTTACCGCTAATGGTCAAAAATACGTCCTACTTCTTTGCACCCGAAATTGAAAATAACCCTTTGAAAATGTGAAAAATCACATTTAACTCTATATCACCCCTTTAATATCAGAATTTCGAAATTTTCTGTCTAGGTGAACTACAATATAAATGCAACATACTGTCAAAATTTCAAAATTCCATTTTTAATCAACGCAGACAGTAAATTATTCATGTGTTAGTCGTTCAGGGCAACGCACCATCGTATTTCCACCGTTCTTTACCCGTAAAAAAGTAAAACCTAAAATTCTAAAAATTTCCGTTTTTGGATATTCAATTTAGCAACATTTATATACAAAAATCGAGTTGACTTCTTTATTTGTTCATGAGATTTGTTCATAGTGAAAAAAGATGCCGTTAAGATGTTCATAGTGAAAAAAGATAAGAAAATGAAAAAAAAAATCCCCTTTGCACCCTGTAAGAAGAGAAATATAGAAAATCCCAAGGACCCGTTTCTTGATATACAAAAATGTCAACTATTAACTCACAACTTCCGAGTACCTAACCTTGTAGGAGTGTTTTAATCGTCTACGGAGTGTTTTCATCGGGACTCGATCCAGGGACGTCCTGCTTTGACCGCTACCAATTCACTCCTCGGTTCCCAGAGCCCGTACACATCCACTTGATCTGTTCCGATGAACCTGAGTCACATATCCATACATGGGATAAGTGACTACAGGTGGTTTGCTCTCAATTAATTTGCAAGATAGTCAGTCAATCAATATGCCAGTCAGTCAATCGGTCTGTCAATTTGTCAATCTGTCTGTCTTTCAGTTGGTCAATCTGTCTGTTTGTCGGCGAATTTGTTAGTCAGCACAACGTCGCTTACTCTCTTACAAATCCCGATGAATTAGTATCCGTAATATTAACATTAACCACCTTCTACCCCCTCACCCTCCCCTTTTCAACTTAAATACATATTTTGCTTTTCTCTCCATACTCTTCTGATATAATACGTGCAAAATAATATACTGATTATGTTCGTAAACGTATGCAATTTTTATTAACAGTTACAGCTCTCTGTGATTTATTATATAATTTACGATAAATGTGTATCGTTATTACCGAACACGAAAACTGATGATATTATAGAGGATGATAACTATAACACATTTAGAATATACGCACACGGTTTTGAAAAGATTGTGTGTCTTGTGTTTGCTGAGCTATTTGACTTATTCGTACGTATACCACGCTGAAAATACGGAGTATGTAAAATTCTGAGTAATAGACCTTCTGACTGAAAATGGGGTTTTGCATGTCTGTAAAAATTTTGCTCAGACATCTTTGGATTTTCTTGGACCCGGAGACACAAAAATGAGAAGTTCCTTGTCATAGGAGCGAGGTCTTCGCGTTATTTATTACTCATTACGTTATATTAACTGACCGAAATAACTATAGCCCTTAAAACTATTTTCCCACCTCGATACGTAATTTGAACTCTCTTCCAATATTAAAAGAAAATGTCGAATTAGTTATTTTCTTCTTTGAATAATCAAGAGAAAGGATAACCCACGATTCGTTTCATGCCACAAGTTATTGAGATCGTAAGTCTGAACGGAGGATTTACCGTCGATGAACAAAAATTCATTTACTGTATCTTCTTAGTTAGTTTTTAGTTAGATAAATTTAGTGTCCTCCACGTGGTCATACGCAGTTTGTAACTACTTTTTTGACAATAAATTTATTTTTATTTATTTATAGTAAACATTAGCACCGATAACTATTTCAACCCGAAAAAATGAACAAAAAATTAAGACATGAGATTTTACTAATTTAAAACACCATATTTCTACCTTCTTAGCTCGCAGAATATGTACGTAACGTTAGGCAATTTTATGTCATTTTAAATAACTGATTTATTCAACAAATATTACACATATAATATAATACAAATTACAAAACAAGATAATATAAAGTCAGTTAAAAACAGTTTTACCCGACTTTAGTAGTGTGCAAAGGGCTTCTACACTTCGGTATACGTAACGTAACATATTTATTGAAAAAAAAAAAGAAGAAGAAAACAGAAGATGAGAAACTGAGAAATTTCTTTCATACCATCTTCAATGCGAGGTATATTCAAGAATTCGATGATAAGCATGCATATTAAGGTCGCATTTCTTTCTCTTCTTTTCTTCAGAGTATGTCCATTCACTTGCACACTTACGATTAATCGCTCTCTCCTCTCTCTCCCTCCTTGGGATAGAGTCATTGAGTGGGACGCCCGACTCATGTTGGAGGGTGACGCAGGGCGAGTCATTGCGGAACGTGAAGGTCAGGATTAGTTAAGGCAATTTTCAGCCTTTTTCTTCCTGCGAGCGGAATGTATGACCTTCCCCGAACAGTGACGTGGTGCAAAGCGCCCATGTTGCCACTCATATTGCCATTCGTTTTACTGTCCTAAATGCTGGTGTCACGATCTACACCACTCAGGAAGGGCCCCACTTTTTGCGTGAGGAAGGGCATACGGCACCATTGTAATGCCCCTGCCGTATCAAAAGAAGGCACCATATCATCCTCCATCACCGACCTCGTCTCGAAAAGGATTTAAGGAAACACATACCGCCTATACATTTGATTGTTATTGATACTGTTTTCACACTGCCTCTGTGACCGCCAGTGTTACTGTCCCTATTATTGTTGCTACCATCAACTCGATCTTCGCCACTCACAACGTGGGATGGTTAATACTTTCAGCGTCAATGGACAACTGGCGCCTAGAGTTGCATCATACTCTTCCAGGTTTTCACAGAAACATGTCTATTCACACAGCTGACGGCTGGTGCCCTTTTTTGGAATGCTAGTATTTCTTTGAAAAAAGTTTTCATGAAATTGAAACGAAGCCGATATCTGAGATTATAATGAGTTTCTTTAAGTAAATTGTATGTATTTAATCATGCTAATTGTTTTCATTTATCGTATGAAGTGAAGAATAGTCTTCGTATGAAAATTCGACGAAACAATTATTGAAAACCTAACTAAAGTTGTTCTAAAATACTACAATTTTCTTTGAAGTAGACTTTATGTATTTATTTCTACTATTTGCGTCCGTTATATAATCTAGAAAAGGAAAATGTATCATACGACCTTCTTTGAACGATACCCAATAGCTATTGTGATTTTTTAAACACAATGATTCGACTCTTCATCTGAGTCTTATTTATTTGTTACACCCGATGAAGCCTCAAATCTAGAGTCGAAAATTTGGAATAAAAAAGTCACAATAAATATTGTGTGTCGTCTAAAGTGTCCTACGATATATTTTTCTTCTCATAATAATATTTCCTTTAAAACAAAAGTAATTGTATTTAAACGGAATTACTTACTGTCAATCTTGGTAAAATACTAATTATGTTCGAAACTAAGAAAAATCTACAGTTACATATTCTCCACCCCTTAATCTCCCCACTACTCCCGTCGCCATACATTTGAGAATTCTTTCGTCTCTTAGCAATTCTGAGTATTTTTCTTTTATAGAGAAAAATCTTGGGTAGCTAACTATCTCTTTCACAATAGTGTGAATGTTTGAAAGGTAATAGTAACATTTTGCCTAATCTCGTTTAACGGTTTACTTATTTTCTCTTCCCTTCTCTCTTACTTTTCGTTTAGTACTTTTTGGAAATGATATATACTGTTTCCGTGGGGTTACTTGTATTGAATTGCGGATACCAAGAATATTTCAATAGGTTTATTCTATTTTACGTGTTTACATACGCATTGGATAGAAAGTCTTGAAACCGTGAAAATTTTCAATCCCAATCTATTTTGACGGAAATTTAGATTTTTTCTTATATTTGGTTCTAAGGATTTTAGTTTTCGTAAATGCTAAGGGGTTGCTTTCAATCAAGTAACATATTGTATAATAGAATACAAAAAATCATTTTTTTATGGTTTTGTGTTCCATCAATTATACAATAAATTATATTTGCCAATCTGTCTCGCGCATACGAACTTATAATTGCTTCACAATTAATTTAGACTATAGTCGAAACGTCGACCCCCAACTTACGACGCGACAGACAACCGCATACAGAGACATCGAAGACACCGGCTGCAGAAGCCTGACTTACACCGACAACTACCCTGCAGTTTGCAAATCTCGTTTAAACAAATGCTATTCTGCTATAAGACATATTATAGGATGATGTAGCTCATCTTCTAAGCATGTATGGTCTAAACACTTGTCTTTTCTTCTGTCAAGCTGTCCTGCTGTATCGAGTGTGCCGCTGCTGCCGGCGCTTGCACGTGAAGCTGTTCCACACCATTTTCCACGCCCTCGCCATCCCCTGCATCGTGGTGGGCTTTTGGGCTGCTCTCGACTGGCACAACCTCCAGCAACCTGCTCTGCCCAACTTCCACACGCTGCACAGTTGGATGGGGCTCGTCACCATGGGCTTGTTCGCGCTGCAGGTAGCGCGCTGGGTACGCCGTCAGCCCCCAACTGAGTCGTAGCCAGAAACCTGAGGAGTAGAATCTTCTAGATTACTGTCCAGGGCGACGGCCCTGATCTTAGAACTAATGGCACTTGCAGATCCTATGACCTAGAAATATTCTTGAAAAATTGTTCGTTACTAGTTTATATTTTTTAAATTTATTTCTCTGGACATTCACTTCTAAAATATTTGAACATAAATTTTTTAAACATATATAAATTCAAACATATTTAAACCTGCAGCTTGACTTTATTTTCAACACCAGCTGTCTCCCTAAGTTTCCTCCTGATTTTACTGACTCATTGTTTATTAACCTCTTGCCTGTGAGAAACACTAACGAATTGTCCTCAGGTTTTTCCATGAGTAGTACCTATGAAGACATTACAAAATGAAATTTCTGTGAGATAATACAAGGCAATATCTAAATATGAATAAAAAAATATATAAATACTGTGAAAAATAAACTTAACACATGATGATGATTAAAATTAGTGAAATATATTTTCCATGTGTAGTTCTTAGTTCTGAATATTAATCCAGGAAAATGGATCTGCATTTGTCTCAAATTAACATTATCTCATAATCTGTATGATACATTTTTTTCCGATGTTTGAGTAAATTATATTCTTCTTTTTCTGTCTTATTTTCTACACACTCATGCACAGTAGTCTAGTGCCTTATCAGTGGATAGAAATCTCAGTCTTTACTATTAGAATGGACAGTGATTGCCAAACTAACTTATTCCAATTTTTATGAAACAAAAAGAAACTAACTAACATCTGAACTAAGAAAATTGTGGTGTTCATACCCCAAATAAAAGGGATATATACATATTAATAGGATATATTCTAGACATAGTGCAATGAAGTAACTCGAGTAACAATCCATACTAAAAAGCAATTAAAACATATTTGGTACGTCAACCATTTACGTAACATTAAATTCACTCATTCCAAGTACCTGCTTGATCTTGGAAAACCTTAATTCATAACTCTCAGCATGCAGAGAAAATCTAATGAATTAGGACTCTTGATCAGAATTCATGGGATGGTCTCTTGCTTGCTTACAGAGAGTAAATTAGTTCATTGCCCTCCAAGTGGTCGCATATAGTTTGTAACTGCTAATTTGATAATAAATTCATTTATTTAATTAGTTTAAAAATTTTTAGTTTGTTGTACTACTTACGGAATTACATCTTCCTCTTCTTAAAAATCTTCTAAAACTATTCAAATGCACAAAGTCTGAGTATTTTATTATTTCATTGATTAGTGGATATTACTGGGTTGTATTCACTAAAAATAAACTGTCAAATATTTTGATTCTCAAACAAATTGTTTCTTATCATTTTTTTAAATTACCTATTTCTATTATTCTAAATGTTTTGGTTATGGTAAACCTTTCTTCCAAGAGCTATGCCAATTTTCATATTTCGACCTAAAACTTCACTGCTAGAGTTTTTCATGATTTCAGTGTTATGAGCATTTCTGTGTGAATGTTCTGAGCCACTCCAATCTCTCTGTGGTTTTGTTCCAGGTACTTGAATTTTCCATTTCATCCTTTGAGAAAAGTATGAGTTATTGAAACAGAAACATAAGTTGTATGCTTATTAAGTATGGACTGAACTAAAAGAACACATAGTGTCATAGTGCAACAGTTGAGAATATTCTATAGGGAGAACTATCCTTCATAGTAGCCAGCTTGATATGTTATTGCATGAGTTTGTAGGAGAAAGAAAAAAGTTACTACCCATTATATCTTTGGTTCTGGCTGCAACCTTGGGGATGCTGATGTGTGTGCTATGTCTTTTAGATTTAAGCTACTCTAGATGTAATGGTCCCAGAAGCTTGGGAGTCTTGCCTGTCTTTGGTCATGTGCAATCTGGAAAGGTTGATGATTAGCAATGTTAACACACTGTGCACGTAGGGAAAATACCCTGATCTTATTTAATTCACTATTTGCCTGAACCTGTGAAACAATTCTGAAAAATTGTAGGTTGGTGAAAATGATGAGTGACTGAAAAGTTAACTTTGTTTATTTTTTCCCTATTCTGATTAACATTAATTGAGATAATTATGATTAATAGTATCTTAATTTATTTCATTGTAGTTCAGATTTTCATTAATTCTTTATTCTACTCATCAGACACTGAAGTTGTGAATGTGTAGTTTCAGAACTACTTGATAGATAAATTCTTTGTTTTTTGATAAACTAAATAAATTTTGAAAAATTAAATTCTAATTGTTTGCTTATTAATAAAAAAATACATTATTTACCTCAGAAAGTTACAATTTAACAAGTTTAATTCAGCACTCCGTTTAGTGTGTTAAAAAGATCAAGGTTGTATTTTAGTGTGTTGGTATGCCTTGAAAGACCCACTTTATCCTCAATGACTAAACTCTAAAAACAAAATGGGTGTTCAATATAAGAGCCTGACAATATTCTTCTCTTAATGGTAAAACATGTCTACCTTTTTGGAAGTGCTAGTAAACCAGGTCAAAAATTGTATTCAAGAAAGAAAACATTTTTGATTGTTCCATATGAATTGCTGACAAAGATGTCTTATAATGTTTGCAGCAGAAAACATCTCTTACACATTTACTTGTTTCTTTCATCAATTTTCTCTTTCTTATGGAGCAATAAAATATAAGTTTGGTGTATTCATATAATAGGAATTTAAACTCTACATTATAATAGGCTAGAAGAGTAGGGCTTGTACATGTATGATAACGGGAAATATTAGAATTTATATTGATGTTTATATCAAAAAAATATTAGTTCTCTCCCCTGGATTGTAAGAGAGATGATTATATTGGTTCACAATTTTTCACAAAATTTTCATTTTTGTTATTGAATTAAAAATAATTATGACTACAGTTTCCTTATAAGTATGGATAAAATATGCACATATTTCAGGATACTAATATCTAAATTTAATATCCAACTTTGAAATCAATGGAAGTTAAGTATTAAACTAAACAACTAAAAAGGATATTTAAAATAACTGTGAAAATACATCCATTTTATTCAAAATTTTAAATGCAGTTTTTAAGCAATTATCCCTTTTTGCTTCTACTTAAGAAAGGTTACATCACTGTGAAAACACTTTTGGGCGTCTTAAACCGCTACAAACATGATTGTTCTTTCGTTCGAGGCATCTCGGAAAATTCAGAGAAAGCGAACGATATCGCCAAACCTCCAGAAGCGAAGTGATGAAGTAAGAAGAGCGAGCACAAGAGCGGAACAGTCCTAAAGCCGGAACGGACGTTGAAAAAAAACGAGGCTTTCTTTTTTTCCAAAGAGACCCGACTCCTCCTCAATACTTCTTGCTGTGACTCTCGTCGTGAACTGAGCCACCCGTTTGCTACTTCCATCGTACAAATAATCCAAATGTATTCCGAAGAAAGTTTAGGGTCGCAGTCAAAAAAAGTGACACGACTCGTGTGTCTTTCATTAGAGTTCTATTTGGGTCTTTTGTTTCTTTAGAACATCCTTTAGTCACTATTCATGTTGATACACAGCGGCTCGGTGCAATTTTTTAAGGCGCAGTGCTTACCAATGAAACCCCATTTCTTATAGCATAATTTTCTGTTTTTATAAGTAATACAAGTTTAAAGTACTGCCGAGACTTTTCTACGGACCAAAGAAATTTTCTCGCCTGAACTGAGTGACAGTCTGTCGACAGTCGATTGGTGATCACTGATTTATTATTTTATTCATTTCAGACATTATTGTAAACATATTTAACACGATCCTCCATTTGAGCAACATGAACAATGTTTTTAGTTATAAAACTAAGTTACACACTATTTCTATTGGTTTTTTAAACTCCATTTCTCACTAAACTCCAAGAAAATAGCCACGATCCATGAAACGTGCGTTGCATGAAACTCAACGTCTCAATGTATTTAAGTGAGTTTAGTTTCTGTAAACAAAATATCATAATTAAATCTTTATAGTCTAGTACCATCTTAAAGGTGCAGTGGAACTGATGAAATGCATTTCACACTATGTGTTTTATAACGTTTCATGAGTACATGCACACCGTTCAAACCCCGTTTCATGAAACCCCACATCTTATAATTTTATTTTATTTTTTTCATTTTGTATCATTTTCTGTTTTAAAGTCAATAAAAGTTTAAATTAACGCCAAGGTTTTTCTGCAATCCACCGGTTGACGATCGTTGATTAAGTCGAAGCAAAACTTCCCTCTATTATCTAGTAGTATTTTCACGGACTCTTCTCCACCGCTCTAGCTTTATTTGAGCTGAATTTCTAACTTCCGAACTTCTAGCCGTATTTGAACTCGCCTATAAAATCGTCACGTTGCCTAAAACGCGTTTTCATGAAACAATTTTTGCGAGTTTCATGAAACTTGGGTTGCACCCAATATGTTTTTGTGTGTGTGGGTGGAGGGGCTTTAGAGCTTGTCAACAGCAAGATCATTAGATCCCTTCCCAATGTATTCAATCGCGTTTCGTGAAATATCTAAAAAACACTCTTATTAATCAGACGAAATTTTCGTTGCATTGTAAAAATACATTTTTTGTAAAATCATATTTCTTTTATAAAACACTATTTCCCATTGTCTTCCAAGTTGACAATTCTCTTCACTTTCGTCACTGCAGTGATCCTTGCGGTGGAGAGGGGGTGGTCTTATTTCATGAATTTGGTTGTCATGATTGTATCGTATCTGGGAATGTGTTCATTTGAAACAATTATTCTGATCGCATAAAGTGTCGGTATCATTTTGCGTCACGCAGTTGGGGAGTGTGTTAAAATTATGGCGAAGAGTGACATGAAATATATATTGAATAAATGTACCACCAAAAACTATGAGCTTCCCGAAAATTTTATGAAGCTATGTTATAAACTCAAAAATCTTTGAAATGTGTTACGTTATATTGGAAAGGGATGAGTCGAGACAGAGTGGCAATGGAGAGCGGGGTTTCAAAGCACAAAAATTGCGTGACGCAGTATGTGAGCGACCCCTAACATACAATGAAAGAAATAATACGACGAGTTTAGTGACACGATATTTTGGAAGATTATTTCTACTTGTACGATTGGTAATCTTCATAAAGAGCATTTTGTGGTGTGTCTTGGTCTTTTTGGTTTGCCACCTGACAGTGCATTTAATTTCACAGTTCGTGGTGGGCTTCTTCAGCTTCCTCATCCTGCTATGCTGCGAAGGTGCGACGGCCGCATTCCGCGCCTCACTCGTACCCATCCACGCGTCATTCGGCATCACCACTTTCATGCTTGCCATCGCCACCTGCCTCACTGGACTCACACAGAAATCCTACGAGCGATTCGGGTACGTTTCAGTTTGGGTATTCGTGCGACATGAGTCAAGCCGAACTTCGGCACGACCGAAACAAGGATTTATCTCACTTGTGTTTGATATTACTTAAATGTTTTTTGTGTTTTGTGAATGGCAACCCTTGATACATTAACACATTAGTAATCCTATGAATTAATGAATTTCATTTTCATATTTTCAAACCTCCTTCAAATAACGTTTTCATAACTTCTTTTTTATAATTTTTCTATTGAAAATTGCTCTAATCCATGATTTGCTTTGAATATATATTTTCATGTTTAACTTAAAATGAATCCTTTCTAGTAACTTTAAATTTCTTCATTCTTGGGTTCCTTCTAATATTAAGGTAATATTAATATTATCATTATCATCAGATTTATTTTTATCTGTTGGATTATTATAGTGAGCCAAAGGTGGAACAGAATATGTAAGTATATATAGAATTCATTGGCATTTTTGATTGCAATATTGTAGTAATGCTGAAGCCACAGATAAGAGTAACAGCTGTATCAATAAATTATTTAATTCTTTATTTATTAAAAACTCATGATTTGGTCAATCCAACTTCTGAATATTTTATGTGTTATATCTAAAAGTGTTTTAGATAAAATTGTGTGTTTTTTCTCAAATGCTGTTCCTAGAAAACTCTACTTTATGTTTGCATAAGGAAGAGTTGTATGAATGTCTTGATTTTACTAAAATCATACCCTCCAACGTCCAAAGGATAAAAAATTAAGCTCAATATATTTGCTTCCTCACATCTGTAACTAATTATTATGCATGATCACACTCCCTTGACAGCTTTTCTTGAATATGTACGTTTTTGTTTTCTTTAAGAATACGACAGGTTTTCTTAAGATGTGTATTCAGTTTTTAATTTTTAGGAGAACTGGTGCTCTTAGAAAACAATTGATTTATTTAGTAAATATTGCTTAAGCTTCCTTGCTTAAATTTTTTTGAAGTGAGTTCATCATTATGGTAATTTCTTTCTTTCATTAGAGTAATGTTAAAAATTGATAAAAATCGTAATCACATTTAATTGTTTATCTCCATAAATCTTATATTCAAGCTCTAGTTATACAATCAATAATTGTAAGTTGAAATCGGCTATCTCGTAAACTTGTGGTGGGATTTTGCCAAGATTTGATATGTAGGGGTTTTTTAATATCAGGAATAGAATGACATAAGTATCAATCTTGTGAAAATTCATTTTACAGTACTATTATACAGGTAATATTTGTAGGTTTAAATCAGCTTTTATCTGTGAATGAAACACAGTTCCCTCCCTGACAACAGGATGACAGATCCATGGCTACCGGTACACGAAATATTCAATTCAATTCGACATTTTATTTACAATATTTACATTTTAAATTACATGTGGTGAGGCTTTAGCACCTTTGCCTTCTTAAGTCCTTTAATGCCATGGGCATTATGTACCCTGGAATTTACTCTCAATTACGTCTACATTTTTAACAAGATCGAAATTTTTATTTTCTGCTACTGTAATAGTAAATTTAGTTATACATTGATAGAAAATTTATTATTATTATTATTGTATAAACCTTTGGCATACAGTAATTTCTTAAATCTTAAATAGGTGCAATTGACTAATTCATTGAACAATGTTGAGAACCATGGAAAACAGTCAGGACACAAAGACTGTACATGGAAAAGATAGTTACTAGAGACAATATTTACAAAAGACTTTTACAAACGTATTAACAAAAGACAAGAGTCTATACCAAAGAGAAAGTATTTACAAAAATAGCACATTAATACTTGGTAATTGTGGAGCGTTAGCAACATTATCAAAGAATGATAAATTAAAAGACGTTTGTATGTTGCTCATTGTTTTATTGTTTGGAAGCTTTTTCGGCTGCATCGCAGCCATCATCAGTAATGTACACTGAAAAATATGTATGTTCAAGAAAATGACAATAATAAAAACATAACATGAAATATACAATAATTGAGTAAAATAGTATCGAAAGAAGTGTTTTTTTTTGGTTGAAATAAAGAAAAGAAAAGAACAATGAAAAATGAATAAAAGAAAACAAATACAGAGTGAGCAAACCGACAAAATTACATACCTGATTATTGAGGAAAATTTTTGGCAAGTGCGCAGAGTGCGCCAAACAGAGTTCATTGTATGGAAAGTGAAGGAGGGTTGCGGGGAGGGCAGGGAGGAAGGTGTTATCGGAGTTTTCCAGGAACTGGTGGCAGAAGATGGAAAGAATTTCTCAGGGTTTTAACTGTGGGGAGTAGGGTGTAGTGTCCTGGAGATTTGGGGGGTGAGAGGGAAGGAATTTGAAGGCTAGTTTCATGAGAGGGGAATGAAGTTCAGGGAATTGTTTATTTAATAGGGAAATGTTGTTGTTTTTTAGAATACTATGGATATGTAAAATTTCTAATTTGATCTGGGGCCAAAATCTATTTTCTACTTCTAAAATATAAAAATCCTTGTTAAATATGTGTGTGTTTTCTACTAGGTGGTTGGCGAAGTGTGAGACTTTAGTGTTATTTTTCCATACATTTATATGTTCTCATACCCTTTGTTTGAACGTTCGTCCAGACTGCCTCACGTACACGGAGGGACAATCACTGCATGTGAGAGCATACACTCCTCTTCAGAGGAGATAGGGAGTGGGATTCTTAGTGTATAATAAGGTTGAGTTGAGTGTTTGTGGAGAGAAGAAGGTAGTGTGGATGTTGAAATGTTTTAATGAATTAGCGATTTTAAGTGAGAGAGGACCTATGAAAGGGATTGCATATCTGATTTGAATATTATTGTTTGGAGTAAGTGATGTGAGGTTCTTCGTGTGATATAATCTAACTTTCTTAGTGATTATATTATCAATGAGAGAGGTATTGTAGGCATTGTAGCCATTGTTTGATGCTATAAGTTTTATAGTGTCTATTTCTTTTTTGATTTTATCTTGTGAGAGTGGAATGGTGAACAGACGATGGACCATGGATTGGAAGGCAGCATGTTTGTGCGAAGGAGGGTGTAGTGAGGAATTGTGAATGGTTATGTCTGAAAATGTGTCTTTCCTGAATATGTCAAACTGGTGGCAGTTGTTTACTAAAGAAATACTGAGGTCTAGGAAATTGAGTGTTCTATTGTCATTTTCAATTTCTGTGGTGAAGGTTATGTTAGGATGAAGTGAATTGAGAAATTGAGTAAAAATGTCAAGTTGTCTGTGCGTCCCTGTCCAAAGAGTGATTACGTCATCTACATAGCAGTACCAATTAATGATGTTAGATAGAAGAAAATGTCCAGAGACAAAAATTTGTTTTTCAAGATGGTCCATAAATAAGTCTGCAAGTAATGGAGATGGTGGGGGAGGAAACCCATGGGTAAACCTGAGTTCTGTTGATAGAATTTATTATCAAATTTAAAATAATTCACATCCAAGCAAAGAGAAATTAGGTTAAAAAGTTCTGTTTTTACAAAGAGGGGGCAAGACTAGGGTGTCACATAAAAGAGTTTTATAATCAGATGGAGGGATACTGGGAAAAAGATTTTTGACATCGAAAGACAGTAATTTAGCTTTAGGAGGAACAGGAATGTTTTTAATTTTGTTGGCCAGGTCCGTACTATTCTTAACTGTGTGTGATGGACAGAAATTGGTGTGTTGGTGAAAGTGTTTGTTCAGCTAGTATGCTAGCCTGAGTGTGATTGTGTTGGTGTAGGATACAATGGGCCTTATGGGTACAGAAGCCTTATGGATCTTAGGTAAACCATATAGACATGGAGGGGTTGGGTTAGAAGGAAGGTGTATTAGGAAAAAGGTCATGTGATTCTGAAATTTCGTGTTTTAATTGGACAACAAATTTATTGGTGGGGTCTTTGTTTAGGTCATTGTCATTGTGATGTCATTGGACTTAATGAAATCAAACATTTTGTTCAAGTAATCATTATGGTCCAAAATGATGGTAGTGTTGCCCTTGTCCACTTTATTGATGATTAAACCCTGATTTAGAGTTTTGTCTCCGAGGTTATTAGCAGTTCAGAATGATTGTGTTGAGTAGAAGGCTTTTGTAAATGTTGTTGTATGGTGTTAGTGATAATTTGTTTTTGTAGATCAGAGGATTTTAATTTAGTTAGAACGTTATCAGTGTAAATACAAACTTGTTTTATGGAAGAACTGTTGGGATTGCAGGGAAAGGAATACTTTAAACCTTTTTCTAATAAAGATATTTCATCGTGAGACAATGAAGTTGTGGAAATATTTTTTAGTCTTGGGTGAAAGTTTATGGTAGGCAGAATGTTGCATTTAGTGGGTTGAGGGAGTAGGGCGGTGGTACGCAACTTGGTCAGCTTCCTCACCTGCCTTTGTTTCTGTTGACAGCTGAGCTTGAAGACCCGGTTGATTATCGTATCTTGTACGACGTCCCATTCCGCTGCGGATTATTTCTCCTTTTTCGTAACTTCCATCCCCGAAGTCGAAGCCACCCATAACCTGATCGGGTCCTCGATTTCAGTTAGTTGATGTATGATTTGCATTCCCAGTGACCTGCTACAACTGTTTCAACTATGAATGACCTTTTCTCTAACCTGATCATTTCTATTCCAAATCTGAACGCTTCATGTAAATTTATTTTGAATTAGCTTGCTATCACTATTCTCAGATATGACCTGCCATATATATTCCAGTCCTAAATTACAGATAATTACAGTATTTTACATCAAACTTTTACTACAACACTGTGAAATTCCTCTATAGTTAGTGGAGTCATTTACCTGTCTTTGCATTTATATATAGGAAAAATAATTGACGTGATCCAGATTACTGGGAATACCCTCATTCTATAACAAAGCACTGGAGTAATTGTGTGGTTTAATACTTAAAAAAAATCGGATGGGAGCCCGTCGTATACCGCTACCTTGCTGCTTTCTAGATTCTGTATCGCGGACATTATTTCATGTTTCTTTATATTATTATTTAATTCAAGTACTTAAAGTTTCATTTCATTTCTTGTAGTAACTTCTATGTTTTGAATATTGAGGAGCTCGCAGAAGTGTTCCCCAACTTAACCCGTCTACATGATTAATAATGTTCGATGTCCGAGTTACTTTACGTATACTTGTCCAGATGTTGCTAGTATTGTTTCCTTTAATCAAGGTCGATAATCTTATAATCAAGGTTATATCGTCCTTGCTTTTAATTATATTTCATATTCTAATTGCTTCCTTATTTGGTCTCTGATGAGGTCTTTTTGTACTGTTTCCGTAAATTTATGTAATTTAGACTCAATACTCCCCCACTCCATGCCAAACAAAGAATATTAGTGTATTTTCAGCTTCAATTTTACCTTATTCGCAATTAGTGTTGCTCCATCCTGCCTCCCTCTTCCTGGTCCTACTTCTTCCCAATTCTTTCTATCTGCTCTAAGACCGTTCTGTAGTACTTCAGCTGCTGCATTATATTTTCATAAGGATAGGCGTGTGTGTATAACCGAGTAGAAGCGCAAAACATGTGGCGATTCAGAATCTAACTCTTCACAAACATGACAGAACTCTTAAACTTATGGAGGGATTTTTCCGAGACTTGATGTATAAAGTTTTCTTTTAATATCAGGAATAAAATGCTGTAAGTGTATTGAAGATCCGTTTTTCATAATTATTTTTGTAATACCGTTCTAACTTTGCACTTGGAATTTTGACGCTACACCGTCCCGGTCTCCCTTCGCTCGTCTTTCGTAGGGCAATATTACCGTCTGCCACCAAATAAATAATCTCAAAATAACGAACCCCAGTCCCGTCTCCCATTTTCATTCAACATAACATAATTAATCTGTTACCTGGCGGTGAGGTTCACCGCAATCTAAGAGATTTTTATGTTTATCAAATTAGTTATGAAGAAATGTCTCTAAATTCATTTATTACAAATTTACTTAAAATTATTTTCATAATCCAAGTGTAGCTCAGTCCAACCCCAAAGAAGAGCTTGTCTTAATTATGCTTTTTCCTGTCTTCATTAATACTAAAATTTTTAGTGGATTTCAAGAATTCTTATGTTAACTTTTTAAGTGGTTAATAATTGTTTAATATTTTACTTTATTGTCATTAAATTTTTGAAAGCTCTTTAAAGCATTGCTTTTGCATAGTATTTCCACCTTTTAAAAAATCTGATCATTTTTGTTTTCCTCCTATGTGCAAGATCATAATTACATGAAATAAAAAATCTTTGTTGAAATATGGAAATGATCTCTGAATGTTTTATTGCTGCTTGAAAATTTTGGATGGATTTGTCCTATGTATTGATCATTTTGAATTGATTTGTTCTATGCATGAAGCATTAAGCAAGATGTAATGCATTGATGTAGCTTGTCATAGTTGAATGAAATTGGATTTAAAAACCTTAAATTTACTATTTTCATTACACTTTGTTTCTCAGAAATTGAAAAGTATTAAGGCTTTAATAGTATGATATATTCAAAAGACTTTTCTATGAATAGAAATTGCCCTTTTGGTAATCAAAACAACATTGAAAGTATCATTTTTAATTTGTCCTTTTCGCTAATTTGCTATTATTACTATTTTAAATTTGGTAGCGGAGAAAAAAAATGATTTTAGTTTCGGTTTCACTTAAATAAAGCTGTTTCCTTTTGAAAAAGTGTTATGAATTGTTAGTTTTTCTCAAAGCGATTAAAGCCTTAAAACAGGGAAATGTAGTTATTATTTATTATTTGTTACTTTTAGCATTATTCATGAGATATTATGAAGTCATTTATTTCTGTGGTAGTTTTCTTTTAAAATAATTGATATGCTTATCTTTATTGTCTACTTTTATTTTAGGTTGCATGCTTCAGGTTTTTAGGAAATAATGTTTTATGAAATTTTTTGTACTTCTTTAATATAAGATTTATTACTGGCTGTTGTTGAAAGTGTTTTGTGTCAATTTCTACAGACAGGGAGCAGGGAGTCTTTCTGAAGAGCAACTTATATTCAACGCCCTGGCAATCGTCCTTACATTGTGTGCAGTTGTGGCTGGATATGCCGTTATGAGAGATGACTTCAGATATCGTGGTCGTATTTTGATAGATTCTGATGGTGACCTTTAAAACTCCAATGACATTTTGTGCAGTGCTTAGAGCAAGCTTCATATAACAACAGGAACAGCAAGAAGATTTGTTTCTTGTTCTTCATCAGCAGCATAGTTGCCATTTATCATATACTCATACAGACTTCAATTCACGGCTTCACTATTCATCGTTCGATTGTGACAGAAATCTATTAAATTTGAAAATAAATAATTTTTATTGGCTATTTTATCACATGACCATTATGAAAATTTTTTCATAAAATATTAATTCTTTTGTGGCTTGATATAATTATATTTGTCATGAAATGCATGTCATCGTTTTTTAATACAGTTATTTTGTGTGTATTGTGTAATTGGTTGTGCTTTTCCCCTTTTCCCTTTACCACAATATTTTTAGAAATACATGTTTATATAAACATGCAAATACATGTTAATCATCATGAGCTTTGATTTTAAAATAATTCTAATTGCTTTTGCTAAAAATTTATATTAGTGGCTCTAAATTGCCAAAAGATAAAATTTTCATGAACACATAGGTAGGTTTCTTTTCATAGCATTGCTGCATTTAAGCTAACAGCTATACTGCATATGATGTTATATTTTATGAATGATTTAATCTCTCTGATTTGAGTTCTGTTCGATGTTAATTAATTTTCAAACTTAGAGGATTGCACAGTAGTCTTTTTCATCTTCTTGAATATGACTTCACTACTCTTATAAGCATTATTGCATTTTGTCAAATGTTTTGTAGTTTCAGCAGCCATTTTATCACTATGAGATCTTGCTTTTAGTTTTATTTATTTATTATTATATAAAAATCATGTTGAGTGCACATGCTTGGAAATATTTTGTCACGATCTTTAGGTGATGGCTTTGCATATTATATGAATAGTTCACATTGAAACAAGAAAGAAAATGCACGTGTAGAGTTTTTTCTACTGCATGCATCTATTGCCTTATAAATAAAATACTTTGCCTTGTTTTATGATCTCATTTAAGCATCCTTTCCACAGATGATGCAGCTGTATTTGAGAGCACCATTCTATATGTTATACTGTGTGTTAATCTACTAAGTATTTTAGGAAGTTGCTGAAAAAGAATGCTGTTATGAATTAGGGCAATTATGCATTAGTAGGACTTTCTTTCTTTAGAAGAGTTATTTATATATTCTGAATTAACATACTCATAATTGCAAGAATTAATAATTTTCAAATGTTTGTTGTAGCTGTTCTTTCTTTTAACACATATAGTGATAGCAGAGTAGGAAATTTCAGTTATGCCTGTTGCTGTTAAGAAGTTATAAAATTGAAACTAACATTATAAAAATTATGCTCCAACTAAATTTTGATTGTTCTCGCATGGCTAAGTTCGAAAAATTGCTTTCACAATAGAATGTATTTCAACTAGATTCTTTTGAATGAGAGATTGTACTCTTATTGGAGAGAAAGCCCTGCTCTAAATTGCCATGACTGGTAATGGTATGTTTTGATTATCAAATGGTGCATGGGGAGAACTTACGGTTCATGTGTCTCTTCTCTTATGCTTTCAGCTCCTCATTCTATCCCACCAGTTGGTCTGAGGAAGGGATAATCATAAATGCCTTGGCTATGGTGTTGGTAGCTTTGGGGATCCTTGTGTCGTATACAGTGCGCAGAGAGGGATCTCGTGGGGAGGGTAAGACCTTCCTATCAGAGCGGCTGTGAGTACAGCCTCAACGTACATGCCTGCTGTATGTCAAGCTTCAGTAGATTCGTTTCCTTGACTCTGTCTATGCATATATGAGTATATACATTCGTATGAGTTTATTGACAAAACCTGTGAGAGCAGGAAGGAAGCCTCATCCAACAGGTTAACTGGTGCCAACACAATCAACATGCAAATTAGCATGTGTGAATTCTTTTACTTCTTCTTTCTTTGAGTCTTAAATGAAGACGAACATACTGAAGATATTGACTAGTACCTGAACTATTCTGGACCATCATCAGAGGATTCCTAATGATCAATTGGAATTGATAAATATTTGATGTGCAAAAGTGTAAATATAATTTGTTCTGTTATGGAGCTTGTTGCATTAAGTTTCACCAGCATTTATCATCTTGACCTGAAGCTATGTATGAAAAGAAGTTAATTTGTATTTGATACAAAATTTATTGAATGTGTTTTATATTGAGATTTCTGTGTTGGGAAGGAAACTTAGATCGTGATTAGTCTGTGTAGAATATCTGTGGAAGAGTATTACGATGTAAGTTATCATTCAAAGTGGAAAACATTTTGCATTATACAATATCTAAATATACCATCTTTTAAATGCAATGTAAAACATTATTGCTCATATTTGGTTAGTTACAAATTGTCAATTGGAATCACATTACTAACATTCCAAAACTAACAGGGCTGCAGGCAAGTGCAGTTAAGAATCCTAATAATAAAGGTACAAATTCAGTAACTGAATTAATGTAAAGACAGGATTTTGATAGATTTCTTTCATCACACTAGCAGCTCTGCATGCTATGGTTGTGTTATATTCTGCTTTTATGATTTTAAGTTGGCAAATTAGTAAAAATGAGAAAAGCAGATTGTAAAGCAAACATTAAACTAGTCATGTTGAAATGCAGTCACTGCTGCTTGTGGCCCTGACATTCATAGTATCAGTACTATCAGTGTATTTTCTATTGTGTTTTTGTTAATTATTTACATTTTAAAAACAAACAGGACAGTGCAAGTTACAAGTGTGTTGGACACATGTAAGGAACATATGTGTATTACTGATACATCTTGAACTTGTTTATTGTGTTATACTGAAATATGAAATTGTAAACTACAATGCATGCAGTAATTTAATAGTTCATTTAGTGTTTATTGAGCTCTTGAAACAATTGGTTTAATGCGAATTCACTTGAATTGGGATGTTCCTTTTGAGACCAACAAGAAAGTCTGCCCTTGCTGAAATAGAAAAAAAAACTTACTATATTTTTGTCTTTCATTATTAACAACTTAAAGCAAGAAGACAGACATTAATCATTTGATACAGACCTTATTCTACCATGTTTCCAAAACATTTTTATTGGGACCATCTGCATTTTGTACTCTTGACTTAAATAATCAGGGAAAAAAGTGAATTCGTAAAAATATCTTATGACTCTTCATTAAATTTATGTAGTTCCAAATTTGTCAAAGTATTGTCTGTAATTTTTTAAACTTTTATGTCTTTCTAGCAAGAATGACTTCATTTTCTTAGAAATATTTCAGTCATTGTACTCTGTAAATTCTTACGCACAAGATATATATACATATATACTACATTATTTTGGGTTCCTCTTTAAAGCTCAATTAAACAGCTAGTACTCCATTTGTACCAGCAGAATGTGGGAAGTTTGTTGTAGAACTTCCTGGTAGTTTTAAGCTTTATAACTATTTACATTCATATATTACTCTTTGCATGAACAACCACAACAAATTAACATTTTAATATGTGGCTGTAAATACATGTACACTGTTTATAGCAGACCTTATACAATGAATAGGGATAATACTTAGTTTTATCTCAATTTCTCTTACTACTTGTCTTTTACTATTTGTATTATCTCTGTGGTATGCTGTGTAGCTGTGTGCCTTAAATGTGTTCAATGTATTCTGATCGTTTGCTGTTTAAATATACAATTTTGAGATTATATATACATGAAACTCAAATGTTCATAAACTTCATCAATTAATGTTCATATCTAGGTTGTTTTGTAAAGCAGAATGTCTGGTTTAGAAGTATTTAAGTTCTGTAATTGCAGTATCATATTTTAATAGCATATTCTGTCTGTGTATGGTACTTTGCCAATAAAGAATTGAATATGTGTTTTATGTATTCCAACTTCCCTTGCCACATCCTGTTATACTGCAACCAATTTAAGAGTTGCACTCTCCCAGTTATCACATCTCCTCCTCCTCCTAGTGCCGAGACCTAATAATTACACATCTTTACCCTCTGTGAATACTTTGGACCTGTTGTGAAACAGTTTGACTTTGACTTTCACAGTTGTGCGAAGATTTTATTTTCACCTGCATATTAATTTGTTTGATTTTTTAACAATATGAACAAAAACTTTTATTTCATAGTTCATTGTAAGATTTTTAAATCACAGTACAAACCTCATCATATATTATACTATGGAGACTTTACAGTGAGAATTCCATAAGAATATAATTTTAATTGTTACTTTAAGCTATGCGCTTGTCTATCACATTAACATCATTTGGCACAAGGCCTACTCAATTTGATCATATAATTCTTTAAATTCTATTGAAATGAAATCCTGATTTTTCTAGTTAATGTTTTGAGTACCCCCAAATTAGATTGGAGTAACTTTTTTTTTTTTTTCTTCTCAGCTATATAAATGAGATTTTGGTAAATATTTTTATGCCAAACCTTCATAAGAACACATTACTAGCGTGGGTTATTTAGTATGTTAAATTCACTACTTAATTATTTCATAAGTAGAATTTTTGTTACTTGCAAGAATAAATGTTTATGTATTGTGATAGGTATACTTATAAAATTAATAGAAATGTTTACAAGATAATGATTTAAAGTAATTATAACAAACTTTATTTTTTTTTTAATTACAAATTGCATACAAGGTAACAAAAAAAGGATGACTAAATTTGCATTATACAGGATTTTGTTCTTACACACATTTTTTCACTCATATTTCTAGTCATCCATATGAAAATTTTAATCACGGAACCTAGGAAACTTATGATAATTGCCTGTGATTATATATATTGTGGAATAATATTTCCAGAAGTTCCTAATTTCTTTCTCAAATTAACAACTAGTGTACGATCAAATTAGGATTTTGATTGGAAAAATTCTTATAAATATGGATTTTTCTATAAATGTACATGGTAATTCGAGATACGATTATTAGAGGATAAAATCCCAATTTCTTGAAAAGAATACCTTGTCTCTCACGTCTTTTAGGCCAATAAAGCTATAATAAAAATTGTGGAATGTAATACCTACCGCTGGTCGACGAATGAAAACATAGTTCTGTTTATCACTTATTTGTGATTACATATTAAGTTTTACGCGCTTAAATTCATTGATCATGTGATCACGGCGTTTTTCCGAAGGCGACAGTATAAATTTTATTCCTAAAAAATGTGCCTGGTCGTTTTTAGCAATGTTTTTGGAAAAGGTTAATAACTCATTATATTTTGCATGTAGAAGCTCGAAATTTGCTGAATAAGAATTATTTTTGACACTTCGTTTATTTTATAAAAATTAGTAAGGACGATGTATCGGAAAAAGCTGCAAAAATTTCGTTTTTTGAAACATTTCTGATATTAAAACAGTATTATTCATTCTTAGAACAATTTTTGTACTTGAGTATAAGCAGAAGAACAAGACAAATTTAATTGTGTTAATTAGTTTTTTCCACGATTTTCTGTGGCATCTACAGGAGTTCAAAGTGAGGGATCTATAATAAAAAAATCCGATAATAAATGTTGCACCTCGTCCCGCGTGTTTGCAAAACAACTGAGTATGGTGGGTTGCATTACAGATTACAGAAGGTACAGATAGTTCACTCCCATGAGCCCAATAGTTACCCCTGCGCACCAGGGGGAAGAACCAGAACTACAAACCAGCAATTCTAAATGCACTATTCGAATTAAAACAGACACAAATCAACACCAAGCAGAACTCGAGTAGCTTCAATTAGTCACAGTCGCCACATGAGACCATGTGCTCGCCGCTAACGTCATCACTCACTACGCGAGCAACCAGTTGAACGAGTGGTGGGGACTGGTTAGTTCGGCTCCTTGCTAGTGAAGCGCTACTACGAGTGATCCATCTGTACCTAATATAATCTGTGGGTTGCATCTTCTTACAACTGATTTGCATTTCAAGCCAAGTCATTTGAATGAGGGATGTCAGCCCTTACACTCTCCTACTCTCTAGGGGTGCTAAGGGCGTCTTACTTCCAAGTTAAGTTTTTCAGATAGTAAGTTATATGTGTACCAAATTGAAATTGGTCCAAGTGTTCTTGAGAAGTGCTAGAATGAAAACATTTTAATGTATGTCAAACTTGATAAATTTAGATTGTCGTTTGACTCTTTCTTTGGCAAGCGGCGCATTGTCTTCGGTCAAGTGATGCGACTGACACTTCCGTTAGAACAGTATTTTTCACAATTTTTGGTGAATTATTCTCGAAGAAATCTTTCTGTTATTCTCGTAAATGTCCCGTAAGATATAGAAATCTTGCGTTCCTCTTTCCATTTGCTATAATTTAGTAGTTTTTGCTATGTTAAGCCAGTACTTTCGGCACGATACTAAAAAAACATAAGGTCACGAAAGTTTCTCCATATAAGCCCATAGTAATTTTTAATCAAATAATTCAAAATTTTGCGCTGTAAGGGTATGAAAATTCATCACTATTGGATAGGGAATGGTTCAAACTATCATTTGAATCATTTTTGGGGGTTCTTAAATTAGTCACTCTGATGGGTATAATACCTTAAAACATCATAAATAATGCTATATTTTTAACTTGTAAACGTTTTTGGGTGTACTTTCTTAATGTGTACTTTCTTAATGTGTACTTTCGTAATTCTTTTGCCGTTCCCTTGCAATTTTTCTCTCCAAATTTCTTGTTTCTTAGCACCTATTTGAAATAATTAAAAATAATACATCAAAAAATTGTTGGAAATTTGGTTCTTATTAATAACAACCATTGTGTCCCTGAATCATGGTGAAATTAAGTTATTTAAGGAAAACTAAATTTGTAGATAGTTTGCACATTTTTTGCTTTATGAAAAGCAACATCAGCATATTTTTCCCTGTCATCAACAAGTTTTCTAATTCTCCATTAACAACGATTTCGTTAATTCCAACCTCACCAACTTTCTCCCAAGATGTTAACATTTGCTCGATCGTCGCCGTGAAGTTCTGGAACGTGCTTGATTCTTCACGTCACGTCGAATGATCGGAAATACCATCTCTCCATTCTGCTCTACATAGCCACAAGTCATGACTCAAAATGTTAAGCATGAAATTATTTCGAAACAATGATTTTTCGCAGTCATGACAATTCTAATCTGGCACTGGGTCATTCCATGTCAAATCAAAACAGATTCTAAACCTCACTATCTTTGATAAAATTTGGTTGAAAGATAGCAATCATATATACTAAGAAAAATACCAAATATTATTATAATACTTCTGCTCATTTGAAACATACAATAATGTGAAATTTAAACAAATCGGTTCTACACAAAACTTTTGAATAACCCTGGAATATCTTATCTAGATAGAGAGATGTTTCATTTTAGTTTATTTCATTATCTTTATTGTGATACATTACTCGGTTATGCTATGATATACTTGGCTAATGATGTATAACTCACGGCTCTGTGCGAAATTAAGAAACTTTCAAGCGGTTCCTGAAAGAAAAGGGTGGTTTTCACGAAAAATTTTGGATTTACTTATTTGCAGAAAATACGTTTTCCTTCAATCCTTTTAAAACAGTTTTTTTTTCAAAATCTCGTCAATTTTTTCTGAAAAGTGCAAAAAAGGATTTCACAATACTTTTTAGTTGTCTGGTTTAATTTAATTTTTCTATTGTATATTACACAGGAGACACGCTGTTATGCGTTTATCCGGGGTCAAAATCTCGATTGATTGGACTAGTTAGTCCCAATATATCATTAGCAACAAATACCTTTGAATTAATTATCTCACAAAAAAAAATTGTGGAAATGATAAAGTCGCTTAGACCACCGATTATTGTTCCAGGGAATCGGATCTCTTTGATACCCTCATTTTTTCTCGGAAAGAAAATAATGAGGTAACACTGAGGTGTGTTTTTAGAATTGTAAGTATTTAATTTTGCGTGAGATCTTTTTAGTTTCATGTGAATATTACGTGCATTTATTAATGTGTAATTATAGTATTTGATCGAATATTTATTTTTTGAATTAATTTTGTTGATACTACAATGTGCCAGGTAATGTATTTATACTTATTTAAACATGTTTGATGTTTGATGAAAAATCATGGATCCATTTGCTACAAGTCATTGGCATCCGAGAAAATCTTGATCATCAAGATATTTTTAATTTAGATGTCATGAGACAATTTTTTCAAATCATGAGTGTCCTAGTTTTGCATAGACAAATCATTTTTATAATTGTATCAATTTGGCATAATTAAAACCTCTTTTAGTGTTTTTTCTCTTTAACAGCACCAGTATATTGTGAGAATAAGTTCAGACAGTATTTTATACTCATTTTTAAAATTATTTTTTATTCATAGTTCAGTCAATATGTTATTGTAGATCTATGAGTATGTTAACTTCACCCGTTTCTTATTCGAATTATTTTTATACTATTGGAGGAACTTGTTTTCGAGGAACGTAGCTGAAATGTACTCGATTAATTGAACTTACTGTATTGTAAGTTCCGAATTGAAACGATAATATAAAGTGTTTCCGTAGGTCAAATCCATTATTTTTACTTATACTAGATACAATTTACTCAATCAATGCTTCAATGCAAGTCAGTGTATCATTTAGTTTAACGCAATCGGGCGAATCGATGTTTTACTTCAAACTGAAATCTACATATTGTCGCGGATCGGTGGAAAATTGACCCGCGAAAGGGAGGATAACACTTTGTTGCTAGAGCTATTAGGACCAAGGATTCTGCGTAGATATGTCACAAGGTAGAATTACTCTCAGGCATCAAACTAAACAATTAACTATATTAAATGAGCTCACGGAAATTTGCAGGAAATTCTGCGCGAACTACTCTATTTTGTGGTTGCACGTGAAGTACAGAGAACTAAGAAGCTACAACTCCTTTCGAGGGTTTCCTTCGTTACTCAGAATACGAAACGAAAATAAAGTTAAGATGAATGGAACGAGACAGTTAGTTAATGGAATAAATAAAATGATAAAATATTAGAAATAAAGAATTTAGAATCAGATTTCAATATAATTGACAATTTATAATAATGAATTTAGCAATGAACAAATTTTACAATTGATAGACATGGCACAATATTTCACGCCTCCTTTCCGAAAAATTCCAAAAGCTCTATGTTAAACATATACATTATTACAAGCTTTTATTTAACTTTACCTGTTAGTTAGTATGTGTGGGCAAAATCTTGCAAGTGCATTTTAAAACAGTTCCCCCAAACCGATCGAGTCGAAATTTTACGGATGTGTGGTTTCCATGACAATATATGATTATGGTTCAATTTTACGAAAACCTATCCCTAACAGGGTGAAATGGGGGTTTGTATTTATGAGTGTATATCCCATCGTAACTCTAGAATTCCTGGAATTACTTCAACCAAATGTGGTACAAAGATTACTAAATATCTGACAACAAACACTGTTGAGATAAGACAACCCTGGCACCCCTAGGGACGGTGTGGGAAAGGGGTGATAAGTAAAAATTATAGAAAAAAACTTATATACATTGGAAACTATAGTTTTCGGTGCCGTCGAGATTGTTAAAGACGCTTCCAATGGGACAAATTCGCATGGGAGATATGCCCTTAGCACCCATCAGCCAGGGGGTGGAAATGCGGTGAGATGTAAAAATAAATAAGAATGACCGAAAATGATGTTGAATTCATCCCGTTTGAGACCGCTGCAGAGAAGACACTCTCAATGCAACTTAAACCCAAATCCATCCTCTCCGTGAGGAATAAACACCATTTGAGAAGACGGTGCGAAGGGAATGAAATGTAAAGATAAACAAAAATGACCAATATTAGTGTTGAGATCATGATTTTCGGGACCTCTGAAACTGGTAGTCATATTCCCAATGACGCGTAAGTTCATGATCAGCCCCTACACACCCATAGCACCTAGTGATGAAGTGATATCTCTAGACAGCCTCTTCACTGAAGAGCTCAATAGCTCAAAGTTGCAGGAAAAAGGTCTTGTAACAAGCTTTTATTTAAGCCATGTACTAAAACGAGTTAAATAAGTTTGTGTGTTTATTAAGATAATACAATACCAAATGTTAGTAACTCTATACGTATTTCACATAAGTACAGCCTAATAAAAATAAACATACTTACTATCTTTATCGCTGAAAATGATTTCATATTTTTTGTGAATTACTTGTTTTGAAAAAGCTTGTCGCACTAAATGTAAAGAAAATACACATTTCGGCAAGCACATACCAACCAATCACAGTCCTATGAAAATAATTGGCATCTATTTTTACAAATTTTCGCGCAACAAACTTTTTGAAAACAAATAATTCGCAAAAAATGGAATAATCTTGAGCGATGAAGATAGTAAGTATGTTTATTTTTATTAGGATATACTAATGTGAAATATGTATAGAGGTACTAGCATTTGGTATTGAATTACCTGAATAAGCACCTAAACTTAACTCATTTTAGTATATGGCTTAAATAAAAGCTTGTTTTAAAAAAAAGTTGTTTTATTTCTTACCTTATCTTTTGAATCAGATAAATAAATTGTATCATTATCAATTAGCATTCTTATAGAAATAGTTACTGAGCTTAGTTTAGGAGCAAATTTGTAATCGATTGAACCCTTTATTTTCTAACCTTTCAAGTACGTTTATATCCTTCACGGGAGTTATATAATAGTAAAAATCGATCGAGTATTATGACTCGTTTCAACACGATCGATTCATATAAAATATTTTTTTCATTCTTTTCGTTGGTTTTCCAAGCTACGAAGTAACACTTGGATCGGACCCTTAACCGATAAATCAACATAACAAAGATAACCCAGAAAAGGAATCTACTAAAATGTAAAGACAAATACATTTCAGAAATACTCCGATATCGCTCAGCACACAAGCAGAATTCCATCAAAAATTTCCTTCAAGTTGGATGAAATTGTGGGAAGATTTCGTTGTTGCTAATACTGCATACTTATCTTAATAGAAAAGGATCTACTACCGGTTTTAAAAACCAATAGACGAGTTTGAACCTCCGGTTCAATTTTCCTATCCATAAAAGTACTACAAATTATACAACAAGTTTTAGCTTATTTGATAATGCGGTATGAGGTAAAAAGATTATTGTCTCTGAGTATTTTTTATTGTGTTTGGAATGTAAAAGAACGCGATTTTCTAAAGTTTTCAAGGATCAACTTAGAAAATGTATATTGGCAAAACTGTTGAGCCTAGGACGTTGAAATTTTTACACAGTGTTGCTGGGATAGTCATTTATAAGATTTGTTTTATAATTCTATCTTTGTTAAACAAATGTCGTATAATTTTTATAAAATCTTGCAATATCACGATCGTACAATCTTCCATCAGATCTTAAAATAATCGAATTTAAAAGTAAGATAAGAATATAGTAACACCGCAATACTCAGATAAAACCGCTCCGGGTCTGATCGACCGCCGGCATTACTCATGCTCCACCGCACATTGATCGTCCATGTTTTATCAAGTGATATAAAATCATTATTAAAAAGCAAATTGTTTAATAAGCTAATTCTTATCCAATTATAAGATTTAAAATACTAGTATGAAATAAATTAGATACGCGAATAAAGCACTGATTATGAAAGAATATGAGAAATTTACTTACCTATTTCTATCTGAATTCCTAACACACTGGATGTAGTTTCCATTCTACCAGAAAGGTGTCCAGTACGTAGTATGAAAGTATGGGGCATGGGTTGGATCAGGTAGCTGTTGAAGTCCAAAATCTTTGTCGAAGAAAAAACGATGAGCTGAAGGAGCGTCATGCCATAATATCCAATATCCGCGAGAAATTTTGAATTTAATATCATTATAATCGGCAAACTGTGGACTAAGAGAATTATGCATATTATTTGCATTTATTTGCGCTGTCGAATTTCCGAATTTACCAGGATTTTTCTCAATTGATTCTTCAGTTTCTTGTTTTACGGGTAGTGGGTGGTAGAGAATGTTTTTATTTTGAGTACTTCTGCCATACCAATATTTGACTATACGAATTGTATCAGTCGCAGATATGCGCAGTGGCTGATAAATTTTCATTTTGAATTGTCAAAGGTATGCTTTGCAGAGTATTATGAAGGAATTCCTTTGCCAATGTCCTTGGTTCAGAGGCCTCACTATATATTTGAGGAGTTCTCACAAGCACTTAAAGGGGAACCCAATCTCATGCTATAATTTTTAGTAGATGTTTTTAATAGCCATTGTCACAGAGAATAAAGAATATAATATACTATGATCAGCATAATAAATGTGATCTATAAATATTGGGTTTCGAATATTCATGAGTAAATTGATCATTCCCTAGAAAACTGACATCAACACTAATAACAGGTTTCTTAGCAACCTGACGAAAAATAACCTCCTGAGTTTAGCGTGTCCTTTATTTCATGTTATGTCTTTTCTCTTCGCGGAAGAATAAAGTTATTTTGATGTTCTTCGGAGCAAGAAGGAAATTTTACTTTTGATATCGAATGTTTCGCTTTTTAAGTGCCTTACGAATTAAAATTGGCTAAAATTTAATTTTATCGGAAAGTGAACACTCGTCCAACAAACAAGGAGGTGGTTAACGCACCATATGGAGAACTAATCGTACCCAAGTAAGAAAGGTATTTTATTTAGGAAAAAAAAACTTGTAGACATGTCTACAAGTGGAAAAAGTCTTTTTCTAGAATATTAAGTGCCTTAGTATCCATCCCAAAACGCAGTCCGTATTGTAATTAATTGACCCGTGATTAGCAGATTAGATACAACTAATTAGTATATGAAGTCTATAAATTCTTAAAACATATTTTGTAATAATGTATTTTGAATACTTTTCTAAAATCCGCTTTGCGATCACACTTATATTATAGAAGAAGGGATATCTGTGTAAAAAGCAGTATAGCATTAAAGTAATGAATTATTCAATTAAAGAATGAAAATAAAATAAACATGATACACAGAACGAAATGATACGCCCAGAGGATGATCCTCTGCGCTGGGACTATAAGTTAGTGAGAATATGATTGTGTTCTCTAACTCATAAGCGGTCACAAAGCTTTAAACAAAGTGAGCATTATTCGTAGAACAGTGTGCTCCGCCAACTTTCACCTAATGAAATTGACGCAGAAACAAGCTTTCATTTAAAAAATGTAACATTTGAAAAATAAAAAGTACCTGTACTAGAAAGTAAAAAAAAGAAAAGAATAATGTTAGGTAAAATTGAAAATCAAAGGAGTCTAACTGCAAATAAAGTCCCTTAGTTGGTCACTTGTTCCTTGTCCCTTGGTTCGTCGTAGGAGCAAGTACAAAGAATGTACGTAAACAGAGATAATTTAGAAATATGAACTATAAATTTTAAGAGCTTGAGGTTCTTTTATCAGACATTTTAAAGTAGTATTATTATTCATGACTCTTGAAGCTTCATGCTTTGAAAATTTACATGTTATATTAAAAAATATATCCTTATATTTACTAATTGAACATATACTAATAAATACGATAAGCATTAATACAATATAAAATATACGATATGCCTGTTCCATCCCCATCATCAGACCAGCTCAATGGTACCATAATTATCTATTGTCATACAAATCACACATAGCCGTAAAATTTTAGCTCGATTTGCAACGTGGTCGAAAAATTAATTAATTTCAAATTTTGAAACGGATGGAAAATATACAAACACAGACACATACCTACATATATACAACGTTTCAAGTTAAATAAAAGTTTGTAAATAGGGTAATCAGGATAATAAACTCTGCCCGCGCCCGGACTCCTCTACTTTTTTCGTGCACATTATTTCAGAATAGCGTTGATCTTTATTGTATCCTTAGCATGTGAACTCAAAGTCAACCAAATATTCTTAAATTCTGTTCCATATTATTTCATAAATTAATGAACTGATAAAAAACGAAGTAACGTAGAGTATCCAGTTACTTGATGGCTACGTCTATTAGTGATTAAATTCGTGTATGTTCTTCGTCATAGGCGTGAGGAAGGGGCGTGAGCTAAATAGAGGAGGACAGGCATCAGGAGCCATGAATTATGAGGTGGATGGCGAACCGCGACCCAAAAGCCGCGGGGTGCCGCCGCCAGTCGTGTGCTCCGACCTGTCATCTTCCTCATCTTCGGACGCCCGCGTCGCAGACGCGGAGCGCCCACAACGCGCGAGCGGTGTGGTCGGCAGCGTGACAGTCAACGGATGCACTGTCGCCCGGTTGGCGAAGCAGTCGCAGGTGATAACGGTTTCTCTGAGAGTGTTGTTAAGTCCTTCCCAATGATTCACTGAGAAATCTCTGTGGATGTGAGTAACCTTGGATGATCCAAATTCAGAGAATGGATACTATAAGTCAGCGGTTCTCAACCTGGGGCTCGCGGTGATATTACAAAGAGCACGTTCACATCAAGTTAGAACTTGTAAAATTGCTCATGTATGTAAACGTCATACATGCATGTTCACACCCGTCGGTAGCGACATAAAATAATAGGAATAGTCGTATTACATTTTTTATACTGTGGGTATTTCCTTAATGTATAAAATAAGCGTTATATAACATAAAATATTTTTTTACATTTATAATTACATTCACATTTCAACTAGTAATAGTAAAGCTTACTGTTAATATTTCTTTACGTGGGAGGGGGTGGGGATCGCGAAATAATAATTTTATTTATATCTACTATTTGGGAAGTCGCGGAGCTAATAAGGCTGAGAATCATTGCTATAAGGTACGGATATTATAAGGTTGTAATGTCACATACAAAGGTTTGGAGAAATCGTTTTCTTCCTCTGAATTAGATCTGTTTAGAATGGCAATTGTCCCTTGTCCAATGCTACTCTCTGAGCCTACCGTTGAGTGAAATTCCATTTCGGTGATGTTTAGACACACTGCATGCACATGCACCACCAGTCGGCACAGCATCTGCCTTCGTCAGAGGCAGCGACAGCGGCTGCAGCTGCGGCGTCCACTCCCTCTGCCCCGCGGCGACGGCGACAGCGTGTCCGACACGCACACGCCCACACGCACGGTGCGCTGTTGTTGCGTCCCGGTTGTTCCAGCACGTCGCACCGAGTGCGTCTACATGCGCATCATACACACTATGCATCGTGTCGTGGCGTCAGGTGCGTGCTTATGGGTGACGTTTCCGTGTACTTGGGAACGCTTCTTTAATGTGTAGTACAAAGGGATGATACGTTATAATTTGTATCTTTCTAATGAAAACACATTATTTTATTTGCAAACTTAAGGCTTGTGAAAATAAAACGAAACTAATTTAACTCTCCAGATGCGCGAGTCTATTACAATCATACGAGCGTGCGCTCTGCATTGAGTGAGGAATTACCCGAGACTCAATTTTCAAATTGGCCCTGGTTTTTCTCTGGTTTTCTTCCGGGTAGTAGCGGATTTTCCATAGGGGAGAATGAAATTAATTACTTTTGTTATTATTAATGTCGAATTTTGACTGCATATTACATCTACGATTCATTTTGAAATAACAAATTGATAACAGTACGAATTTGATTTTAAAAAAATAAAAGTATTAAATCAGCCACTGCCCTTGGGCCCTTGACTGGAATTGATGGGATGGTCCCTTGCTTGTTTCCGGAGAGTAACTCAGTTTATTATCCCCCACGTGGTCATACGCAATTTGCAACAGCTTTTTTTGACAATAAAGTTTATTATTATTAACTCAAAGGTCAATCGATGACAAGAATCGATTATTCGGTTCAATACATCAATCAATTAAGCATAATAAGGAGGAGTAGCCCTCCAAGTTCCCAGAATCATTCCAAAATCATAGTGTGATCGCTTATGCCGCACCCAGTGCGACAGCACCCCCACCATTCTAAAGATTGAAATATCACTACTTTTCTGCACGTTAGGAAAAAATTCATGGAAATTCATAATTTAATATTCGTTCCTCCATTCGTATGACAATAAATGAAATTGAGGTAGTTGGAAAGTTTCTCGCTGTTAGGGGTGCCGTACATCCTTAGTTTTTACCTCTCTTGTTCAAAATTGACTGTCCGGAAACTATTTTGAAAATTTGAAATTTGTCTGCGATTTCTTTGTTTAAATCG
This sequence comes from Laupala kohalensis, assembly GCA_002313205.1. NCBI lineage: Eukaryota > Metazoa > Arthropoda > Insecta > Orthoptera > Trigonidiidae > Laupala > Laupala kohalensis. The sequence continues at coordinate 449,030 of NNCF01125932.1, forward strand.
AGTTCAAATTGAAACCGGGGAGAACTGTATAACATCAAAATTTACTACGAAAATCGAATTATTCCTTTTTTCGTAGTTCTAAAAATAAATAATTGTGCAGAATTATATTTAGGTTGGTTTGAAAATGGATCTAGTTCCAACTCGATGGACAATCCTTGCTGATCCTTGAAAGTGTGACTTCACTCTGTACTTTAAACTTATGATCGTTCGATCTCCGCATCTTTTATTCTACCGATTTTTCTGATTCTTTTATTTGTGTATTATAAACCTACAAAAAATACAAACATTTACATTTATATAGGCCTTTTAGAAGATTTGTGACATTCTACACAATATGTACATATTAAGAAACCTACTCGTATATTTTCAGAAAACGTACGTTCATTATCCAGAGGAGTTTCCACATTTTTACTTATTCTAATATGACATACAGACTTATGAGTAGTGAGTGTGTTTATTATATTACCCAGTGAAGTCATTGCGCATCTTGTACCTCTTGAGAATTCAGTATATTATTATTATCATCATCATCCTGTACTTTCACAACTGGAGGTTGTGGTAGTCGGATAAATCTAAGAAAACCCCTAGATCACAACCAGTTTCCTAAGGAGATTATTATTATTATTGTTGTTCTTTGTCAACTCTCATAGCTGGATAAGAAGGGGTATGGGACACATGTCAAGCACTCCCTTCTTTGATAGGATTTAATATTTACAAGAACTTCGACACGTTTCGACAAGACAGTTCGACACGTTTCCAGGATGACAGCTTTTTGCATAGGTAGGAAAAGGTGTCGAGGAAGGTTCAATTTTTCTAGACTTTTGAACAGGTCTGTGGGAATAATGCCAGTTGCTGAGATAATGGTTAGAATTATATCAACTTGTCTGTCCTCCACATCCTTTCATTTTTCCCCCTTCAATTTCCAATACTTGTTAACTTTCTCTACAGTTTTTGTCAGCACACCATTGTTGTTAGGTATTACTACATCTATTATGAAAATAACCCTATCTTTTATCCGGTGGAACACCAAATCTGGTCTGTTATGTTCCACCGTCATGTAGAGCTCTGTATTTTCCAGGACACGGCTAGGATTGTACATGTAGCGCGGAGTCTTCGCTTCGATAAGTACACACATGAGAGCTAGTTCCTGATGGAAAATCTTTTTTGTACGGATGACCTGATATTGGATGGCCAACAGAATCCTTCCGTTCCAGGGAAAAGATCACCTTCTTAAGCCATGCGTTTGATGCTTCTTTGTCAACATGTGGCAAACAGAGTCCTTGAGGGTGTTTAACGTGGAGGGTATTGCTTTTCCATTCAGTGATGTGGCTTGCTGTCAGATCCTCATGATCATCTGTCTGTGATTGTTGCTGGGATAAGATGCCACATGTTAGATGAGTGTCCGCTTCCAAGATGGTTTAATGCATGAGAGACTCAGATTTACGGTTCAGGAAGTACTGNATGTCTGTGATTGTTGCTGGGATAAGATGCCACATGTTAGATGAGTGTCCGCTTCCAAGATGGTTTAATGCATGAGAGACTCAGATTTACGGTTCAGGAAGTACTGTCTCAGCTGTAAAACCTGCTTATTGTGTAGTATTTTGACGTCGGTAAGTCGGCGCTCCCCTCTTCAGCTCTCGGAAGCAGTGTTCTGTGTACACTCGGATGTACGTGGTGTTTCCTGTACTCAGCCATGCTTGATGTAATCAAACGCTGCAGACTACATAGTTCTGTAGCAGTCCAGGAAACGATTCCGAAATAGTAACTGAGTGAAGGTATAGCGTAGGTGTTAATGGTTTTTATGAGATGTTCCCTCAAGCTCTGTCCTCATCTAAGTTACAAACCACATTTTGCACTCAACCTTGAGTACAATCTTTATTTGTTGATTATCTACCCGACTTGCTTGTTGGAATCCTAGGTACTTGTAGGAATCACTTTCAAATAGAGACACGATCATTCTTCAATTAATTGTTCCATATCCCCGGAGCCGGACATTCCTTTTCTTTATGTTTAATCTTCAACACTTGTCCAATCCAAACGCCATTTGAACATCATTACAAAACATTTCGGTGAGTCTGATCAATTATTTAGCTGTGTATTGGTTGGAGCGTACAGCTTCAAGTCATCCATGTACAGTGAATGAGTTTAGGTTGTCTTCCACACAGAAACCCATATATGTTCGTTGGAGAATGCGTGAAAGAGGATTGAAGGCAACACTGAGCCATAAGGTGCTCAAAGAATTTGAAAAATATCTCGCTTATGGGAATTCTGATGTTTTGATCTATTTTATCAGGCATGAGGATACACGTGTTCCACCCCATCATTACTTTCTCCAGAAAGCTTACCAAATTCGCATTGACCTTGTAGATGTACAAAACATGAAGCAGTCAAGAGTGTGAGACCGAGTCAAAGACTTTCTGACAATTAATAAAGCAGCATGACAAGTTTCTATATTTCTTGTAACTCTGCTCGTGGATAGTCATGTCCACAATAAGCATTATTATTATTATTATTATTATTATTATTATGCTCTTTTCTCAGCATACCTGGTATGTATATCGGTACACCTGCAAGGAAGTTTCATATCCCTTACGCTGCGTCTCCATGATAAATTTTTAGGTGCACAATTTCCGAATTACATGAGCTGTTCCCAGAATGGCTATTTTTGGACCTCAGTAAGTTACTCCATGACATTTATGAAGATTGTCTTCTATATATTTGCTCCGTACTCGAAACAATGCACTACACAAACTGGCTGCAACATCATGGGGAGCCAAAACCAATATCCTTCTCACCACAGCACTCAGTCTTGTCTTCTCAGCAGGTGAATACTGCACCGCGACATGGCTGTATAGTCCGCACACCAAGAAAATTGACATAGTCAATTAATCCTTCATTAATATCTTCAGCAGTAATCCTTTTCGTAAATTGTCCATGGCGATTTTTTTTTGCCATGTGTATTTGAGTTGTTGATTGCACAGTTCTTTGGTTTGTGTTGTGGCAATTTTTCGATCTTCCAAGTTTTCATGGCCGAAAATTTCTTCTTGATAAGTTAGTCTACATTAAGATTTACTGGGTGATTTGTATTCATCACATTTTTCGGCGATTTTCATGTAGTAGGCGTGTGATTTTTCTTTCATGTACGTTCGCAGTCCCAACCGCGATCTCTTGAATATATTTTCAAGTTGGGAGGCCTCTCCATCCATCTTTTCTTCGAACATACAATCGATCCACAAGCGCTCGAAGACGAATCATCTTATGCATAGTGAGGCGTTTTCGTGTTTTCCTGTCCATCTGTCCGGGACCAATCAAGTCTCTTACTACTGGAACAGCCAAGGTATTAATGGCGTGTATTTTATTCTTTGATACTAATTCACTTCGTAACACTTCGCGGACTCGTGTTAGGTACTCTCTTTTCACTTTCCCTTTCATGGTAGAATGTTGAATACCTCCTCATTCGTCGATTCCTAAATATTTGTAGCAAATACCTTATTGTAAACTTCTGATCTCATCTGGATTTGAAACATTAATACTGTCTTTCTTATTAATTTCCCCCGGTCTAAAGAAATTTTTGCGTACTTTTCTAAGTCAAATTTAGTATTTATTTTTCTGCTGAATTCAGCCACTACTTGTAGTAGATTTCTAAGTTGTTCTTCATTACTCGCAAATATCTTGAAGTCATCCATGTACAGTAAATATGTCACATGTTCTTTTTGTCCTTTCATTCGATATCCACTTTGTATTCTTTATAAAAACCAACTCATAGGAATAAGACACACAGAAAAGGAGAGGTGATAAAGAGTCTCCTAGAAAAATTCCTCTTATAATCCTCAAGCTTCCTATGTCCATGTTGTTGTTTTGGTCCCTCATTGTGAATGTTGATTGCCATTTACTTTGTGTAACCTTCACAAAAACTACTATCTTTTGATTTACGTGGAAATGATCCAGGATGTGTAGTATCTACGAATAGGTTCACTACCAAACGCCTTTTCATAATAAATCCATGCCACAGAAAATTCTTTTTGTTTTTGTGTCGATCTTCTATAATAGCTTTACTTAAAATTAATTGATTTTTTTCATCCAAATGAACCTTTACTGAAGACTTTTTGTTCCTCTGGCATTATATTTTGCGCGCCCAAGAATGCTGAAATTCGTTGCGATGTTGTGCTAGTGATTACTTTGCAGATAGTGAGAAGGCATGTGATTAATCGGTAGTTCTTTGCGTTTCTTGTGTCTTTGCTCTTCGGTAGCAGGTATGTCACTCCTACAGTAAGCCAAACTTGCGGGCTGAATGGATTTTCAATCAGCTGGTTGAAGCAATTGGATATTGTGAAATGTAGTGAGAAGTTTTTGAACCAGCAGTTGTGTATCTTATCAAATCCTGGTGACTTCCAGTTGGATGTTTTCTTCATGGAGCCTTTTACTTCATTTATAGTAATGTTTTCCCACGACATACCTTGCTCTAGTGCATTGGGTAGAGTCATTTCTCCATATGGAATTCCAGAATAGGTCTCCTCCTGTCCTGGTACTCCATTCCCTTTCTCTTGCTTTTGTTTTAGGAATCTGTACAAAGCTTTAGGGTGTTCTAAGAATCTTCTGTTTGGAATATACTGCTGTTCTCGCTTGTCATATCTTCGAATCTGGAGGAATTTTACCGAAATTCTTTGCTTGATAATTTCAATCTTTTCTTTTAATTGTCCTTCCTTGATTTGATATTTCTCAAAAAGTGCTTCTTGAGGTTATATTTCCATGCTTTTTCCTTGCACTCCCTTGGGTTCCTTACAATCTGAGATAAATCTTTCCTAATATTCCGTATCTGCTTCTCTATTCTGAGTTTCCGTAATGGTATCTTGGATTTTTTTGTGAACTTTCTCTTACGTTGTTTTTCAGGTCTTTCATACACATTATTTATAACTACTTTTGGAGCAGCGTAAACCATGTGGTTCAGCGATGTGATATCGTTTATCTTTATAATTTCATTTTCCAGGATATTTTGAAATTCTCTTTTAACTTGCTGAACAACAGCTGTAGTGTTTTTGTTCATAATTAGTTTCGTTCTGAGATGGGAATTTTGGATACATTGTTGTAAAAATCTAATATTTCTTCTCTGCGCTCATTTTCTGAATATTTTCTCACCTGGTTAAGTGATGGGCTTCTCTCTGAGATTAAGTCTTGCTTGCTTACTTTCGAATGCTTCTGTATGTCCTCCTTTTCGTCGTCTCCTTCTTCTGAGACTTGATGTGGATTATCATTAATTTTCTCCGTTTTATATACGACTTTCTTGATTTCTTCCATTTCAAGTTTCATTGGTCAATTTATTATTCTTTAGGATGAATCTACTTTGGTTTGCAAGTTTATTGGAGTTCGTTTGCCTGGATCCGTCATGTCTTTGGCTATAAAGTTCATAGATAGCTTTTTGATTCGTGAGGTCTGTTTTTTCTCTTACGTACTCAGTGCACTATACATTCTCTCGGTATTCTTCTAGTGTCCAAGGCTTCTTTGTTAAATTCATTGTATTGTTTGCCTTGTTTGATGGACAAGGTCCTGAATCATCTTGAGTTTCCTTGTTATGATTGTCAGTCCCTGTAATCTGTTTTAGAGAGGATTTATCAGGTTTTAATTTGTCGATTCCACTCTGCAATGGGGGACCCCTGGGTAACCACAGGTTCAGTGACATGGCATAGTTTACTTTGACTTCTTGTTATTCTTTTCATCGTGTTCCCACGAGCAGCTAGGCATCGTAGGTCAGGAGTAACAGAATCCCGCTTGTCACTCTAAGGCTTCATAAAACCGGAGGTCGCCAGGTGTCTGGAGTGCTTCGTTTGCGACTGAGTAACCCACAGCCATTCATTCCCTGGGCACGATACCTTCCATCTCTAAATTTGAGATTGTTTTACGAGGTTCCCTCCTCTAGATTCACCGTTCTCTGCGTAAACAGGGTCACCTCATGTAGAATGTGGCTCTTTACCACGTACGGATGGATCATTAGAGTACAGGTCTTGCATGATTCCTCGGCTGATCCCTGGGGTTGGTGAGGACCAGTGTCAGTATACACCTGTACAAAGGCACTACCTCTCCCAACCTCTTGACTCATTATTATTATTACCATTATTATCGTGGCTTTAGGACTCGCAAACAAGTAGGTCATTGGATTCCTAATTAAGTTAAGCTTCGTAAACAAGAACAGAGAGAACATCGGTTGTCACAGCACCTCAGCAGTCTGCTGCGCTGAGTCGGGATGTTGCCGCGAGAGTGCCTTAGCGAGTGGGATTCCGAGCGGCGGAGGTGGAGGACCTTTGGCGGGGAACATCGGCGGTGGAGGGGGAGCTGGAACCCGCGTCAAAGGAGGTGGTGGTAGCGGCTGCCTGGGTGACGGTGGGGGCGTCGGTGGTGGTGGCCTAGGTGCCTGCCCAACATCGGGGGCGTCCAGTACATGTGGAGAGACACCTCGCAGCGCATTGCAACAACGCGCTCGCCGCCATCGCCACCGTCCCGTCTCGCGCAGCACCCACAGGGCGCGTTCCGTCGGCGTCCCGTGCAGTCGTGTGCGCACATCGCGCTTCTGCGTGCAGCTGGCACCTTGCGCCGCGGCTGCCGCTGCCGTCGCCGCTGCCGCCAGTGCCAAGTACGGCGCCTGTCGAAGTCGACGCGAACCCAAGTAATTTACATGGCGCTGGCGTTCATTAAGTCAATCAATATACTCGGTTATTTTCTTCAGTATTTCCTTGTTTGTCAGTTAAAAATACTTATTTTATTAAAATTATTCTTGCGAAAATTAATTGTAGCTATTGGCGTGTCTATTCTTGAACATAACTAATCCTATCGTTCCTGGCCTGATAAGGAAGAAATATATTTGAATAATATACTACTAGTAAGTAAGCATTTTGAATACTTGATATTTAACTATAGGTAAATCTCATTTACTTCGTCTCGGAATGGTTCTTTGGAGCAAACATGTGCTTTATCTAGTCGCGCTAAAAATATTCATTCTTGGTCGTAGAATAAATACTTGAATTAAGTGAAGTAAGCGTTGTGTAAAAATAAAAAATATTACATCGCTACCTTACATTAAAACGTGACATCTGTGTGCAGATCGCGTGGGCGTCTGGTGTGCTCGCGATGCTGCGGCTCTTTGTGTCCCGAGGAGATGATGTACTGCCCGTTGCTTTGCACGTCGTCGGAGAGCGGCACGACCACGCCGCAAACGCCGCGTCTCGCTTTCACATCACGACGTTGCGTTGCGCGACACATGGACCCGGCGCCTGCAGGTCCCCCTCCGCAGCCGCCCACGCAGACGACACCACCCTCGCAAGCGGCGGCACGCGCAGCAGCGACTGCTGCGTACTGCTGCGGACCGCTGCGCACGCGACGCCATCGTCCCGGTGCTGTGCCCAAGCCCTCGTATCCCTCTGCAGTGACGCTACCAACTACGCAGTACTCGCGCAGGACGGTCCTTACTAGGTATTAGCCATTTTCAATAGCTCATGTGAGTCTAAAGGCTCAAAAACACTCCAGATGTTACTGTATTCGATCAATGCATATATTAAAACAATTATCTGCTTTTTATTAAAATATCAATTTATTTTCCATCATGTTTTGAAGTAATCTGCTTCAGGTCTCAAATCTTAGTATAACAATTACAACGTAAATACAAAATCGAAAAATGAGTCACGCATAACCTTTAGTTTCGTATTCATGCGCTTCGTCATTCTGACTATTCTATTCTGGCTTTTCCTTGAATGCATTGCTGTAATCGACAAAAGGTAAAAATACTGCAAATAGCATCTTAAAGATGCCATGGACAAGTTTGAAGGAAATAAAAATTAAGAAACAACGAAATGATTGTGCGATCCTTTGACTCGTGATATTTAAAACGTTTATATGTTTGAGCAATGACGGTTTTACTATTCAAGGGAAAACGTGACTAACTGTTGTGGAGACAATTTTTTCCATCAAACATAACTTTCCAGTGAACATTGGGTGTTAGCAAAAAATCTTGAACACAAACAAAAATATTACAGTGAACACATAAAATGTTCTGAAGCGCAAACGACAAATAATTGCTGAGAAAAGAACTATTAAATATACATAAAGTAAAATTGCACAGATTGAGTGTAATTGTGGCCTTAATTTCACGACATGTCTGATTTAATTATGCTGAGTTAATTGAACTATTCGTTCAAGACACGCAGTGAAGGTATGGCGATAATGTTTCTTAGAATTCATGTACCAATAAAATTATGTGTATTGCTGAGTTATGAAAACTCTTGTATGTGTTACGAGAACATTAGGTAAATATCGTTTATTTTCTAGTTTCCCCGTAAGTTGCTTTTAATGGTATCATTCATACAATCATTAGTATAGCTTCCAAGTCGATCGATAGGGTTGTATATATTGATGGATTCACATGAAATGAAAATTTTATTTTAAAAAAAGATAAGGGAGGAGAGAGGGAACCCAGGGTAATAGTTGTTTTGATAGACAAATCTGTGGAAGTGACACAATCGGGAAATTTTAAATACAGTATAGCGTCGATTACCCGAACTAATGTCAAGGATATTGGATTAATAAAAAATTCGTACAATAAAAATTCACTTTATTATGTTGAAGCTTCCCTCACGGAAAACAATAGAGAGAAAATTCTGTCCTCCAAATCGTCGAATAAAACTCACCAGAAAAAAACACTATGGATGTGAGTGCTTTAGGATTGAATGTGAGATAAAAACTTAAAAAGAAGGGAAGGATTTCTCCAAACCTTTGGATATGACATCCCGTCAGTTCGGATACTGTAAGATTCGGATGTTACATCCAGAGCTTGGGATGTCACATCCAAAGATTTGTAGAAAACGTCTCCTTCCTTTGAATTTGGATCTCATATCAAAAGCTGTTATCTCATAGCGTTTTCCATTTACTGCTCTGAGTGTCTTCTGCCGGACAAATACGTCATTGCTCTGCACGAGATCCCCACTCCACCGAGAAAGAGTAGCAAGTAAATGGAACATTTTGCTACACGCAGGATGTGCGATTCGGGTATGGCCATTGATAGCCGCAAAAGTTAACGAAACTAAAATAATTGAATATAAACAATTTCTAATATATCAACAAATAGCCTTTTCGTATTCATGTGTATATAATACAATATTACCTGTTCATCATTATATAATCGGATTAACAAATAGTCGTTCAATTCTTGCTCTTTATATGAGGAGTTTTCAGATGAAGACAATATTTGCAATAAACTCATATCATCCATCATGGATGTGTTATCCACTGACTAACATAACCTCAACAATACCTAGAGAAAATTGTCAGAGCAAGTCCGGTTTTCTAGGTGCGCGGAGAGTACGCCTCGATAGACAGAATAACCATTTTCCCGCACTGGAATGATTTCTCTGTAAAATGGAACAACATCTTTGTATTCGGAGTGCACCAGTGCACACTCAGAGCAGCAAAAACCATTAGTTTTATTCTCTAGCTCGTCGTACGTCTTGGGCACGACAACTTCGACATCGTTACGACTGATTTTCTTACTTTTCTGTTCCAAGATGCCATTTCGGATAATTGAACGTACCAAAAACTGAATAATCGACGCTCTACGGTATTGAATAAAATAGCCACCTATTACATTATCTTAATGTGACTGCTAGGACGTGCGACCCGACTGCTGCGGCAGCTGCGGAGATAAGTGCCGTGACAACCGACGTTGACGCATTGCTGGCGGAATACGAGCGCGCGTACGCAGCACGCACTCGCGGTTTCCTGAACGCGGGCGCGCCCTCTTCTGCGCCCTCTTCTGCGCCTCTTCCGCCACCGCCCTCGTCGCCACCGCCGCTCTCTCCGCCTCCGCAGCCGCCACCACCACCTCCCGCTCAACAACCCTCACCTTCAACACCACAGCAACAGCCCTTGATGGTAAATACATAAATGCAATTTCATTTACCTAGGTACTATCGAGCCAAGAGTGGTAACAATAATTGGAGATGTAATATAATTGTCCAAACATTCTTATACACAAAGTAGTATTTTCCTTTACCATTATATTGTGTATGACAGAGCTCTGCAGAGTACGTCGGCGACTTGGGTCTGATTTTTTCCAAGAAGGCCACGGCAGGATGGCCGAAACTTCGGTAGTTCTATCTATTGAGATGCGATTTGTTCCGGACAAACAAGTTTAGATTTAAAGAATCTAACTTAACACTTCCTCAAACAATAACAGTGCTATCATATGTACAGAACATTAATAGGCAAAAAGCTTCTAGAAGAGATCAATAGATTGTTGTGACTTGTGATCATTTGAAAGAAGAAACGTTGTCCTTAACATAGAGCCGCACGAATCTCGAAGATTTCTACATCAGAACAATTTTCATAATACCGAATTTAGACAATTACATGATTGTTGAGAAAATGATGTTATTCCCTTTACATAATGTACGTATGTATGATAGGTTTTTGTTGTTCAGGAACAAGAAGACACTGTAGCTTACAAAAGACCGTTCTGGGTTGGCTTTTTTTCGTTTTTGTAGAGTATATTACACTTTAATAATAAAAACAAATTTAGAGAGAGTAATTAACTTAATTCTATAATTAAATTTAAGGGTTGCAGGGTCTTTACACCCACTCCTATAGGGCACTGCAAAACTTAATCCCTCCTTTGGGAAAGAAAACACAGCTATTATCAAGAATCATTAAACATTTCATTTATTAATTATTGAAATATTAATAACACAAATTATTACGTTTTTGTAGGGACTTTAATGTTGTCTCTTAAGGAGCAATCTAACTATTTAATAAATTTACACTGCCAACTGAATTACGAGAATTTACAATTAATTGCTCAGTACATTTAGTCTACACCCGATTGCTTTTAGTTCAAAAGTCTTTGATGATTTTTGCAATATTTACACAATAACAGATTAGGTATATTGCAAAGGATTCTATATAATATTCTAAAGCAAGAAAACTACCACTCTTGGTGCCGTGTGGTACTACGGTAATGCACAATAAGCATTCTCGTTTACAAGCCCGAAACACTTTGCAGGGACAATAAATAAGATAAATTTCCGACCTTGTTAGACAGACGTCAGAAGATGCGTTGACCCATGTTTGACCTCCGCCTGTAGAACTCACGTCGCTCCACTGGTGATGGGGTGGGGAGATGTCTTTCCTTCATTCCCGACCTTCGCTTGCGTGAACTTTTCTAGAAAAGCTTTGCGGACGGCAATGACCATTCCCTCGTGCACCAAGACCATTCCCTATTTCGCCGACTCGTTAGCCGGCGGATGTCTCGTGTCGAGAAACTGCCTTTTCTAAAATACTTCTCTCAACGGACCCTCAAGTTGGTGTCCGATAACGATGTTTGTCTGACAACCGAAATATTCAGCTCGATTCCGCGTCGCGCACTTCAACTATCTAAATAATAACTCAGAGAAGACTTTGCTTCCCTTTATAATACAGTTGATCGAACACTACGGAAGGGACATCTCATCCCTCCAGTGTCTGGTCTCGTCTCTCGATTAACTCGTCACTCCTCCGCTGCCAAAACCATCCCTCTACTTCGCGCGCTCTCAAATTTGGCGGCAAGTGGACCAATCGCGAAAGGAAACTGTTTTAATACTAGGAGGAATTTTCGTGATTGGTTGAGTTTCCTACGCAAGTTCCTAAAGGATGTCCAAGGTCTCGTCCGCTATTGCGTCGTAGGGGTTATTTTTACTTTCTTTCTAGGGTAATCGCCTTTCAAAATAAAAATAATTGTTATTTTTAATTAATAATTTTTAAAAACTATTGTAAATAGTTGTAATATTGTTTAAAATTTTAAAATATTGGATTTATAAAACAATAATGAATAAAATATGAGCTCGTATTTTGATACTTCGCAATAATTCTATAGAAATAAAAGTTTCGTAGAACGTTCTTCTTGATAGTAATGAATCTTAATTAATGGATTTACAATTCTATCACTTAATTACTTAATTTTCTATAATCTGAAAAAATATGTTAGAAATATATATTAAATAAATTATAAATATATATTAAATAAATAAATAATGTTAGAAAATATGACGTCTTGGATTCAGCCGCTGTGGATGACGCGAGCCCCGCCGACATCTCAGCCGTCGCTTCCTCCGCAACAGCGGCGTTCGACGACTTCACAGCCACAAACACTAGCGCCGCTTCTGTCGGCTCCTCAGCAGGGCATGCTGCTTTCGACTCCCGGTCTGCGAGCGGCCATGGTATTTGCTTCGGCAGAAATATCATCATAACATCAACTTAGTCTTGTAAACGTGCAATTTTTAATGTACAAAATTAAGACAACACTGGGAAGTCTGTGGGAAGAATGTCTTATTGAATCTTTCTTTCGATGTGTATACTGTTATGAATATAATGGCTGAGATGCCATATTTTTAGAATTGTGCTTTTCACCCTTTTCAAAGAGAAATTGATATAAGTATTTGTAATGTGTGAGAAACTGACTTGGAGAATACTTTGATTCTCTATTATGAATATTGAACCCTTAGTTTTTACAACCTCAGTAAACAATCGCGTTAATGTATTTGTTTATCGTAATTTATTAATGTTTTTCAAGCACAAAATGCCATGACGTTTAATAATATCTCTGACAACGCAGGGAGAGCCATACCCGCCACCTCAGCGGCCACAGGGTAGCGACGTCATCCTATCAGGATTACTGAGCGAGTTGGTGAGCCAGGGTTACTCTGTGAATATTAATGCGACGGAGGGACCCTTGGATCGAGGCCCACCGCCGCAACCGACACCAATTTCTGTATCGCAAGCGCAACAGCCGCAATTGTCTCTCCCGCCGCCGCAGTCTCCACCGCAGGCGCAGATGCAACTTATGCAGCAGTCCATGCAACCAACTACACATCACACTATGCTACATCCCTTTCAACAGTCCTTGCAGCCTCCCTTGCAACAGTCCATGAAACCGCCCACGCAGCAGTCGCCTCAGACAATGCCGCAGTCCGCGCCTCAGACGCCGACGATGCCGCCCCCACCGCCGCCCGCTTTCCGACAACCCTCGCCAGCTACCCCAGCGTTATCTGCGACCAGGCCTTCCGCTGTCAGTACTCCTGCCTTCGATTCGGAAGGAACAAGAGGTGCGCCACTGTCGCCGTCGCTGGCACGCCTGATGGCTCCGCGCAGGGACCCAATACCTCCGATGCCTTTCATGGCGCAGCGTCCTCCAAGTGGCACCTGCGGACGTTCCGTAAGTGTTTCCTTCTCCCCTTCCATATTACTCGAGGAAGAAAAAGATGAAGAAGCAGAAGGAGGAGGAGGAGGGAATGGCTAATAGATGAGGAGAAATTCTAACTTCTTTCACTTGAATAAGATATTTTTTAGAGAAAACTGATTACTGTTAAGAGGTACGATTTGAGCAAATGATGGTTATCCATGGGGATATATGTATAGGAATGGAGAGCCCCCTCATTACTTTTATTATAACTGATGGTAAAATAAGTGAATTATCATAGTGATTATCAACGAGTTGCCATTATCAAAATCTTACACGCATGACAGAACTAAGTGCTTCTTAGATCACGACCTACACTTATAATTCATTCCAGAGAAACTCAAACCAATTCGCGTGAATTTCAGTTTGCGCTTGTACTAAAATATCAACCCTTCACTTAGAGTGAAAATCCAATCTAGTCGGTAGTGAAATGATTCATGTAATCTTAACAAAAAACAAATGATAAATAATGGGAAAACAAAGATTACACGAAAATTAGATATAATTTTTAATCTTTTAAATAATTAAATCACAATTTAAGGCATGTTCGGCTAGTTCTTATTTCACGCTGGTTAAAAAATTCTAGCATGCAGGTCAAAAAGTGATCAAATTTTTATGACTTTACCACATAAGGGAAGATTATGTATTGAAATTTTTCAATCATGTTCATGTTTTGATGTTCCAGATTATACACGCGATTTCACCAATTTTATAATATATGATAAATATATGCTTAGGTTCCAAACTTTGTTTAAAAGTATTCTATTGCGACACATTATCAAAAAAAGTCACTAATGCATTCGCTAAAGTCATTAATATATTTGACTAACATGTTACATTTTTATTTTATTACCATAAGCATGATATCATTTTAAACTAATATTTTTAAAATACGCTTATTATAACTCTTAAACTCTTATTTGTAGTATAATCATGACATCTTGTTGTGATTTTGTTTCAACGTAACAACAGAGCACCGCAATCCTCTTAAAAGTACAAAACCCCTTATCGCATTAGTATAAAATGACCACCCTCTGAAAAACGGAGCATTATAAATTACAGAAATTATAAATTACAGAAATTATAAATTACAGAAATTATAAGTTACAGAAATACATTAGAACTAAGCTCAGAAAAATATTAAAATTTTTGGTATGAATCAATTTACTTCCTTTAGTTCGATTTCATAAGGATGGACCTGGCAGAGAAATTGTTAGTACGTACAGTCTTCTTGAAAATTGTATATACAATTTTTTAAATCTTGAGGCGAATTTTCCAATTCCACTGTATCTATCATGCGGTGTAGGAAGAGGCGACGAAGTCGTCGGGGTGGGAAGCTCGAAGCTCGAAGGAAGCGGCCGCGGCGGCGGTAGCAGCGGCGGCGCATCGGCAACGGGACAAGGAACGGGAGAAGGTGCGCGAACGCGATTCGTCGCAGCAGCCTCAGACACAGCTGCAAATGCTCCAGCAACTCGGCAGCGAGGACGACCGAGCCTTCACACCTCTGACTTTGGCGTCGGCGTCACCACCCATGACGCCTCCGTCCCTCTCGCTGTCATCACGAGGTACCGCCGTCGAGTCGGCGTTGCAGGCCTCCGCCACGCTCATGGACCTGTGCGCGAGCGGCGCGCGTGTGCTGGCACCGAGGAAACATTCGAGAACCAAGGTGGGCTCATGACTTTCAAACGATCTCAAGTAATCGTACTTTTCGTCATTTTCTTGGGTCGTCAGCAATAAAAGCCCGATGTTTCAATGATAAAAAAAGAATTTTAGTATGGTTTGATTCTTTCAAAGATCATATAGATTTTACGAACTGAAAAACCCACTTTGATCAGACTAAAGTAAAGAAAATTCATCCGAATTTTCTGAAGCGTTGAGATGCCTTCTCTTTGTCCTATGATTTTTCCTCCTCTCAACAAGGTTATCCGGAAACACTTTGCGAAATACTGCACAGAGAACGACGACGTAACGTCGATTATCTGCTCTTGTGATATGAGATCTGTTTATTCCTTCTTTACCAACAACACGGAAATCAATATTTTCAATCGATTAAAAAGAAATGTTTTCATTACTGCACAGGGGCGGATCCACGATTTTTTGTGTGGGGGGTCCGATCGATAGGTCTGATATCCCTCCCTCGAAAAACTCTTCCTCCAAATGCACTTTAAGTTGCTTTTTAATTAGTATTAATAAAAAGTATTTAATGTTACATTTACTTACACAAATGGAAGCATCAGTATACAATACGTGTTACTGAATTGAAAATGACAATTTTCGTTTGTACAAACAGGTCCAAAACTTCATTTTGAGTAATAGTTGAAGCTATATCTTGTTGGATGTGTAAACTCGACAGTTCATTCCGTCGCTCCTCAGTCAATGAGCATCTGAGACATGTCTTCATTCTCCGCAATGCGGAAAAAGATCGCTCAGCTGAACACGTCGTCACAGGAAGGGTATAGATAATCTTCAGTAGTATTCTAATGTTTGGAAGATCTGATGTGTATTCTCTGAGTTGAAGTTCCACATGTGCTTCCAAATACTTAACTCACCCTTTGAGGCATCAAAGCAAGGAAGATCTTTTTCATACATTTTAGCACCATCCAAGACAAGTTTCAAAATCTTCCGGAAATTGAGCCGATTCCGGAAGTAACATTTGGAACTTTCCAATTTGGGTCTTTTGAGATATTGGAAATCTCAAACCAATCTCACTGATCAGGTAATCCAAAATGGGTATATAAGTATTCAATCGAAAATATTCATAAGCCATTTCTGATTGAACATTTAATCTGTGCTTTTGAGTCCCGACAATTCTTGTTTTTTATTTCAGTTCCCATTCTTGAAGCCAAATCTTCAGCTTTTTCAAAAAGTGTTTTGAAGCAATCTCAGTTATTGGTCCGTTCTCCTTGATGTTTGAAAATGTGGCATCCACCAATACAAACATCAATATATTCAGCCTGAAGTTTTCTAACCAGTGGCAGCGTTACTGACATCACATCTTCTAAAACCACCAAACGTACGATGAACTCAGGTGCAAGAATGCTATGAAGAAATGAAAAAGCATTACTCCCAGTACCTTCCGCTAAATAAACCATTGTCTCCAAGACAGTGTGGAAATAGGGCAAAGAGTTTAGGAAGGTCAACACGGCATCATGACACTGTAACCTCCTTGTTTCACTCATCTTCTTGATGGCGTGCTTTCCTTTTTTCAGATCATCGTTCATTTCATCATTCAGTGTGTTTAATCTTTTGACAGATTGTCTAAAAAGTTTGCAACAGCTGAAATTACTCCAATTGCATTTCTTATGGAAGAAACGTAGCAATTCTTGCTTATTACCAAGTTAAGTCAATGGCTAGCGCAGTGAATATACATTGCAAGAGGCTGTATTTTCATTATTCGTGCCTGAGCTCCTTGGAATTTTCCACTCATATTAGAGCCTCTGTCGTAAGCTTGACCCCGGCAATCACTTATGTCAATATTCAGATTTTCCAGAGCCTGCAAAATTTTAATAGCAATACTTTCACCCCACATGTCCAGAACATCTATAAACACAAGAAAATATTCATTTACTTCGCACGATGTCTCATCAAAATACCTGTAATAAGGATTTGTGTAACTGTTAGATTTAAGTTATATTCTGTAAGAATCTATTCAATTGTAAGAAACCTCCTATGTAACTCCTATGGATTGAAGGAAGTAATTATGCCACTGTCTAGACTTCCACATCCGTGTAATAAAATACAGAGTGACGTTTCCTAAAAACAGGGTCAAAAGGTAAAGGTAAGGGGAGCAGCTGTCGACGACGTTCCCCTCTAACAAGACGAAACCTGTCTCATAAAATACATGTATAAACTCATAACTGAATTTTAAAATTGATTTCTAAGATAGAACTTTGCTTTCAAAGGCGCAGCTAGCTGACCTCAGGAGTCAAGACTTCCATAGTCCTTCTCTATATAAGCAGCTGCCCAAGTAGTTGACACTTCCCTCTGAATTTCTGTAGAGGATGTCACTCTGTCCGTCAGGACAACTTTGTTTATTTTAATAAACATATTTACTCTTCAAGACTTGTTTTTGTCATTTGGCGGCAAAGCAACATCACGCTACCTCAGCACTCTTTCGAGAAGACTTAGCTCTTCTCAGAATCCTCGCAACAAAATTGTGATAGTTAAACTATTACATACCGTACACATATTGCTAGCTGTTCCTTTGAAGACAAACAAGTAATCTCATCAGCGATCACAGTGAAGTACTTAGCATGCTTCACTCTTGAAACGATCTTGTCAGTTATAACTTCCCCGCAGCATTGAATCGTTTTGTATGGTCTTACTAATATAAGATGACGTTTTTCCACATGATTTGTTATGTGGCTCGAGTTCCTTATCCCCAGCATCAATCCTAAACTTCAAAAGAGCTATAAAATTTCCTTGATTATTTGTTTGTTCTGTCAGTAAATCTCCGTCATCTCTGTGACCCTTAGTGCTATATTTTGGACCACAAAAAATAATGTTTTTGTGATGGGAATTAATTTCTTGTTTTCATCTATCATAGCTTTCTGAGCAGTGTTTAAACCAGACATGACATCATCCTTTTTCCCTTCCATCAGTAACGAGAAATTTTGACAAGCCACCATATTTGCCTTATTGTACTCAGCACTGTCATGGTTTTTCAATATTTCTGTAGCTTTCTTGAAAGTTTTCAGGGGTTCTAGCACCAACTTCCCTAGCTTAACATCATTTGTTCCTCCTTGGTCTCGTCCAAAAAGGTCGCAAACCTTGCATAACCCACCGTTCAAACTTTTACTGTAAACTAACCAAGGATACATTTGAAGCCAACTTGCTTGAAAAGATCTGTTTTTCTTTCCTTCAGCGTTCAAAGGGAACTGAAAATCTCTTGGTGGAGTCCAAGAATTATTTAACCACTCTTATCGATCTTGATCGACGATTGGAGTGTTACTGTTTCGATTTTACTGTTGTCATTTTCAACCTAAATAAGAAAAAACTTTGTAACTACGAATAAAATGTGTTGTTCCAACAAATAAATACTACTGTTTGGATGGACTAGGAATTTTGTGGAGTTAACTTCTCGACTATGACAACTGAGTGAATTGCATTCAATGTATTTAGTAAAGAATTAATTAGTATAACTCAATATTAATTTTTTTGGTAGATTCTGTTGTGTTAATTTAATTTGTAGAAACAAATTTCTGATTTTTTTTCGATTTGGTTGGGACAATTGCAAGTCCCCCTGAAACTAATACATTTTTTATGATTTGATCAGAGTTGACTGAGTGAACGTAAAATATTTCAAGTCCCCGAAAGTAATAAACGGTCATGCACATTGATGAATCACGCGCAATAGTTGTAAAATATCGAATCAACGGTAATGAAATAAACCATGAATATGCCTCTGAAATTAAACTTTTTAAAATGTCTTTTCTATAAGCACTATTTACTAGTGTAAAGTAAACTAACCTTCGTTTTTTTTCAAAAGAAATGATCAAGTCTTAGCTGCCTTTTACTCATTGTAGAATTATGCTACTGGAATAGTTGTTGAATGGCACAAAACACTGACAATGAAAATCTCCTTTAAATGACACGCTTCACTAATTAAGTAGCGATCCACCGAAGACATTAACTCACTCCTCAACGATACAATACTCAACTACATTTGAAAGCTTGATATTTGTCCCTTTTCTACCAGAGAGTGGAGGTCTACACGTGCACGGAGATGAGGAATTCAGTCCGTGCTGTGTCAGAGTTCAAAGAATCATTTCCTGCAAGAAACGAAATCTCTAACGAAACCTTGATGCAAATGAAGAGAGTAAAGATTTTAATTTAAACTGATTTCTGTACCTAAAATGCGTGTTTAATATGAAGATTAACTTATTTAAATCTTTGGTGAATAAACGTATTCCATTAAAATATTCATAATTTTTTATATTTATTTGTAAAGTAAGGATTCATCATTTTTCAAGTTTTATAGCAAATGAAAAAACTGTCATACTGTTTTTGCCTTGTAATCTCCACATTCATTCGTTGATCCTGAAAACACTATTGTTTACTCCTAGTTTTAGCTATATTTTCCACTCTAGGTTGAGCGTTAAACTTTATTCGTTTAAATTTTCATTATTCTACTCTGTTATTTTGATCATCGATAAGTAAACATTATAACTGGCCGAGTGATGTTACGTGATAATAAAAACATTATCAAAATAATTGTATAATATTTCATCATTTTTCTGAGTTACCCTTTTTACATACCACTTGACCACGATTTATCATTTCTGAATAGCTAATTGAATCAGTGGAAATGCAGAACTAGTGGGAGTGCATAAAAATATCTATAGCGCATTTTGACATGACCATAAACATGACATGACCATCTAGCAATCGCTGTCATTTTCTATTGCAATGAAATGATTACTATTGTCAACCTCAGCATAGAAGTTTCTTTGGCAATATTGAATTAAAATTGTTGTTTGGTATCATTTTTCTTGAAATTTGGTGCAGAATCCAAAAGTAAACTGATTTTTTTGTCTTTTACTGGCACGGCAAGTAAATAGTTTGCAATACGAAATATCCAGTAGGTAAATCATTCCGGACGCCAAGGGAAAGAAATAACGTTGTTTTTGGATGGACGTTGTGTGAGTGAAAGGTGATATATCAGGGAGCATCACTAAGTCAGGACGTCTCCGAATGAAGAAGTGATGAGAGAGTTAGGGAGATAGCCAGCTGCCTTCTGCTGAAATATTGAAATTTATCTCTCACATAATAGGATATGAAGCAGTAAAAATTCAAAAGCGTAATCCCCTCCACTCCCTCCATGTGGTTTTAATTACAGCGATTGCTTTGCCGGATGTTTTGAACTCTTGACAACTCTAGAATTCATCCCCAATGTTGCTGACTTCGCACACGTGTACAACCCACTGTCTAGTGAAGAAGAACAGTCTATGGATCTATGAAACTACGCGAACATTTTATTTTTTGTGTGACTGTCAGAATAAAGTTCAGATCATATGATTGTCTTTCAATATGACCGCTTAGCACTAATTTTATTACTTCGACTTGTTACTTTCAATTTGCAAACTCAAATTGTTTCGAAGTAAAATTAGCATTTTTAAGAAAATTATTTTATCCGTCTGGGGGTTTTAAGAAAATTATTTTATCCGCAAGTTCCCCCTGTGCCCACCCACTGGATGCGCCACTGTTACTGCAATTAATCGGAGACTGAGCATTTCTTCTACGATTGAAGAGCATAATCCGTGACTATGCAAGTTGGTGATTATTTGATTCTTTGATGAATAAAAATTAAAATTAACATGGACATAGCAATTTTATTTCTTCATTTATTCACTTTTACGCAGTATGACATCACTGTGTATTCGTAACCCTACTTCATTTCCGTTAACTTCGCATAGATGTCCTCCCTTTGAGCAGAATCACAAGGGAAAATGTATCACGGTCACAATAAAAGGAGGATCGCACTCAGTCTTGGATGTAATAATTATCGCACGCACTACACATTCGTCTCGGATGTAGTAATTAAAATCGAGAAATCACAGAAATATATTGACTTATTGGAACGATAAATACCACAATTTACTTTCGAGCCCCAAACTCAAGTTACCCTTTAAGTTATTTACCCCAAGTTAAATTATGGTATACAATACTTGGACATTATACTGAAGTAAAACAAGTAATTTCCTTTCATATGTTGAAATCTGAAAAGTACTTACAGTTCTCTTTTGAGGTTAGTAGAAGAGACATTTCACTGGCTTCTGTCCTACAGGAGACGCGCAGTGCGCCCGTACCGGGATGCGGGTGTCGCGGCCAAGACAGCGGCGAGGACCGCGTCGGCGATGGTGGTGTACGCAATCGCGGACGCGCGCGTAGTCGCGAGGAAACCGCCAGGCAAGAGACCCCGGTACGATGCCTCTTCGAGCGCGCCAAGGTCCACGGCGATAGGATGTCGTCGAGCGTTAGCACGCAGCGTCGACGCCGACGCAATCACCGTCGTCATGCGGTGCCGCCGCGCAGGTTCGTCTACTCCCACGTTCCGCTTTTGCGAAACCTCCCCGTTTGCAAGAGGTCCCAGTTACCCCGTACCCAATCCCATCGAACTTGCTGTGGGCAACGGATTGGTCTCACGAAAAGTGGGGAGATACTCCGCAAGAGGCATCGGCGGTGATTTGTCCAAAGTTGACGGGGAACCCATCTCACACGATCAGAGAATTCCGTAAGGGGCCTTGATGATCCTGCCGTTGAGAGGAAAACCTATCTAATAGCGCGGGGTGCACTGTGTTCCACCGGCATCTGTGAACTATACCGGGGGATATTTCAATTCTGATGCCATACATCTCTGGGAAAGGGGATAGGACGCCTCAGACAAACGGCAGAGACTCCGGTCTCGGTTGTTACCCATCTAACGCTCGAGGATCGAAGGTGGTCCCTTATCATGGAGAGAGGATAATTCCTCGGTGCTATTCCCCGCGGGTTGGGTAAAACCTCCCTGGTGGGCTAAAACCATTGCCAATAAAGAGGTAGACCTATGGACGGACGACTGAGACCTCAGAAAGCCCCATACCAAATCCCAGTTGAGCTGTTGGGCAAAGGATCTGACGATGGGGGTTCGTCGAAGTGGTAGAATTCCGTACGTGAGCCCGGGTGTCACTCAGCACTTAAAATCGAGTAGTTGGGATAGGAACGGTAGCCCTCAGGTGAACCCCAATTACGCCTCTTAATTGGGTTGGAGTCTTCCGAGTAGTGGTTTCCCCACCCGTGATCACGGGTAGGAAACAAAAGTTTTCGATCGGTGAGTAGGATTGCAGCTCAGCTACTGTTGTGCAGTAGCAGTAGGGAGGCGACATAGGTGCCTCCCCGTCCACCAGAGCTCTTACTGGGAAATCTGATTCTTTGAAATCGGGCCGATGCTGTCGACACTCTCCGGCTCTCCTATAGCCCAATCTGTAAGGTTAGGGGTCCCTGACTCAAGCATCGTTTGGTAGTTAATATGCAGTGACCAGTGGGAAAGAGAAAATGAGGGTGCCTATGGGGCTACGGCATCAAGTGTACCTGTAGACTTCTGGAGACATTCCCACGTTCATGCGTTCTAAAGACAATTAAAGTAGGATCTCAGCGAATTTAGGGGTGTATTCCGACCTTAAACTTCTTCATCCCCCATGTGAGTAAAATGCTTGTTTTTCGTTCAAAAATAAATTATTCTTGCTTAATATGTCTATGGATGGAATTATGTCAGAATTGCCTCTGTATTCGAGGAGTTCGCCAGCGTGTCTCGAGGCACCTCTTGGAGATTTCTCTACATGTTCGATGTACTCGACCATCACCTGTTCTCAGACGGCTTCCCCATGACGGGAATGACAAGGATAATATGGAAATGAGGTGATAGGTGAATGATCATTCCTGAAAGTTCTGGTGGAATGAAAGGTAGGGGAAACGGGAGTACCCCTAGACAACCAACCGCGAACCGGCTTTGCTTACCAAAGCAAATTCTACTTTCTTCAACCAGAATTTGAATCAGTGTCACCAAAGGTAAAAGGCGAGTGCGTGCAGTATTCACTACACCACGGCCGGCACACGTAAATCTATTATTCGCATTGCACAGTGAAATTATTTTCTTACCAAACTGAAATTTAAGTGACGTTTGTCCCAGAAGTCAGAGGTATCACAAGTTGAAATGCGGACGATTGAGCTTGGAATAACGATTGCACTAACCGAATAATATGTTAGCAACTCATCAAAATCACCCACTTACATGGGAGAATGATTCGGGTATTCTTGGCCACTCTTCATCCAGTATTCTTTAAAAAAATATTTTTTTCACATAAAACAGTCTGATTGATATCAGTAAAATTATATTGTTTACCGCTATGGACTTTGTTGAAAACCCTTGCGTGCACACTTTGTTTATGAACGCCTAGACTGATGAATGTAGAACAAAAACGAGGATTAGACTTTTAATAAAAAACATAACAAATAATCAATTTTCGCCAAAACTAGAGTTCATTTACCTCATTTTAATTCTGACCACTCCATTTTTCTTAGACAGACTATTCGTTTATATTCAGTTTCCCGGGTACAAGTATTTCTATTATACTTTAAGGTAGTAGAGATGCTACGATTAAAACATATGAGTTTAAGTCATAACTCCTACATCCGTGAATTAAATATTTTGTCAACTTAACAACTATTTCTCGATACTTCCACGGGAAGGCACATTATAGTATTTTTTAACAACGAAAAGACAGTCAAAGGAAAGTGGAGCTCCAGAGGATGGTTGTTGATCACGTCAATAATACTATAAGTAATCTGTCGTTTTATTTGCACATAGCTTATTTTTGCCTGTGTCAGGAGCACCGAATGCGCGACGCTATCATTGTATAATTAATAGACAAGTATGTCAGAGTGGTGCTTTGTCGGGTGTTGGCCATTATATAAACTACTCCAAAAAGTGTGTGAGGGAAAAGAGGACCGGAGTATTTGACGGCGTCATCTAGTTTGTTGTTGCACTCATCTATTGGAAGTGTCTGGTTTGGATTTACATTCGTCGAAAACCTTTCAACACTCCTTGAGTTTCTCCCCCTCCCTTATTCTGGTGACAATGATTAAGATGACAGCCGTAAACAGGTCACTGCCCTTCGTCACCCATTTCCCACTCTCAATTGTCTCAGCAACAGTGATAATGGTTTCTCCGAGCGTGCAACTATGTCGACCATTGTTCATGGTTGACAAGTTAGTTAATAAACTCTCTCGATACGAATTTCTCTCTCATTGCAATATAGTGCCAATAGTGAGCTCTTCACTGGAAGAGCTCACTCAAAGACGCGGTTGGTCACCGAACAAATCACCACGACATCTTCATGAGAGTTATATTCAGTGATTAACAAATTGTACTGTTGTTTTGGAAATATAATCATTTTATTTTCATTGATTTTGTCTATGCGTTAAATTATTCATCAGTATACTGAAATTACTAATCTTGCACCTCTGGAATAATCCAACAGCCAAGAGGAGTACGAAGAGAGAGTATTTGATGACGAAGACCCCTGGCTGGTGGGCAGCTTGGCCGACCCCTCGCTCGACACATGCAGCACGACCAGCAGCCGATGCACAGCAGCTGATGACAGCGTCGTGAAGGGCGTGTACGCGGTCAACATGCGCTCCACTGCAGACACTGCTTCGGCACCTGCTGCTTCCGTTTACGCTCGTGCCAGTCCCGCGCTCGCCGCTGGAAATCGAGACACCGATCAGAGGTGCGACTCAGAATTAAATCCCTGACATGTTCCGTTTGTCGGTTGTTTTCTTAGTCGGTCTTAGAGTTCTTAGGGGACATGACAAATAGTCATAAAATTAAGATACAAATTCAATAAATGTCGTAGTGACAACCAGAAATAAAGTTGTCATGCAGATTCAAAATTTCATATGAAATCTGAACGGACTCTCCTTTATCTCCAATTGTAGCAGGAATGTTTATGAGTGCAGCTTTAAACCATGCAACAAACTTTAATCATCCTACTGGTATTGCTACTTGGATGACACCATAGTTTGGCCACATAGCAATAATGTAACAAGCTACTCTATTTTAATTGTTTTATCTACATTTTCAAGGACGAGAGAGCCGGAAGGCGAGTCGTCGGCAGATGTGGAGCTTCGAGCCTCCAAGTCGTACATTGTCCAATTGATAGACCGCGCCCTTTCAAGGGAAATGGGAGAGGGTGGTGGAGGTGGAGGCACAATTGGCGGAGGTAGCATAAGTGGAGGCGGTGGCACAGGTGGTGGCGATGGCGGAGGTGGTGCAGGCAGCGGTGGAACAGGAGGTGGAGGGGACGGATTCAAAGGTGGCATTGAGGCCTCCAAGACAATACGCCACCACACGCAGGTACATTTTCCTTCGGGCTATAATGTTCTTTTTCTGTGATTGTAATAATAAATTTATTGACAAAAAAGCAGTTAAAAACATCGTTTGACCAAGTCGAGATAATTCAAGAATAAAAATTAATTAGAGGAGCAATTAAGGAACTTACATCCATTCCAATCAACGACCGAGCGAATGCGGATTTATCATTTTTGCACCCGGTAAAATAAGAATGAAAAAAATTAGCTATTTTTTAATATCTAGAATATTAACAAATGTATATTTATTAGACTCACAAAAGATCAGAGTATTATGAAGTAGCTATTTCCCATGAAACTAACAATACATCTCGAGTCCTCTAAGAAAAGGGAACAAGTTGATATTACCTCATTTATTTTTTACTGATATACTTCCTTAAGCTTGTAACTCATCCCACCGCTTAATTAGTCGCTATGCTCGTAGAGGACAAGTTGATGCCTCTATTTTTGCAGCAGACGAATTATGAGGGTACTAAATCTCCTTCAAGGTACATCTTCCTACGTGGGGTGATAACGAATTGAACTGAAGAATGGATGATGAATGAATGTGATGGAATGCATAGTAGAATAAATCATGTTCTATTACTATTGAACCGCCGACCCCCGAGTTGGTAGGCAAACTAAATAACCGCTACACCGTGAAACTCAATTTCTTTCACGTTAATCTTAAATTTACCTTTTAAAGTATTTAGCAAACTTTCCCCGGAAGTAAAAGGTGTGTGCAGACTTATATGACAAAAATCAGTATAATCTATTATCTAGATAGTATAGATGAAGATAGATAGCATAGATGAAATCCAAGTCTTGTTAAAACTGTGAAACTAGTAGTTCTGACTTGAGCCGCTTTTTCTGAGCTGTAAAATATTATCAATAGTCATAGTTTTAATATAGATGAATATACTTCTATTAAAGAGGTAATATAAATATTTACTGATTGTCATTCTATTGAATGAAAAACAAAATATGAAATTTTTTACTGCTGGGTTAAGTTCAGAAAACCTGGACATTTGCGAAAAATATATGATTTTGCAAAGTTTTCTTTAAAGATGGATAGCTGAATCTGCTGTTAGAGAAATATGTTGCATAAATATATTTATGATCGTTTGTTTTTTTGTAAATGACAGGTTAAAATGATTCGACGAAACTGAATTTAGGTTATCAACTATCTCTTTATATCTAAACTTTTCTTCCGAGCACATTTTCTATACATATCTTGTGTGGTTGAGGAATCAACAATTAGTCTACCAAACCCAATTTTTTAAATCCCTAAATAAAGAGTTTTACACGAAATGTCGAGCTTTTTCGGATTTGATACTGACCGTTAGTAAGTTTATGAATCATTTTTTTATTTCTTTTTGTGCGGGGCTTTAGAGCTCGTCAACGGCAAGGTCATTAGAACCCTTTTTATTTCTTGTCTTATGAAATAGTTATAACCCAGTTAAATACGTCGATTTAAAGCTGTCCATTAGAAATTGGATATAAATGAAAAGAAAATAATATGTATAATTATCTATGCTCTAAATGTGAGGTGTGATGTGCTGTTGCTATATTTAGGGATGGGGGATCATAACTAATTAAATTCTCACATTATCCTTTCTTGCGTTTCGTTATTTCCAGTGTAACACTTCGCTAATTTGTTTCCTTTTTATTTTGAATTTGAAAACAGAGTGGTTCTCTCAAAACTTTATTTCGCGAGAAAGAAGATATGAGCACTCGTGGAGAACCAGTGACAGTGTCTACTTCCCTTGAACCTTCTGCTATGGATTATGGTTCCATCGGTTGTAATACAGTTTTCTCTTCACCCTCACCCCCGCCACCTCAACAACAGCAACAGCAACAAGAAGAACAACGGCAACAATGTCATCAGCAAGAAACGCAGAAACATATTTTACAGCAACAACAGCAACTCCTAATGGAAGAATTGCAAAGAAGTACGCATGCTCTGCAGCAGCCCATATATCCCCCGATGATGCAGCTTCTTCAACCGTCTTCTGAGGGTCTGGGGAAAACCAATTATTTACTTGTTCCTTTGCCTGGAAATTCATCTTCTCTGTGGTCACCCACTAGGATAGGTACGTATAATATAGAAGAAGTTTAAGTAGTTGAGGGTGTTCTGCAGTGTTTGAAGGTGAAGTTCACATTTACATGAACATATAGAATCTAAAAACATACTTACATTTTAAAACAATTTTTCCTAATTTTAAAACAATTTTTATTAATAAGAAATGTACTAAAATGTACATTTAAATTACTTTAAAAAATCGAGC
Organism: Laupala kohalensis; assembly: GCA_002313205.1. NCBI lineage: Eukaryota > Metazoa > Arthropoda > Insecta > Orthoptera > Trigonidiidae > Laupala > Laupala kohalensis. Next base: position 476,453 of record NNCF01125932.1, read on the forward strand.
AATTTGTTGCGGTAAATTAGTTAAAATTGAAAGGACATAAATGCCATATTATATAACCCAAAGTATGACGCAAAATAATGACTTATCTAATTCACACGAACGATTTCCCAAATTTTAAATAACAAGCACTTACGGACGGAAGAATAGTACTATCGATCCGGATTGATGTATTTTATGATACGAAGATGTCCGTAGATGAAAGTCGGTCTATTGACACCTTCTCCTGAAGATATTATTCAACCATTAAGTGATGGCAGCACCTAGGAACAATAAATTCACCGTTTCATCGCAATTTTTCTCAATTAAAAGTTAATCGGTACATAAAAGCACTTTATTAAACATACTACAAGTAAATGACTAATAATGAAAGTATTCTGTGTCCTAAGACATAGAACCAAAGAGAAATTCCTTGTTTGTTCCTTAGTTAAAGCTCAAACAATATAAAATTCAAAATATTAACTCATGGTTTTCGTTCTTGCGTGCAAACATAATATTCAAGTGCAAACAGTCCTCCTGGAGTTAGGAAATTATGGTTATTGGAAAGCGGTTTTATGAGGATGAATATGGTTGGAGCTTATGGCTCATGGGAGTAAATGGATGTATTGATTAGGATTCAATTTTTTTATTAATTGGTTGTATGACACGTTCTTTGTATTTTTCAGTAATTGACACACACAAAAAAAACAAAGTACATCGGCATAGCAGGGTAAAGCGTAATTTTGGAGAACTCGCAGAGATCATACTCGTAATTTGAATTGGCCGCTTCTACCCACACCGGGCAGACATACCACCGTATAGGACGTAGGACTAATGAAGATTTTTTTATTAATAAGCGATTTCTAGTATTCGCAATAGTAGTAAGTAACTCGTACAAGAATTTCACATAATTTTTATTTTATGCGTCAAAGAGTTAATTTTCTTGAAGTTGACGTAGGGGTCCAACGGACATTCTAGTCCAATGTTTTATCGTAGGGTAAATTATATGATTAGCGGAAGGTAAATGTTTGTATCACATTGGTCGGGAATAAATTGCAATCTCCATTTGGAGACAAAATGTTATAGTTTTATGCGAATTCGTGAGTGTGTGTTTATTTAAATCAATTATAGTGTTTAAATAAGTCAGATCGTCTCGCATTGCATTATTGTGGAATTAGAGATATCTGGATCTTCGTTTTTTTATCGAAAGGGGCAGAAGAAGACTTGGAGGACGAATGCGTTAAAAATAGATATATGTCTTTCCGTAAAGCTATGTCACAAATGAAAATCACATCAGCTGAAAAAAACGACACCATTGGCAAAAAAATTGAAAAAATATATGGATTTTTTTGTGTGATGATTGTAGTTAATGTAGTCAAAAATGAGGAAAATTAAGAATGAAAAAGCAAGCAATTAAGTAATTTTTGACCACTTGACAATTTTAGATGACTCATTCAAGAAAACACTTCAATACTAATGTTCAGAATATTCCTTAGGAACGTTTTTTAGGGAAAAGTCAAAGAAAATTAACATTCAAAGTAAGTGGAAAGTAATAGGATACAAAGCATTCAACAAGAACCTAGTTTCATCTTCATTTACATAATCGTCATGGGACTAAAAGAAGCAGTACGAGGATATATATTGTTCATTATGTACATCATATGTACAATTCATATGAAGATATATTATGTGCATATAATAATAATAATTATTATTATTATTATATTAATAATAATAATAATTATTATTATTATTATTTATCATCATCAACGATATGGTAAATCAAAGGCAATGACTCTGCAATGATTCTTCCGCAGCTGAAGAACCTCCCTATATGCGCCAGTTACGACAACTTCGGTGGGATCATCTAAAACATATTCAACGAGAAATTCAAAGACTTGAAGAAATCGAAAGGTCTGTAACTACTTGGGTATTTTATTTCAAATGCCCATCTATCTAATTTCAAATGCAGTCGAATAAACTTTCTTTCATTTAAATTTCATGCTATTATAATTTAATTTTTATTAAAAAATATTCATGTTTAGATGAAATGAAGATTCGTCCTTGAGATCAAAAACCTTTTTGGTAGTATTGTAAAATTATTGCTTAGTATTACAGGGTGGTCAAAATAAAACTAGCCCGGAGAAGCATTATAACCCTGACACGGAGTTAATGACCCCCCCCCCCTGTTGATGAACAGNCACTGGTTGTCGTCAACCGGTTGCTGTAACATGTCTGTGAATGCTCTGTCACGAGGTTTTGTACTGTGGCATTTCGTTTGTGTGAGTGAGAGGCACAGACGTGTTTAGTTCACTTGTTGAATGCAACACAAAATGGTAGTCGAGATAAACCAGCACGTGTTCATTATGGAGTATTATACGATACACAATTTGTAGAAAACGTGCGCGGAACTGTCGTCGCTAGAGTTTAAGAATGGAAGTGTTTCGGCAAAACCTCCGACAAAGTCTGCAATGCAAAACTTAGAGGCAAAATGGCGCAAAACGGGCTCTATAGCGAATGGAAACCGTAACTATCCGAATAGAGTTCGAACACCAGAAAACATTGCTCAAGTAAGTGAAAGCCTGGAAAAAAGTCCAACGAAATCTCAACACCCGTTATCTGGGCAAGTGGGAATTAAGAGATTGTCGAGGCGAAATAATATTTACTAACCTGCATCTTTATACTCACAAATTTACTGTTGTGCTTGAATTAAAGCCTCCAGACAAACTCTTGCATGTTGAGTTCTGCCGGTGGTTTCTGAGTGAAGAGGAATCTGGACTTTGGGACAGTTCTGGTTCAGCCTGTCGGGGTGTGTCTTTATACATCAGCAAATACCCATCAGTACAAAATTGAACAGCCGTTACAAATCAAAATTACTGTTTTATGCGCAATATCTACTTTGTGCACGTATTAGGATTCTATCACCAAACTGTTAATGCTGAATTCTATGTCCAGAATCTGTATAATGTTTTTGTGGAGCACTTCGCAGAAGATAAACGCAAGCCGGGGAAATAGCACGCAGTCATGTAATGAAATCCTTTCACGTCTGTATGAGGCATTCAGTGAGGAGAGGACAGACAAATCCTCAAGTATCCTGGCGACCTCGATCGCCTGATCTCTCTCTCTCTCTCTGTGATTTTTACCTGTGGAACAAATTGTATGGTAAAATGTACTCAAATAATCGTCACACACAGGAAGAGATACAGCAGAACATGGAAAACGCTATTGCTGGTATCCCTCAAGCAGAGCTGCAATGCGTACCTCACAGTTTGATATATCAAGCATAGCCCTGCATCGACGTCAGCATTTTCTGTGATGGACAGTTCTCTTGTTCTTATAAATATTTTCCGGGCAGTCTTATGAATATTTTCCGGGCCAGTTTCATTTTGCCCTCTATACAATTTGTTAATCGTTAGTATTTTACCATTTAACGGTCGGGGGTCGTTACATACATATTTAACATACTCGTATAATACAAATCAAATATGTGTTAACTATGTAAACAGTAGTACATTGAAAGTATTCTATAGTCCTTTTGTTCACAAGTCAACTTTGTTTCATTAAATTACGTAGCAATGTAAAAAATCAGTAAGTGCTGACAGTGATTTAGAGAAGTGTTATTTTAACAATATACTTTCCTTTCTTTTTAGAGTACAAAATGGTTGGCCTACAGGAGAAAAGCCATCAACGCCTTAGATTGTATTTTTAAATGGTGTGTATGGTACGAAATAAGTTATATTTATATTTATTTTTCTCATCATTGAGATTGTTCATTCTGAAAGGAATGACTGGTACAGGAAGTACAAAAATCACGTTTTCTTTTCCTCCAGAACTACATGTACATGGATATCCTCTTGACAAATTATCTTTGTCGTCCTTCTCAATGTGTTAAGAGTTTTTTGGTGAGATTTTAATTACATTGAATACAATATATTAATTATTGAGCAAATCTAAAATACTTGTTTTCTTCAAATTTTTCTTTCCGAAAATCTGAATTTTTGTTTAACGATATACCATTGAGAAATGACGCAATAGATGAGAAAACTCCCCAAGTATACAATTAAAACATCTTTTTATTTCAAAATGGAGAGTTAGGGTGAGAATTCTACTGTAAAAATATTTCATAAAGTTTTTTAGATAATAAAATGTTTTGAGGAAAATCTCTAAAATGAAACGAAAATACTCTGGGTTTGTACGTTTGCTGTAAAAAATAACAAATGCATTGCTTATACATGTGTTATTTAGCGTATACATGTACATGTATGTTAGCAGAGGAATGTGCGATGTGCTCTATCATTAACATTTCGCAATTCACAGAAATATGATGAAAAGTTACTTAACATTTCTCTTCCCCACTGCCTCTTATCATCTACTCTAATCTCTCATTTTACAATGAATTCCGCATCCAGAAACATAAGTTTCAAAACTATAAAATGTGAAATCGTTAATGACTGATTGATGCTATATTTTCTTTCTTTCAGTGCAAAACACAATGCTTCCGGAAGGAATGCTCTTCTCTGTTAAAGAAAAGTACCGGATACTACGTAAATACGTGTATGTAACACCCTTGTACAGCGAAAGTTTATACTCGAATAATTAAATATATTATAAAGATATTATTATTCCAATTATTTTAAAGATATGTTTATACACAACAGTTCAGTTAATTCACTCATTGCTATTATTACATCCAATAATTTAATTTTTGAAACTATAGCCTAAAAATATTTCTGTAATTGAATGGTCACCCAAGAGTGTGAGTGTGTGTGT
>NNCF01125932.1:485926-500453 GCA_002313205.1 Laupala kohalensis
CGCAGGACTCGCGTTCGCATCCAGTGGGGCCCTTCTCGTGAGGAATTCGGTCGAGGTGTCTTGTGGTCTTTCCAGTTCAAGCGGCGCCGAAGTTCTTCGCTTTGGAGAATCCTGGACGGGTTTGGCTTGTCGCCGTATTTAAATATTCGTGTTCCAGGTTGTGGACGTACGTAGTAAGTAAAGCTAGTTGCTTTTAGGATCTCGGAATTGAAATTAAGTGAAATTCATCGAGATTGAAACTTTCGCATATAAGATCGTACGGAGCGCGTTTAACGAGCGTGAGCTGAACGGCTAGAGAAGGCTGGAATGAATGTTATCCGTTGGCAAGGATGGGTCCTTAAAAATGAAGATAAATGACAGTCTAATTCATACTAGACGTAATTTGCTCCGATAGAAAAATGGTGTCGTCACAAGGTGGTTAGGTACTCATGTACTCATTAGGAAATACGCATAGAAATTATTTACGTCGAATTCCATTTCTTGTCCGGGCCTTGGAATGTGTTGGCCTTGGAATGTTCGTTTTCTATTCCGTGTCCGGGCCTCGGGATGTGTTGGCCTTGGAACGTTGTGCCTTGGACTTCTTGTATACAGGTGGGCCATGCCGTCGATGTGTAAACCGTAAATACAGTAAATATTCATGACGAAAGCTTTTGATTTACTTTGAAGAACGGCATGCATTTTGCGATGCTGTAGTGAGCTATTTGTAGGAAACTGTGTTCCTGGATCATCAACAACTACTGTGCGTGCGAGCAGGTTGATGGGGCAAGAGCGTTTAACAGGGAAAGGAGTAGAATGTAGAAGATGTGCATTGTAGGAAGGACACATTTCTTTCTACAATGGTGTTAATAATATTTAAAATTGTAGAACTTGGCTTTGAACGTACTGTGCTGTAAGTAGCAGAAATATATTTCTTAATGGGATGAAACCTTATTTACCTGCAAATTAAAATTGTAGAACTTGGCTTTGAACGTACTGTGTGCTGTAAGTAGCAGAAATATATTTCTTAATGGGATGAAACCTTATTTACCTGATATAAAAGTTTAGTGATATCGATGTATCCTTTTGCTCCTCTCTTTCCCATCTGATTTTCTGTGTTCACCCACCTTTGTTGCCAAAAGATTAATGGGCCTACGGTGAGAGCTTTCCTTTCAGCAGTTATTCCAGTTCCGAATCCAAAGATTTCTTCCCCAACCGTAATATGTCTTCTTCTCCAAATCTGGTATCTAGCTCCTGCTTTCTGGACTTCGAAGTCCAAGGGCAGGGACCCAATTAACATCTGGAGGTCAATGGTTGCAGCAGTCCTGCCGGTGATGGCTAGCTGAGGAAGTTTTTGTGCACTATTTAAGAGGTTTCTTATAATGTCGAGCTTGTAACGATGCATCAAAACTGACGCAAAGTATGATGAAATACGAATAACGGCTTCCTTATATATTGTTTGATTTCCTATATGGCCTCTCTTGAATGACAACCTTCGAGTTTTGAAGAACATATTTTTTGCTCTCGTTGTCATCATTTGTGCATGTTCAAAAATGTGTGTTTGGTATCCATCAGTACACCCAAATCCATCTGTACCACCTTCTTCTATGCCCCAACTGCTCAGATAGATTAATCGTGTAGTTATATAATGGTCGATCTGTCTGTTTTGATTGGGTCTCTCACAATCATAAGAGTGGTCTTCTTTTCAGATACAGTTAATTTGTTTACACTAGTTCGAGATTATTCTGTGATATTCGTCATCCAGGATTCTCCTGCGCTTACCTTCTATTGCTATTGCCAGATCCTTAGCATATGCACTGGAATAACAGGGAGCATTATTCATTTCTATTAAAAGAGGTTGATCAAATTCCACAAGACATGCTGATCCTTAGGGGCATGCTTTGTTCACTGTTTTGCAGATGTCTCTTTCTCCATGAATAATGATGGCTCTTCTATCTGAGATATAACTTTAATACATCTTGATTGCTCCAGAGGGTGCCTCGATTATTCTTAGTGACGTAGAGATACTTGGTCACCATGTGTTATCAATAGTTCCATTAATGTCGAGGAAATTTTTTGCTTGAATTGACTATTATTAACGTAATAAATTGAGCTGAAAACTGCATCCTCAGACCTGATCTAAAGTTACATTGTTGAGAAAGATTATTACCATTAGTAATATGTTGTCGATTTTACCATAAGTCTTTCAAGGACCTTTCCAATTAACATTACTTGAATGTTTAAGATGACTTGAGCGGTAGTCTCAAAATAAGTTGTGTAGCCAGTTTCCATTTCTCGGAATTTTAAACCTTTAGGCAGCCGTACCTTGTCAGTTGCAATTTTATATGCTGCACTCCAAGAATCCAGAGAAGATACATTTTGAATAAGTTTCTCCCACGAACTTCTTCTGGCGGCCTTAAGAGCGTCGTACAAGTTTCTTCTCTTATCTCGATATTTTTTTCCCAAATCATCTCTGGGATTACCGTTCCTCTTAGCTCCTTTAAGTTTCCTTCTTGCTACGTTTGTCTCTTGTCTTTTAACCATTACAGAATCTGGCCATCAGCTGACAAGCTTCCTCCTAGGTGGACTGTAGGGAATGGAAAAGCGCCACAGCATTATACACCACTTTATTTAATTCAGTGCCAAGTAACTGCAATTGTTGCTGAGTATTAAGCTATTTACGACTGCCAGCCTTACTAAATTGGATGTTAAATTAGGTCCAGTCGGCTCTATTCGATTTAAATCTGATCCTGGTGCTTGTTTCATGAGTTGATGGGAAAGATAATGTCTCACATCCAATAGTCCATGCAATTACACGATGATCCGATCTAGTAAAATAATCATTTACTTTCCAATAATAAATGCAATCCTCTCTATTGAACTTCTCTAAAGTTACAACTTTACTCGTTTCCCCTATTTCTGGGTCAGAAGTTGTTAAAGAGGAGGGTTTGTAAGTTGTACTTCGAGATTAAATTTTCCAATTCCTCTCCCATCTGTGCGGCTGCTATGCCTAACTTATGCATAACTTTGCATTGGCATTCATATCTTCTACAACTTTACATTCGGATAGGTAATTGCTAGGAAAATCAAGGAACTCTAATTGAATATTTGTCCTGGCTGGGAGGACGGTAAAATAATACGAGAATGATCACTTAACGATTCCACACTGCTTTACAAGTGACTATGTATTTGGAAGTGTATTGCACTAACTAGAGAACATGCATTTGTGGGTTTGTAATTATTATCGCTGCAAGAGGTTTATCCGTATAACTTTACACCACACGGCAATACCCACTGCCTTGTTGCGTTCCGTAAAAGGTTCTTACAACAGCACAATGTCAATCTTATTTTGGAATACATATTTTTATAACATACTCATAGCTGAATTCATTTTCCTAACATTGAATTGTGTCCTTTTAATTCACAATCCATAATCAGTCTATCATTAAATTGCCCAATGTTCTTTTATGTTATGGGCATTTCTTTCTATCCCCTGTTATATGGTAGGAACTCTTATTCAGTTTTTTACAGGTCCCACAGCATGAGCTGTCCCTCCTGCAAATACCGACTCTGTGTTCATCTTCTCCATATTTCGTACAAATGTCGACCTGTTGCTTAAATTGTTTTGCAAGATGCCCGTATTTTGAACGTTTCAGACATGTCACAGGAACTTAAGATTTTTCCACCTTGTAGGAGTTACAACCTACATAGATTCTTCATGTTAAAATTAATTTTTCCATAATACTTAGGTCAACTGAATAACCCAACTTATCTTTATCACTCTTAACAAGCATTGTTCTGACACACATTCTTTATTCCTGTTCTGTTACTACCTCAGTGATGGTCACAATCTCCTCTATAATCGACTGGATTTGAACATCTTAACGTATACTTAGAATCATTCTTGTTTCTTAAGTAGTCCGTTGTTAATTTTTCCGAATCTGAAATACGTTTTTAATAGTTTGTATGTCCTCTTCAAATTTTCTATTATTGCACCGTTTGGTATTAAACGTTATTTTTCTAATCTTACTTTGTTTGATTTTTTTTGACAACCTCTTCTTTTTTTACTCAATGTTATTGATTGTTCAGTTGTTTTGTTATAACAGTAAAAGAAATTTGCTTGGAAATCGTTCTGGGAGCACTATCCTTGTCAAACTTTACATCTTCAGAAAATAAATTAGTATCTCTAGTGTTGACTGGTTCTAATCCTTTTACCCGATATCTGTGGATTAATCACCACATTTGTTTAATTTAGGTCATCTATTCCATTATGCTATATATTTCGGCGAGATTATCCAGCAAGGCTCTTGCTTTCGCCAATTTTCCGAGAAACATCTTTCTGTCCCCAACAAGCCTTCTTTCTTTCTTCTCAACAAGACAGAGAGCGGTATTCACGTGTCCAAGAAACCTATTGTATCTACAAAGACGTTCCTACAATTCCTCTACTAGTCTAGAGACATCCTCTCCTGCGATAATCGCCTCACGTTCAGCGTGGACCCACGAGAAAGGATAGGAGACACCTTGCTACGCTTGAGATTCTTCTTCTTCCATCCCTAGCTTTAAGGACGTAAGTACCCCGCAATACCGTCCTTAAAGAGTGAAAACTTAAATCTTTGTTAGATCACTAGGCACTCAGGCCAAAAAAATGTTCTATAAGCGTCCGTAAGATATTTATAAAATAGTATCATTCCATTTTGCGAACAACATGGTTTTAGAAAATTCATTCCCACTACGCTATTTTATCTTTCTTAAACGATGTTATCAAATCTCGTGACCACGGAGAAAGCCCTTGGATCATTTTTCTTGATTTATCCAAAGAATGCGAAGTCATCGATCACGAATTCTCCTTTCCAAACAGCTTTCTTGACTTGCACATCAATGGCTAACTTCCTATTTAAAAGATAGGTATCAATATGTCGAAATATCCTATACTAAAAATAAAGTACTTCAGCATTGTCTTTCAGAAATAAAGCCACTTACTTGTGGAAAACCCAAAATGTTTTCTCTAATCTCTCGCCTTGGTTTCATGTAAATCGTCTCATTGTAAACACGGACGAAACAGTGTCTACGTCATTTCACAATAATATCACAAATTCTTTACCCCAAATATCCCTTTCGATAAATGAAACATAATTAAATACTGTTGCGAAAACAAAATTCTTAGGTCTCCATATTCAAGACAACTTCAAATGGAATTGTCACATTGATAATCTAAATTCAAAATTATGCAAATTATATTAAGCATTCAGAAAATTAATTAATGTATTTAGTCGACATATATCCCGTTGTGTCTATTTTGCAAATGTATTCTCCCACGTATAATCTTTTGGAACAATTTCGTTCAGAGCATCCAAACTCTCAGAATTAAAAAGTGGATAGATCGAATAATTCGAAAATTTCACCGAAACTTGAAACCTTTATTTAAGGTATTAAATATTTTAAAACATTCCTGCATTTATATTTATGAAACAGTTGTGTTTGTGAAGGGCGAATAACGATAGTCTCACCCTTGATTTATACAATGCTGTCTTCCGCACGATCACAATATTTGCAATAGGAATAATATTTTTCGTCCTAGAGTGCCAACCACTTTTTGCCTAAAAGGGTCACATCGTTTGGGAACCGTTGTATATGATTCACTTCCCAAAAGCATAAATTTCAATTCCTCAAATTCTCGGTTAAAATCTACCCATTGCACCATTGCTTATACAATATTAAATAATTCATTGTTTTCAATAATAGTTAAATACGTCAATTGATCTTGTACTTTTTCACTCCATTGCTCTAGTACTTTCAAAATAAATTATAAATTTGAATGATATTTTCGTGCATGCTGTTATTGTTTCTTATTATTCATAAAAGTTAAGTTTCATCTGTGCTCACCCTTGGCAAGGTTGTGTACATTAATTCTGTAGTCCCATCCTGGCCTCGGTTTTTCGACGTTTGTCCCCGGGTAGGGGATTTTATAGTCTCTAGGCTCTTGCATAGGGGCGGTGGTCTATCGTAATAGATGATCTCGAATTTAGATTTTTTTAATACTTACGATTTATAAACTATTTTCCGAAAAATCTATAGCTCCATAATAATACGTGTTTCTGGTTTACCTTACAATAACATTTTATTAAATACAAATTTGTTGGTATTCTGTAGATATTATAACACGTAGCTAACGTTTCATTCTTACGAAGGCTGCTTTTTTTCATCCTCCGATAGGATATAACAAAGAGACAAACTCACATAAAATAATTTTATTACCAAAAGTACAGCGGGGTCTTACTTTTTTTTTTAAAATAATCGACAAAAGTGTTGAGGCATTCACCACACCATGACACCAGCTTCTCGAAACCTTCTTCAAAGAAGGTAGCTGCCAGTGAGGAGAGATATGTCTACACGGAATCCTGAAGTTCGACGTTGGCGGGAAATCGTTTTCCGCCCAACCATGCCTGCAATTGTTGCCCCCTGCGTCGCCAAGTCCACCAACAACACTCCTTTTTGATCCCAAAAAGTGTAGCCATTTTCTTCCTGTTGCTCACCGTTTATTTAAACTGCTTCGGTTTTTCTTGGACAATCTTGTTTTGGGACCAAAAAAAGGAGTGTTGTTGGTGGACTATTGTCATGAAGTAATATTACAATAGGAGGGGAAAGTGACGTGGCACCATCTAGGGACACTTCCGTCAACTAAATCGACAACCACGCTGCGGGTTACTGGTATCAAAACTACTTGGTCGATAGGTTAGCAAGTCTAATAGTTCCTTCTACACCTACGTTCTTCATTCATGCGGAAATAATTCGTTTCCAAGTGTTTTATTACTTGCCTTCTAAATTCAAACAGGGCACCCAAATTACAATTTTGGGATAAGGCCAGGTAAAGGAACAATAAAAAACAGATATTTCAGGAATGTACATACAAAATGTATTCCAAATACACTGATCTAGAACACATATTCAATAACATTACATCTAGAATACATATTCAATAACATTAGAACACATATCCAATAACATTAGAAAACATTTCGTAACATTGTAGAACATACAGAAAAAGATAGGGAAACTGATGAAATAACACGAATAGATTCTATAACACAGTAAAACAAATACAATGACATGGGGAACAACCGGAAAACTTCTTACTTGATCATTTTCGTTCTACGTTGTGAAATGGCAGCAACGTACTCACAAACTCGCTCAATTCGTGCGATCTCCCCTGTTTATCATTATAAATTACATCCACGGCCTACTTCACCTTGTTGATTATCGAACCTCGCCATATTACTTCGAAACGCGCCGAGATTTTGAGATGGCAGTTACGCTATGATAAAAAGAGTATAGAATATCAAGGTTAGCACAAGATAGCATTAGGCCGTGTCCTGCGTTTGCGACAAACGCGAGCGACAACTTCAAGCAACGACTCATGTCGACATCAAAGGTCATTGGAGCCCTAAAAACTCGTACAGGTAGAGAAAATGCAGTTACGCACTAGGGAGAGCCAACATAACTCTACCCGCGTGTGGGACTCGCCGAATGACTCAACCACACGCACTAAAACCCTCCTGATTTACAACACACCAAAACATATTTAAAAACCAAATATCAAAACATCAAATGAAGGAGGGGACTAAAAATGAGGGTGGGACATGACATGATGGGGGACAAAGAATAAGAGGGACAAAAAATGAGAGGGATGAAAAAAATTAGGAAAATGAAAGATACCCTAACATTAATAGAGTCGGGATCGAAAAGAACAAGGGGTGACCAAGGGAGGTCAGGAAGAAAAAGGAAGGAGCCTAGCACAAGTAAGTAGAAGTAATGCCAGAATCAGCTCGGGACCCCGTGTTCGCCAAACACATACTTACTAGATGTAAGTCCCCTGGGGGGTTCCCGCTCTTGTCAGCAAATTGCGGGCAGGGGGAGATGTAAAGAATTTCACATTCTCGCGCCATATATTATATTAATGCTGGAACATGAGACATATAATTTAGAAATAGTTAATAAAGGTAATTATATATCAGAACTATCTAAAGAAAAGGAAATTTGGGATGTTACGTGTCCCATATTCTTGTGCCATATCCATGTAAGAATAAAACGAAATGATTTGAGTTTACATTAATTTTAGAGTGGTTTTTTGATATCTTTTTATTAAACGATTTGTGTCAAAGATGTCACTTTGCTTCTGGACCACTGTAAGAACTTCCCTACCCACTGAAGTGTGTTGGTACTAGTAATAGAGCACAGTGACACGAAGGAACGATTGGACTGTGTCAAATTCGTGAACGGCGTTCGGAGTAGGAACGACAGTCGGACTCGTGAACGACGTTCGAAGGAACGATGGTCGGGAAGGATTTTTACTTTCTGAAAGATCAGTTCTCGACGAATGATGCCAACTATTAATGATTATATTGGAAGATTGTGTGGATAATGTGCGAAAGGAACAATATTGTTGGATTATCTATTCGAGGATATAAAACAATATATACTGATCATTTTCTAAAAAATAATGATGAAATCACAGAATTCAAAAACAGTATTTATAAAAAACTTTTGACTGATTTATTAAATCCAGTATTGTTGAATATATCATATGACCTTTAGATGGGATGAACACAGTATATATTGTGACAGTTTTTCAGTTGCCAGAGTAAAAGTGTTTAGGTTTTTTATATTCCATTATGTTAATGTTACTTTTTATGTCAAATTATGTTAATATTTTACGTTGTTGTGCTTAGCATTTGTTTATTCTGATGTAATCTCTAAAAGAAGTTTGGCTATTATTAAACAGTTACTCAATTTTCTGGAATAACTAAAATTAGCGGAAAATTTTAATATTTAGATGAACGAAGAACGAACGTTCACCAAAATGAACGATTGGGGTGAACGATTCACTAAAAGAACTCGTTCCTTTAGAATCGTTCGTTCACGAACGTTACATCTCTACAGGACACTCAAACCTGGCGGCGCGACTCTACACTTCGGTCACTTGAAGTTGTCGCTCGCGTATGTCGCTCACGCAGGACAAGGCCTTCCTATCCCTTGTATGGTGTTGGATCCAAGCTCTCCCCCGACGTGGTTCAGTTTCCAACCACCATTCCAGTTATCCTACAGACATCCTCAAATTGTGAACACGATTTTCTTCCAATTAATACCGTTATGGAAAGTCATATACATACGATAAACAGTAGTATGATTTAGCATTATAAAATATATTTACTGCAAATGGGTGGCTCTTCACCGGAGGCAGAATATAAGAAAATAAAACATAGAAAAATAATACATATTAGATCAATACAAAGAACTGAATTTAATAATTGTAAGACATATGAATTAACTTTTATTAAAATATAAATATAAAAACATGAAACTAATAAACGACTAAAAACTGAACTGAAATTAAAAATTGTTAAATATATGAATAAACTAATGCTAAGGTATTGAATGTAAAAACATGAAACAATGGAACGACTAAAGTAGGTCGTGATTACTTTATGTTTCATTGATCTGCATAGGACTTCATGAATTTTAGTGAATTTCTTTGATGATATTGATGACAGAACTGGTAAACAACTTCCCGCAACATTAGCTCTCTCTGTCATACTACAACTAATAAAAAAAAGTAGTTAGAGGAACTTCCCCATAGACGTCACTGCGGCTAAAACGACACCAGTGCCCCCAAGGTGGAGTTGTGCAACTGCCTGAGTTTCCCCTACTTCATGTATCTTACAAATCGCTCGATATAATAGCTCAACCCTTCGTAGGGACATGACATACTCATCTGCAAATCGCTTGACACATCCAAACTTACAACCTACGAAGGTTTTATGAAACCTCGAAATTGATTTGGTATACATTGGTTTTGTTAGTTAAGTCAAAAGTTTGTCGAAAGAAATTGATCTCGAAAATATGTTATTTCTTCTATAGGTTAAGGAACAGTAGTGTCCTGCAATAATATTAATGATAACAATTACTTTATTCTTGAGCAAAATTATCAATTGACAAGCTACATAAATTTCAAACAAGATAAGCAAATAATTTTAGATTTACGAACTTATTTATCTGTATTATATTATGGACATTAATTATAGAATTTTCAATTGATCTCTGTTCGTCTTCAAACGAAAAAATTATCTCGTAATTGCGTAAGGTAACTGGTAAAAGAAATATTAAATTTGAATAATCCTAATACATTTGGAAATGTATTATTTATTTCCCTACTTTATTTAATGAATTATTTATTTATTTGACCCATATAAATATCTTCATATCAATATATTGTTGCATGAGACCAATATTAAAATTTTAACAAATACCCATAATTGGTACTGTAATTTCCAATATACTCCTTCACGTCTCAAGGTTCTTTTTATTTGTTCTTAATCATAAGTTTAAAAATTTTCAGTTATTAAAAAATAAACAAATAAAATAAGTACTTCTTGCACAAATTAAAATCTAAAAACATAAGAGCTATTGAGTTAGCATCGTTTGGAGTCTATGTCTTCTCCATTTGGTGCCCCCTCCAAATGAACCGATCGTGAATGGCAAGATACGTGCTAAGACTTCTGAGAAAAATCAACTATCATTTTGATTTTGATAAATTTATTGCAATAACTAAACTTTTACACATGATGTGTAAAATTAGAGGTAGAACGTGAGCAAAGTAGAGGGTGAACAAATCCGCAGAGGTTCCAACACATCGATAAGAATTAGCGTCGTTCTTCCTTTACCAGTTAGACAGCCCAAAAGTCCATTTTTTTATTGATAGATAATTGTAAACTAAGGGTGAGCAAAATATAAAATTGAAAATATTCTCTCCGGTGAACTTAAGGATGCCCTTGACGCATATTCGAAGTTCCCACCCAAGTTAAGGCAGATGTACGAAATTCCATAGAATAAAAGAACATCATTTGTTTTTTGAGACCGATTCCTGTCCTACTCTCGCTTATCGGTTCCTTTCGTTCATTGTTTTTTATGCGATGGTGTGAAATTGAAAGGCGTTGTATTCGCGTTTCGTTCAGTGTGGTGTTACTTGTATTCATAATGTATATTGAAAGATCATTCAGTGACACTCTTAGTGATGTTAGCATATCTGTATGTTGACTAATAAGTGGAAGTGGTAATTTTTATGAGTCGCTCGTTACAATGTCCGTGTATGAATTATCTAAAAGTGTTTTGAAGTGTGAACAAGGTGAATAATGCGACCGTAATTTGTTGGGTCTCGGTAAAATTGTAATTAAAGTGAGTGAAAGTGTTCACTGTTCGTCCATTTCTTGACAATATTTTAAAGAATGGATGGATCAATGTTACAATATCCTCCTGGAGACCCGAGACTCGTTGATAAAATCGTGTGCCAGCTGAAATCTCAGGGTATTTTTGATCGTTTTAGGAAGGAATGCATTGCAGATGTCGATACGAAGGTAATTCTGCTATCCATATATTATTTAGTCTATGTACCAGGTATATTTGGTCCGTTTTTTATGTACAGTAATGTATATTGTAGTGTAAGACTTCATTAAATAGTTGAATGAATATCTGCTCCACTGGATTATGATCTATGCAATTGGTAGTCATTCTGGAAAAAGTGCAAAATGGAATAGAGGGTGTTCATGCAGTAGATATCCTCCATTCATATGATGATTTTATGTTTATGTATATGTTCTATGTTTTATCTTTATTGGGTAAATATATTATGTAAGTGGAGATATTTTGGTGAAAATGTTTGGATTTTGACTATAAAATAGAAATCTAATTAGATTAAAGATGTGCAGCTATAATTGATGCAGAAAAGTATGAAGTTGATTGACAAAATCTTTTGCTATCATAATAATAATAGTTGTTGTATAAATGTTGCCTACTGGGTTAACTAGTATCTTTTACATGGTTTGGGAAGATGCTGAACAAAATTGTTGTAATACCAACATCGGATCATTGTTAAATGAATTATTTTATTTGACAGTATGATGTAAGGTTAGCCCTCTACACTTAGTCACAATAAATAATGTGTTAGTTTATTGACTGTACAAGTATATGTTATCACTCATTGATTGTAAATCAAACTTTACATTATTTCATGTTAGTTAATAGATTTTCATTGTTGATAAAGTAACTTGTTTTTCTTAGATTAAAAGTTTACCAAGTTGTTCCTATGTGATGCATATATAATAAGTTATTTATTCTTATAATTTTGACATTTGAAATAATTGTATCATAAATATTTATAATTTTTTATGTTACACACTAATATTTGTTTGTTATTTCTGTAGCCTGCTTATCAGAATCTTCACCAAAGAGTTGAAGGAACTGTATCTGCATTTCTTACAAATCAAGAGTGGAGACCTGAATTGAATAAAAATCAATTGCGTGATAGTTTACGGAAACATATCCATGAGTAAGTTACCGTAGTCCCTAGTATATTACAATGATTTACTTCTTGTGATTTTTCTCCATAGCAATATAACCATGTCAATTCTGACTGAAACTGTGTGATTTGATTTCAGATCTGGGATTCTTGACCTTGGTGTTGAACGTATTGTTGACCAAGTAGTTAATCCAAAAATTTTACCAGTTCTACTTCCTCAAATTGAAGATGTGGTCTATAATTTCTTGGGAATTGAGAAGCCAAAAAATAGATACTCACAAACTGGTATGTGCATTTATATAATTTACTTCCTTTTAAAAATATCTATTACCTGGCTTCATTTGTTACCTTAAATTTTATGTTCTTTAGCAGCAGGAACTTTATTATATATGTTTTGAAATTGCATTTTAGCTTTTTAATTGGCAATATATTAAAATAATGCATTGAGATTTTTGTTATTTAATTTGTTAGTTAATCCTCAGGATTAAGTTGTTTTCTTCTTGGTCTTCAATAGTGAGAATGATTTCCTACCTCCCATCATGTCTCCAATGACCTAAATGTTTTGAATTCTACTAACATTTTATTTAGGCAATTATCTGTGGATAATTTTGTATGTACATTGGTTAAAAGAAGGGGCAACAATTGACTTTCAATGTCTTACAATGTAGTTAGGTATCTAGTTACAAGTGTATCTGTTTTTGTACAGAATTTGTGAACATGGCTTTCATTGGTAACAATGAATACAACTGTTTCTAGACTGCTGTATTATTTGTCTGTTTTCTACATATTTATTTTTCTTAATTACATTCATTAGTATTGATAGTGTATTGTTCAATTGAAGAAACTTAAATCTGAGACGTAGTTTTTGTTCCACTTTCTCCAAATTTACATGCCTCTGGATTAGTTAACAGTGAGTTGCATTTTTGTAAAAATAATTATGCTTTTGTAAATACCTTTAAAAGATACTAAGTATTTTAGTTAAATTATATAGGTGTTCATATAAATTGTGAGGAAACTGGAGTAGTGTTCCTGCAATTAATGAAATGTGTGTATATATTGTGTTGTTTTATAAAATGTAGCACAATTATTTTCTTAACTACATTTTAACACTGTTTTTGTGTGTCTTGTTTCTCTGTCATGCTAGTTATTAAGACAACTGGTTTGTCCAAAAAAAGGTGTATATTATGCAAGTGAATGCAGTAGCTTTTAATCATTTTCAACTGCTGGCTTGTATATTTTTCTTCATAAACAGTACTTGACAATTGTGCAATATTTTAATGTAAATCCTCTATATCATGAGCATATGTGCTATTAGTTATAAGTATATTTTTCTAATTGTATATTTTTGTAAGGTTGCATAGCTCCTTGATTAATAGATAAGGAAATAAAATTTATACATACATTATCGCAACGTCTGACCTTTCTCGTATTTTTGTTCTTATGTTGAACTCTGATGTATTATGATGATTAATATGAACATTATCTCAGGTCATCCCCAACTCTAAAGACTGTTAACATTTTGTTTCACACTGTTCAGTAGTTTGTGTAAAACTTTCTGAAATTAAGTTTTTGTAAAAGTCCCCAGGTAAAGATGAGAATTGACTTCACTAAGAGCATGATATACAGGAAATGCATTGTGTTTATTAATGTATTGTGTATTAGTTGCCATTAATTACTTTATTGCCCTCAATGTGGTGTTAGGCAGTTTGTAAATAAATTATATTTTACTTATTGTAAGTATAATTGGCTTGATGTTGGTATAGCGCTTGTGCACAGTTTAGCCAACACCTTTACTTCGCCATAAGAATAATGATATTTGTACCTCACGTCATTTTGGCACGACATTTGAATTTGTGAAAACTTAAATCTATCGCCAATATCGGCCATCAACTCAATGCACTTGCTCTTGTGGTGGTATTCTGTTCTTTTCTGCATCGAGCATGTGGAACGAATATTACCTTCTGTCTTAGTTTGTTGTGTGATCAAATTGTATTTCTTTACAACAAATAGTCGCTTTTGTAACTACTATAAATATTTATTTGGATATAACTTGAATTCATAGTTGGCAATCATGCTAGGAAGACATATTGCATAATTTTCGGCAATGTTACCTGACTTGGGGTATAGAAAAAACACTAAATGATTTGATAATACGTTGACGAGCCCTAGAGCCCCCCCCCCCCCAAAAAAAAAAAAAAAAAA
>NNCF01125932.1:500626-525051 GCA_002313205.1 Laupala kohalensis
ATCCCCATACAGGAGATAAGTGAACCATGCGGCACACAATGCAGTGTGCACTTACGCATCGCACCGGCTTCACACGCATCTACGTGTCAAGGCGGCTCCACACATTCGAAATTCGGCGAACCCCGAGCAACTGCACGGCAAATACCGAGCAATAGCGACTTGTTCGGGGTACTTCCCTAGTATTGGCGAACGCACTGATCCAGACATAAGCAATTTGCCGAACACGTACTCGCTCTGGGAACGACAAATATTCGTGTTTGTGGTTATGCACTTCACTTGGCGTTGCGTTATTTGTGTAGCGTATTCGCTAAATATTTGACGTATTCACAAATATCCCAAACTAGCCATCCGCACATGGTCCGAACACGCAAATAAGCCTATAATATCACATGTTTTTATACCAATGATGGACGGGATGTATTTGATAAAATTCAAGATATTTGTAGTTTCGTTTTCCCAGTCCGTATTAAATAAATTGTAGAATAAGAAAAGTCAAAATGTAGATTAAAGAACCAGAATAGCAACAAATTTCGATCACGCGCGCTCAACTGACAGAAACATGTAAACCAAGTGTGGACGGTTCACGCAAAAATTAGCCTTAGTTGAGTCCTTTAATGTGCGACCAAAAACCGATTAGAAGACGGATATTAGAGTGCCGTTTATCAGTATAGTTTTATTATCAGTATATTCTTATTATCAGTATAGTTTTTATTAACTCTAAAATAATCAGTGTTGTGTAACAATTTTAATTTGTGTCTCCACAACATCTCACACTCTTTATTTATTCAAAAGTCAGTCATTATATTGAAATGTAATATTTTTTAAATTGATTTTTTATGGTATTTTTTTGTTTGTACTAGCTTCGCCCTCGCACAGATTATACGACTATGTACTGGAAATATATGCTCATACTACTATAAAAATAGATAATGCTAACAATATTAATATACGTTCAATACTGTGAAACTTTAGGGCGCTTAATAAAAAGTAAAATAAAGTGAATGAAAATATTTCTGATTTGAATCAAACATCAAGTAAACTTTGTCAAAAATCAGTTGCTAACTGTTTATGACCACGCTGGGGATAATAAATGAATTTTCGGTCAGGTGAAAATGCAGATGAGCCGGGAATGGAACCCGGAGCTTCTGCTTTGATCGCAGGGGTGTTTACCACTACACCACCTGTTCTCCTTCCTCGACTGTACTCCATTTCCACCCAAACCTAAAACCCGGAGGGCTCTGACCATGTAGCACAGTCACAGTTATTTTTTAGCTTAATTTTTGTGAAAGAGATAATTGAATTGCTTTGTCCTCCTGATTATTCTTCCAAGCACATTATCCTTAAACTCGTCACCCTGAAACTGACAGAATGTATCCATGCACTTTTCGTTTATAGTTCCGATTTTATTGTTATTTTCAACTTGTAACCGACTATTCTTTCTTTGCTATCAGCAAAGTGGATGCTTGAAGTCAATTGAATCTTAGAACTTGATTGTGCATTTATGTCTATTATATGTATAAGAGAACAAATTTATGGAGCAGGTTGCATGCTTGGACCTGAGTGAAAGAGATTATTAAAGTAATGCATATTCAGACTTGGCCTGTGATTTGCTGAATTTGTTTAAAACAGATTATTACTTTCTGAAAGATGTCATCAAAATTTAACCTGGATGTGCATTGTACTGTTTTTTTACTCTGTTTAATGCATAAAGAAATGACATTTTGTTTCAGATTCATTGTCAGCTAAAAATATTTTTTTATATAATTACAGGAGTTTCCTACTTAATATCATTACAGGAGAGACCACTAGGAACTCTTATTCTAAGATGTGGCACAATACTGTTTTTTCTTTGAAATCTGACTGCTTTCTATTCTTTCAATACTCAAGCTAGTTATTTGTCAATGTCAAGAATATGCATTATGCTACCATCCCATGTTTGTTTCTTGAATATAATAAATATTCTGTTTTAGTTTATTTGTAGACCCATGGAGCTTTTATGTTGCAAAACAGCTTCACAAAAATACAGTTTTCTTAAATTATGGTAAAATGAAATAAAAATGAGACAAAGATTTGAAATATTTGTTTTTGAATAAAACTTAAATTACTTCCTACAATTCCATGCAGTACAACTGTCCAATTATGTATTCAAATGGAAGACAAAGTAATGAAAATCTTCATCGGAAACATCCTTTACAGTAGTGAAATTGCTGTTTGAAAGATTTTTCTGCTCACTTGTATTATTTATAGAAACTTTTATGCCTTCAAAAGATCTGGATCTGCTATGTGCAACATAAAGTTTCCCAAGAGAAAATATAGGATATGGTTGACTACTAAATATTCTAATAGACTGCTAACTTTGATAGTGTTTGACCTTGAGACTCGTTGGTACTCATTTGCAAATACTGAAGATGCAGGAAATTGATTTGAGTGTTGAAGGGAATTGTAGCTTCTGATGGGCACACTTGGGTTTATGGATCAAATTTTTTTTCCTGTTCTTTATCCTGTAAGAGTTCTTGAAAGTCTTGTAGCTTTCCATTGATTAAACCATGTCTATAAATAAATAGCTTATTAGCAGATAGAATCTTTTACAATGAGTTTCTATATTGAGAGTCGTCTTACTTCTATGATATTTAAAATCACAGTAGAACACAGAAGTTTTTATCATGAACAAGTTGATGAGCCATTATCTGCTTTTTTAAATAAATACTATACTCTAATATATGTTACAGTATACACAGACATTGTTTATTTTTGTAAATTATTTTCAATGATTTTAGGTTAACTGTCACAAAAAAAATAAAACAAGGCATCAAAATGGTTTCTGTAGTAAATATAACAATATATTGCCTATCATTTTCTCAGTTATCTTCTTTTCAATGTCTTAAAATAAGAAATTTTGTTCTCAGGGTCATATTTAAGTGCCCTTGAGCAAAAAAAAGTACATGCGCACACACAAAACTGTTGCCTAAAAGTTTATGATCTTTATACAAATGACCCCCCAGGGGACTTACATCTAGTAAGTACGTGTTTGGCGAACACGGGGCCCCGAGCTGAGTCTGGCATTACTTCCACTTACTTGTGCCATGCTCCTTCCTTTCTCTTTTCTGACCTCCCTTGGTCACCTCTTGTTCTTTTCGATCCCGACGCTATTAGGGCTAGGGTATCATTCATTTTACTCTTTCCTCTTCTTCTTTTTTTTAAATGTTTGTAGGAAAGTTATGAGATATGTTGGAATTTGTGTTTTGAGTTGTAATGCAGGAGGGTTTTTAGTGGGTATGGCTGAGTCTTTCGGCGAGTCCCACACGCGGGGAGAGTCATGTTGGCTCTCCCTAGTGCGTAACTGCATTTTCCCTACCTGTACAAGTTTTAAGAGCTCTAATGACCTCGCTGTTGACGAGCCCTAAAGCCCCACACACAAAAAAAAAAAAAAATTATTCAAATGACACAAAAGTTAGTGGAATTTGTATTATACTAGCTGATTACCTAGGATTTATCTTTTACATTAATCTTCTTTTACTCAGGAAAAAATAAAATTTATCTATATTGTAAGATCAAAATACTTTTACTTATTGAATTTTAAAAACTTATACAGCATACTAATTTTTCAAATTCATAGTAATACAAATTTAATACAAAACTTGACTGTATACAATACACCATCTCGTGGAAGCCGCACCGATTGAGCATTCGCTTCTGAGACTTGATGTGGCTGCACCATTTCATTAAAATTCTTGTAAAATCTAAACTATTCATTCAAATTTTATGATTTAAAGTCTTTTTTATCTTTCTTAAATGTGCAAAACATATAACCATTAAATTTGATGATGATTGATTTTTGCCTTCTCAAATTTCTCTCTTAAATTTTAACACTTCTATTTCTAATAACATTTTATCAATAATTTAGGTTAATTTTTGTAGATAGACATATGCTGTCGAAGACTTTTTTGTAGAACTCTTTGAGGCAAACAATATTGCCATTCATAGTTATCTCCTATCTCTAACCATTTAGATAGCATAAACAAATATAACTCTTTTTTTATCGACATTTATTGTCAAAAAACATTTTTCTTTCTTATCACATATTCTAAAAATAAAAGTTAGCCTATGTTTATCCTGGTCATGTAAACTACCTCCTTGCCAAATTTCATCATGATCAGTACCATAGTTTAATGGTGACCAAGTAGCAGACAGACACGCTATCACGTTACGCAGTTATATATTAGTGTGGATAACATGCCTGAACAAAGGAACCTATTATTCCTTTGTTAAGACAAATACCTACATTTTTCCTTGTGTTCTATTGAAAGCCAAGTGTTAACTAAATAATTAAAATGAAAACTAAAACCCCTCAGGGGACTTACATGTAGTAAGAACGTGTTTGGCAAACACGGGGCCCCGAGCTGAGTCTGGCATTACTTCCACTTACTTGTGCTAGGCTCCTTCTTTTCTCTTTCCTGACCTTGGTCACCTCTTGTTCTTTTCGATCCCAATGCTATTAGGTCTAGGGTATCTTTCATTTTCCTCATTTTTTGTCCTCAATGTTTTGATTTTTGGTTTTGAGATATGTTTTGGCATGTTGTAATCCAGGAGGGTTTTTAGTGGGTTTAGGTTTTCGTAGGTTCGGCGTGTCCCAAATGCGGGAAGAGTCATGATGGCTTTCCCTAGTGCATAACTGCATTTTCCCTAGCTGTACAAGTTTTTATGGCTCCAATGACCTCAATGTCAACGAGCCGTGAAGCCCCACACACAAAAAAAGAATAAGAAAACTAAAGAATGAAAAAGAAACTGAAGCTGATTGAATATTTTATACTGATCCTGATTACAATTGACATTTGATTGTAAGAGCTCTCACTCAATCTATGTTAATTGAGTGCAGAACTTACTACCCCAAAAAGTCTTCAATTTAATTATACTCTATAGATATTTTACCAGAAAAATTAAATTGTTTATTATGAAATGGTTACATTTAGAGAAGTGTTTCTTCTCCTTGATTTGATGAGTCATTGATGATTTGCATAGGGTACTCATAATGCTGTATGTACAAAAACACTCAAAACGTTTTGTCTAACTTTTCGACTTGGTACAATGCAAATCGTCTCATTGTAAACACTGACAAAACGGTGTCTATGTCATTCCATAATAGTATCACAAAATCTTTACCCCAGGTTTCTCTTTCTTTAAACGGAACACAATTAAAAACTGTTACGAATACAAAATTCTTAGGTCTCCATATTCAAGACAACCTCAAATGGAATTGTCACGTTGACAATCTTAATTCCCAATTAAGCAAATTGTGTTACGCATTCCGAATCTTAGTTAACGCAGTTAGTCCTCGTATCTCCCGTTGCGTATATTTTGCAAACGTTTACTCCCATTTACGTTACGGCATTACCTTCTGGGGTAATTCCGGTCAGAGTATTCAAACTTTCAGAATTCAGAAGAGGATAGTGTGAATAATTTGTAAATATTACCCCTGAAACTCTTGTAAACCTTTATTCAAGGAATTAAATATCTTAACACTTCCCTGTATTTATATTTATGAAACGGTCGTGTTTGTTAAGACCGAATTACTGAAGTGCCACCCTTGCTTTATACGAAACAGTCTCGTTCACGAACACAATACTCGCAATAGGAATAATATTCATCGCCCTAGAGTGTCAACCACTCTTTGCCAAAAAGGACCTTATCATTCGGGAATCGTTCTATATAATTCCCTGCCCAAGAATATAAAAGATATTATGAAATTCAATCTCTTCAAATCCGCAGTTAAAAACTACCTCCTGCTCCAGTGCTTCTACAATGTAAAATTTGATGATTTTATTGATTTTAATAAAAGTTAAATCTGTCTTGTACTTTATCACGCCATTGCTGTAGTACTTTTTAAATAACTTGTATCAATTAAAAAAAAAACTATTTTCTGGCGTGATTGTGTTGTCTTATGACTCATTAATTTAGTTTTATGTGTACTACTCAACTTTGGCACGGTTGTGTACATTAATTCTGTAGTCCCATTCTGACCCGGATTTTGCTCCGTTTTTCTTTCAGGTAGAGGTGGATTTCTTATACAGGTTCTCTATGCTTTTGTCTAGGGGCGTGTTTATTGTAACAATAAACGATAGTTCAATAATAATTTGTACATGTACATTTTTTGCGTTAAATTACAAACACATTGAAATTCTATTAGTATTATAACTCGCAGCTAACTTTTCATCTTATCTAGGAACTTTTGCTTAAATTTTTGAATCCGCCTCTGCCTTAGGGCCCTTGATCGGAATTGATGGGATGGTCCCTTGCTTGCTTCCGGAGAGTAAATTAGTTTATTGTCCTCCACGTGGTCACACGCTGTTTGTACTGTTTTTTTGACAATAAATTTATTATTATATTAATAATATTTTGGATCAATTACTTAAGTTTTAAGAGTATTTAATGGTGTTTTTTATTTTCTCTTATTCCAGTTGCCAGTCTCCAGACACCTAAAAACTTCAAGCCACTAAAAATGGAAACATTGGAAGATTTGTTGCCTAAGGACTTGGATCCAATTTCTCCAGGAAGTGTTGGAGTTAATAGTGATGATGAAAATGGTATTGATGATGTGAAAAATGAAGTAAAAGATGAAGCTATGGGTGATGATGACAAAATGTGTGAGGATGAAGATTCATCTCCTCCATTTGAACCTATTGAAAAAATTACAGCACATGATGAAAGTTCCCTTGATAGCCATATCTCAGGAATATCTGGTCTTACTAGTCATGATAGCCAGATGTCTAATTTATCTTACGGAAAGGAAACTCTGCCACCACCTGAGACAAATGCACCTCATAAAATCCCACCTGTCGACCTCTCAAATCAAGATAGTCAACTTTCAAAAGTTTCGTCAGGTAGTAGACTCTCTATTGTGTTTTCAGATGATGTAGATAAATCAGATCAGAAGAATTCTCCTTTCACTTCAGACATGGATATACAAAATGATGATAGTGGATTGTCTAAGAATGGTGGTGTAATTGAATTTGATTCTATGGCACCTCAACCTCTTCCGGTTAATGAAGATTCTAATTGTGCTTATGATAGTGGCATTATAAAAGAATATCCTGTTGAAATACCTCTTTCCTGTTCTTCTCCCTTGGAACCTTTACCTGATAAGCTGTTGATAGAAGATCAAGAACCAGTGTATGAAGAACCTAGTAAAATTGATGACGTGGGGGATGAATATTCAGAAGTTTTGAAGGAACCTGATGTAGAAGAAAAATATTTGGAAGTTAGGGAAAAGGAAAGTGAAATTAATGATGAAAGAAAGCATTGCAATGCAAGCTCAGATAGTCGTGACTCAAGGCGCAGTGAGAGTACCTTTCATTCTTCTGATTCAGAACAGCGGAAGGAAGAAAAAGAAAGAAATCATAAAAACAAGGACAATTTGAAACATGAAGAGAAGATAGATAGTAAGGAAAGATCACTTTTCGAGGACAAACAAGACATAGAATCTGAAGATTTTAGAATGGATGGCAATGAAACATTGAAAAAGGATGTGGAAGACAGGGATCAATCCAAACCTAAACTGGAAAATAGAAGTGAAATTACCAATGATTTGGAGATTCCAGAAGATGAAGAGAAGAACTTAAGGGAAGATGACCACAAAGAAAGAGATTTTTCAAAAGACAAGGTAAAATGTGATGTAAAAGACTTGAAAGAAAAAGTAAAAAATGAGGATACAGAAAAGGTTAAAAGTGAAAAGGACAATAAAGAGGGAATTAAAGAAAAAAGTGAAAAAGATAAAAAATCACATCATGAAGATAGAGGGAAAGAAAATGTAAAGGATAAGAATAAGGATAGAGAAACAGAGAGAGAGGGCAGCAGAGAAAAGTACGAAAGAGAATCTTCAAAAGAAAAGTCGCGACACGATGACAAAAATAGAGACTCAAGTCGAGATAAAGCAAAGATGTCAGACAAAGATAGCTCCAAAGAAAAACAAAAAGTTGATGTTAAGATAGATAAAGACAGTCACAAAGATAAACCAAAAACTGATGATAAAAGTAGAAAAGATGTTTCAAAAGATAAAGCAAGACATGATAGAAGTGATAAGGGCAGTAGTAGGGATAGTTCCAGATACAAAGAACAAGAGAGGAGTCGATCCAAAAATGATGGGAAGGAAAAGAAGGATGAAAAATCAAAAGAAGATAGGAGTAGAAGGAATGAAAAGGAAGCTAGTAAAGAAAAACTTAAGAAGGATGTACCTGATGCTACAAAGAATGATGAGGGAGAAGACAAGCGCAACAAATCACAGAACGACCAAAAAAGAGAGAAAGAAAGGTCGAAGGAAACTTCGAGACATTCGGATAAGAGTAAGTCTGACAAAGGAAGAGGTGATGATAAAGTTAAGGATGTGAAATCAGAAACAAGGGATGGCGTATCGAAGCATGAAAGTAAAGTCAGTGAAAAGTCAACTAGTAAAGATACGAGGAGCAAATCACGTACTGAAAACAAAGAAAAGGAAGATCGGAGCGAAAAGAAGGAATCAAAGAAAGATGAACGTAACAGAGATAAAACTAAGGAGGATAGAAATGATAAAGATAGACCTAAAGATGACAAGAAAGATAAAGACAAGCCTAAGGAAGATAAGGTAGATAGAGACCGATCTCGTTCAGAAAAATCAAAAGAGAACAAAAGTGACAGGGAGAAACCGAAAGATGAAAAGGAAAAGGATAGATCAAGTCGATCATCGCACAGCAGTAAAGATGGCGAAACTTCCAAGAAGTCGGACCGGGAGTCGTCTTCGAAGTCACGCAGTAGCAGTAGCACCAGCGGCGCCAGCGACAAGAGCAGAGACAGTCGCAAGAAAGAAAAAGAAAAGTCTCGGTCGATGCCGGACGACCACTCGTCGCATCGCGATCGCAACTCTGACGACCGACGCTCCACCGATCGCGACAGCAACGGTGCTGCACATGGCCAATCTGCCGCCACTCGCAACGAAGCACCCGCGTCGCGACGGCACGGCGGTGCTGATGGTGGCGGGAGCAACACGAGTAGCAAATCTGAGGGTGGTGGTAGCGGTGGCAATGGCGGTGGTAGCGAGTCCACGACCGTAGCAGCGACACCGACGAAGGAGTCGACTGACGCACCCTCGGACGAAGGCGTCGCGCCTTCATTACCCTTCAAGAAAAGACCTGTGGTGTCTTCCCCTGAGCCCAACGAAAGCGCGGCGCCCGACGAGTACGACTGTGTGAACAATGCTTCCGGGAAGTTGGTACTAAAGCTAAAAAAACCCAAGATAGCCGCCAACATTTTTGAAGTGCGAAAGATAATGCATTTGCGTAAGTCAATGGCAAAGAACGAGAAGAAAAAACAGGTCTCTGAACTTGGTGCTGATGCGGCTGAAGATCAGGTCGATGAGAGCAGCGGCGATGAACCAGAACTAAGATTCTTTTCTGACGAAGAAGCACGGCCAGATGTCGCTTTCATGAAGTTTGTTAATGATTTAGAAAAAAGCGAGACCCTTTTTGAGCTTGCCGCTTCGGATGAGGAAGAGATGCCAGAACATACAAAGGCAAAGAGGGCAAGGGAAGAACCGAGTACATCAGGCGAAACGTTGACACCTTTGCCTTCTTCCTTGAAGGTGGACACCGATACTGCACAAGAGAACATAGAAACAATCGGAAGAGCTAAAACAGACACTTCAAGTAGAATAAAGGAGTCTCCTGCAAGTTCAGAAACGCGAGGGAAGTCCGGTGCTGCGGTCCTCGAAAGGAGAGAGAAGAGACGGAGGGATATTCGTCGCGACACTGGGAAAGATATTCGAACTCGTGCTACTTATCCCACTGACCAGGAAGGGCCGATTTCACCCGAAACGGTGTCGCAAACACCTGTTGGTGCATATCTTCCCAGCCATATCTCTGATGTTTTAGGCATTGACAGTGGTCTTAACGTGAACATTAGTAAAGACTCCAGTCCGGTTTCCGAAGAACAATCTCCTGTGAAAAATGTTATTCGTAGCTCCACAGTTTTATCTGTCACTCGTACGTCACCAACGTTACCTTCCAGCCAGGTTTCCCGTGGCCGACCGCCCAAGAGACGTGCTGCTGGCAGCCCGGCTCCTACGGTCTCCGAAATTCCGTCAGCCGTCGCACCAAAGAGGTTGCGTAACGATACTTCTTCTGTACGTGATCAGGTTCCCAGCGTTGTTGCCGTGGATATAGTAAAGACTATCGAAACGACAGCATCGAGAATAATATATCCCTCCACAACTACTAGTCGCCCTTCTACCTTGGGATTGCGAAGAGTTCCGACCACAAGGTCTTTGTCTCCTGGGATCATAAACTACGGGGGTTATATTCCGAAGGAGATCGTTGAAGTGAAAGTCCTCGACGTAGATGGTGACGACGAATATTCAAGTAGCATCAAGGAGAACAACAACGTGGACAAGAGTAGTTCCGACGACGAGAAAGGTTGCGGCGATGACATGTCCCTGTCCAAGGAACTCATATCGACGGCCTTACGAGACCTGATGATGGAAAGCGGTCTCAACCTCGGAGAGAGCCCAGCCCCCTCTGCTCCAGCGCCTGCAGTGACGTCGAAGGACGAGACAGGAGTGGAGGGAGCTACTTCCGCGCCTGGTCGTCGAGGAGGAATGAAGGCGGTACGCGGTCGACGACTAGGGTTGTTGCGTCCCACTCGGCGCTCGGGTTCGGATAGCCTATCACCGCAAACGAGCGGAGAGTTCGTCCTGTCTCCCAGCCGCAATCGCGACAACCCGGAAGCTAAAGGTAAGCTACTGCGAGTGCTGCGACCTTTGAGGCAATGAACTGACAGAACCGGACGAATTTTTGCGTATGAGATTATTGGATGAGAGTGAAGTTTCAAGAGTACAAATTATTTGTAGTTTTCATATAAATATTTATGCAGGTTTCCTAAGATTTTTAATTCAATTTTTTGCAGGTTTTTGCATTAGTATAAATGTGATATTTTAATAGGTATATTTTATTAAGTTGTACATTTGTATTACATAATTGTTTAAGGTTTTAGAATAGGAATTTTCATTTTTATGTATTAACTAGAGTAAGATATACTTATTTGATTATTTGGGTTAATATTTAAGATTTTCTACTAGTCTTGTAGAGTTGGTAAAGCAATAATTTCAAGAGTTGACACTGATCTGGACCAGTGTTATTGTAAACGATAGGTGCTGCTTGCATAAACTGCTCTACTTTTGACTTCAAACTTCTCAAAATACATATATGTTTATTATGCAGCTGTGTCTACACTCCTTTTTTAATGTAATTTTATTGGGCATCCTTGAATTATTAAAAGAAAATGGAAAAAAAGAATTCGATGTGCCCTTGGTTTCCAAAAAATGTATTCAAAATTTCAGTCTTTTGCAGGGATATCTCCTCCTTAAAAATATCTCCTCCTTAAAGACGAAATTGTTTATACCATTTTTTATTGATTTGCTTTTTTTCTGTGTATGTAAAAAAATGAGTTGTAATTCCACTTAGATTACATTCCCTTGTACAAGATGAAATGGATTTATATAATATGTTCTTTTGAGAAAATTAATAATAATAATTTTATTTCCATCATCCACCATTTACAAAAGGAGATACAGTTTAAACTTCTGGGAAGACTGACCAATATCCAGTTGTAGGTCAGTTACATTATAAAATGCAATCTACCCAATGTCATGAGTGGAGTCTTCATTTCTAAAGTTTTGGTACTAATGTCATTCTGAGCATTGATACAACTGTTTATCGTATAGGAAGTTTGGACGTCAATCATAGCTGAAGTTTGGACGTCAATCATAGCTCAAGTTTGAGTGTCATCCTTCAGATAAATATGATTACCAAAGACCAACTTTACCTTAAACTGCAGAGCATTTTCTAGGATAAACCCATGATGGAGCCAGGATATTTCTAGGAGGAGGAGTGGTGGAGTGTGCTCCCACGAATAGGTGTATGTGTGCTGCCATAACGAAATCCTCGTGTTCTGTTAAGCTATTTGCTGTAATTGTGGTTCTAGAAGAAAACACTCCTAGATTAAATATTATTATTAGAGGTTCTTCAATGTGAAAAAGTAGGCATTAATTATTGCATATTTTTGGAGGAGAGTGGTCATCCACTTCATCTCTCCCCTGGATCAAACTGTAGGATGAACATTATACTTATAGTTGAGCTGACTTGTGACTGAATATCCATTTAATTGAAAGGCCAAAAAACCTTAGCCTATTCATGTTGAACCTGATGCCACCATTTATGAAAATAAAAGTTTAATTGATTATTAGGTAGGATATCTTCACCCTATTTATAATGATGATACTATTCATATGCTTGATTATTGAGAGGTTCAATTTCAGTATATAGATGGTTAATTGGGACAGTTGGGTACATGCTGATAAAATGTGTCTCAGAAATTACTTGGGAGAGTGTCAACACACAACTGTTGGTGTATAATTTTCCTGACAAGTTGAAGCTATCACATATCAACTGATTGGTGGAATGAAATGACAAGTAAATTAAAGAAATATTTTCAAATTTTACATAGTATTACATAGGGAAAAAAATTTTGTTTATGGGAAAATCCAAGATCTTAACTTTTTCACAAGTTGTATTTTTCATGGGCAAAGTATGAAAAACATGAAATAAAGTACAAAAAAATACTTCAAAAGGTTTTCTGGATTCCAAAAATTTTCTGGATAAATTAGCTAAAAATCAAAATAAATGAAATTATTTAATTGTATTTTTCTCTAATTTATACTATAAATGAATTGGTTCCTTTTAAATTACACATTGATATCAGTATAAAACTCGAATGATCAATGACCTGCTTCATGAAACAATAGTCTCCCCATAATTGGACATGAGTGTAAGCATCTTTATAAGTGGGCTGAATAATTCCGGCTAAATAATAAGAAATACATACATTCAGTGGCAGTCAAGTCAATCAATCTTACTATATCCTGAAAGTGTATTCTGTTGGTACACAGTGATGCAGGTTTAATTCGAGTATTGACAATGTGTTCAAAATTTATTACATTACAAAATAACTGACACTTAAGTTACAAGGTACAACCAGGGCCCACTCTAGGGGTGGGCAACTCGGACATTGTCCGAGGCGCCAAAATTTGGGGGCGGCATTTTGCCTGTAAGTGTGAGAAAAATATTGAA
This sequence comes from Laupala kohalensis, assembly GCA_002313205.1. Lineage (NCBI taxonomy): Eukaryota > Metazoa > Arthropoda > Insecta > Orthoptera > Trigonidiidae > Laupala > Laupala kohalensis. The sequence continues at coordinate 513,775 of NNCF01125932.1, forward strand.
GTGTTGATTCCCAATTAATAGACAATTTCAAATATCGATCTTTTCGTTTGCTTAAAATTTAGTGTGTGTAGCTTGTTTATGTCTAAAGGCTGAAAATATTTAAAATTCTTGATTCTACAGAAAACATTCATAAAATTTTATTTTGTGAGATTTTGGTATCACAATATTGAAAAATTTCAGAGATATGAAAGATTTGACTGTGATTAATTTTTTAAAACAATTATTATGGCAATCTGTGTTAAACATATTAAACAATAAAAGTTTACTATAAACTTACAAAAATCTAGTAAATTTTTTTAACTTCAAAATGGAAACATCTTATAAACTAATATTTTATTTTATTAATAAATTAACGCAGAATTTGTAAAGGGCACTGCTTGAAATTGTTTGAACATGCATGTAATACAATAGCACCATAACAATAGCATGCAAACAGAGCGCTACTTCAACCAAAACTCTATAAAGCTTCTTTAGAGCTCTATAAGGCTCTTTAGAGCTCTAATTCAACAAGTGTTATAACATGGTCGAAATAATTTCGATATATACAATTGCTTGTCCTGAGTAACTGACTGACAGACAGACTATCAAGGCATAACCCAAACCACGTAAGCTAGAAACATGATCAACCCCCATACACCCCAAGGAAAGGGGATGACATGTAAAAATTATTGTAAAATACATATATCTGTGACACATTCAGTTATAGGTGTTGCTGAGATGAACGGCATTAATTTTGTGTATTTTCTCATGTTTCCATTTATTTGCAGAAACAATACTAAGTAAAAGTGAATATATGTCGAATTGTCACTTATCACCTCAATTTGAACTTGCAAACATTGTTACAATTTTACATGTATTCATATAATGCTTTATTATCTGTGGAAACTACATTAAAGACCACGGATTTACAAAATTTTATTTGTGAAATTATTTCTTCCTTATGTAATAATTTAATATTTACCAGCAATTAATACCATTGCTTATAATTCATAGTATGTTAATAGCATAATTATTTCTTAATCAAAGCAGCCTTGACAGTGCTTCATTAACCATAGTATTCTGTGCTAATTAACATTTTTTATTATTCTTGAAGTAATCATAAAATGAAAGAACTAATGTTATTATTTATGTTAATTCATTTTTCGCATTTTTGGAATTCGCTAACAATATGAAACTCAGTACCTACACATTGTAGTCATTCAGCGTGATCTCTCTCAACTTGCATTATATCAGGTACTGTCGTATTCTATTCACTATTGAATTGTTTATTATATCGTTTAAATCTAAGTTCAGTACCCACGGGAATAAGACACCCCTTGCACCTGGGGTGTGTGAAAAAGACTATGACCGAGAAAAAGAAATTGCAGAGGACCAATTTGTGTCGAATCCATGGTTTTGAGAATTTCTGAAATGAATAAGTATAATACCAATGTTGTTATGTTTAAGTTCGAGTTCAGTATCATTAATAACACACACAAAAAGAAAATATCTATTTAGACAATTGTTTTGTACTGCTTGATTGTCAATATTATTTTATGTCAATGTTTCTTTCAAAATATATCCTTTTATTAAAATTTAAATAAAATGATTTGATTTTTAATAATAATAAAAAATATGTACCTTTATTTAAAAAATATATATAAACATTTTAAGGGGCGATTTGTTTTTTGTTTTTTTTGGTCTGGGGCAACATAACTGCTAGAGCGGGCACTGGGTACAACCCTATATCAATGGCAGATGATGAGGGAGCTTTCAACCTCAGACCTCTGCCCACCCCATATTTAATATATAAGTAATTCTTTAGTAAATGATGTACGCAAATGTTATTTCGAAAATTTAGTAAGACTTTTAGCCATCTTTATTGATCTTTCCATATCAGTAACCTTCCACTTATTTCTATTGCACAAATTTTGTTTACTTACACCTAAAATATTGTACTGTAATTTTTTGAAATGGTATCTAACAAAAGTGGATTACTTCAAAATTGTAAGTAAGTTTTAGTCCATTTAATTTAACTGTCTCCCTGTAACTAGCCTCATGTGGAAGGAAACAGAAAAGAAAAAGAAGAAAGTTGATGTGCGAAAGTCACAGTCCCATCCTATGAACTGGAGTTTTAATTATGATTGGTTGCTTGAATATTTGAAATTTTGCGCTATAAGTCATAAGTTGTGAGGTTGCATCCAGACTTTCCTGTTTGTAATAACCACAATGTAAAATTGCTTTTTCTTAGAATTATCTTCAATTCTGGACTTTCCAATATCATAATTACCATTTGGGATGTAAGATGTGTAGGATGAGGACATTTCTTGAGTTCAGGTCAAGTTAATAATTTATTTAATAACTTGCACCAACATTTCAAACAATGCTGTGTTCTTCATCAGCACTTGTTAAAACTAACGATAATGATGGTCTTGTTAAATTGAATTAAAACAATATAAATACATGTTAAAACTTTGTACACAATTTATTACATGAAACCTCTTATCTTGGCGACATGAGTGTTGTCTCATCTAGGTATTGACTGATGAACACAACATAATTCAGAACGTTTATACAAGTTATTAAATAAATTATTTACTTTGACCTGAACTGAATAATTGTCCTCATCCTATATTACAAAGGTTGAGAAAAAACAAATCAACTTATTGTAAGATGTCTGGACAACTGTCAATGACGTTACTTTGTGTACATATGAAAAAAATTATTGATCTCATCAGTATGCAATTCATTATAAGTCCTGTTTATGTATTTTAATTACCTTTTTTACACACAAACGGTAAATGACTATTTAAAGCATTGTGAAGTTTTGTATGCGAGTAGTACATGTATTTTTCAGTAAGTACTTTAAGTGACGTGTGAAATGAATCAAATGTTTGCTTATCTTATGATTCATCTACCGTGAATTTTAACACGTACATTTTACCCATTTGCTGCAGCGGTGACGTATCGCAAAAATTGATTTTAGGATATATTGATTAGGATTTTTTAAAATATATCCTATCGAACATAGATTTTCATGCAATATAGTAATGAACAGGAATACGCCGCTCTTCAAGACACTGATTGTGTAGGCACTTTAGCAGCAAAAACACAACTATTACGAAACATGCTCTCTCGGCGAGAAATTGAAGCATAGATGTGCTGTGTTACCTGTCAGAACTTGGTGCGAGAATGGTGCCCATAACTGAAAAATGCCAATATTTTAGGTGTTGCATTAAATGAGCGATATCAAGATAATACGTCATAATGATGAAAGTCTAAAATGAACTAAATAAATAATGAAAAATCATAAAATAATTGTGACTTGAAAATTGTGCTTTCTATGTAAGCCAGTAAAAAGTGAGCTGTATCAATTTTAGTATTTTGCTTTCTCTCCAAAGATTGATAAGGGGCCAGTAAAGTAGAGTGGGCAGTTGGGTGAAGTATTTGGAAGTTCAAGTATGTAAAAATGAAAAATGGATTCCTAATTATTAATTGAGACAACAAATAAGCAGATGGACGCGTCCGAAGTGGTGTGTTCAATGGATTACGTCACACTACTAGTTCGTAAACGGTAGGAAATGCTGCCAGACATACAGGCGACAACCGTATAAGGACGGAAAGAAATGATGTTACACCGTGGCATCATTTCTGATTATTAAGGATTATTCTAACCAATCAATTACAGTTTGTTTAGAACAATGTTTTTCATATTTTTTAACAGTTTGTGGGTATTGTAAAACATGTTGAAAGTTCAGAATTTTTATTGATTGTATCTAAAGAGTCCAATGGGTAAAGAAACACCAGCCACTTCTGTGCTCTCTGAGCGCATATTTTTTCATAGTGTCTTAATAGTTTACGCTCATTTTCGGCAGTACACCCAATGGAGAGTGGGAGTACTGTGAGGTGCTGCGCCTAGTATAGGTGGAGACAATCAAGAGAGATCAGTTGTATTTACTACGCTCATATTCTCATAGCTCCTTTGGCGCCAGCTGTCACAGTTTTCGCTAAAAATTGGTGGAGTAGCGAGAAAGGGAGGGAGACAGGTGACAATCATGTGACCATCTCTGAGTTGGTTCAATCCACTAAGAGAAACTGCGTTTAGTGTTTTCCGGAAATATGAGAAATTCTGTATTTTATTTTCTCCCAAGACCGTTCTCCCCTAGATCACTATTGTCGGGTTATGAGATATTTCGCATCTCATTTCCGCCGCATGCATTTCTGTACTTGGACTCCAACAATCACTGCGTGGCCCCCTTAGGAGGGAAGGAAATTGAAAATGGTTAGGCTGTAAAGCTACTGACAACAATTTACATTTTTAATGATATAACTACATTACTTTTGTTAGGTAGTTAATAAATTATTTTTTATTTGAAACATGGTATATCAAATCATTTGAAACCACCTGCATGGGCTCTAATGACCTTGCTGTTGACGAGCCCCTAAAGCCCTACAAAAAAATCACTTGAAATGTTAGGTGGGTCAATGTGTTGCACTCCTTGAGTGTGTGTGACCAACCGCAAGTTTAGTGTTTTACGTTATTATAGATAACCATGAGTCATCTTCTTCAAGTGTGTGCTTACGTCTCGTGTAAATACTTTTATTATACGCTTATATAGTCCTGCCAAATTCAATTTCGACAAGGATTACCGTTTTTAATGTACATAATAAAATAGTATATCTTATTCATAAACATTCACATTACGCCATACGCTTACGTATTTAACTTTATAAGTTTGTGGTTTCTTCTCCGCTCCTCTCCCTACTGGAAAGAGTAAAGCGGTCCTTCATACCCATCCTTAAGCCCAATGTTCGTTCCCCGTCTGGCTCCAGCTGTCATCCCGACCTCACCCCTGCTCCGATCGCCGGCCTCATCCTCCTCTTGCGGCCGGCACCTCCTCCCGAGCTGCGGAGACCCGGCGCGCGCGGCGGCAGCGGTGGCCCTGCCACTTCCGCCTGCGACCTTGCCGCCTCCGTCGGCGGCGCTCTCATGCTGTGTGTTGCCTCGGCAGCAGCTGCTCCAGCAGCAGTACCGGAGGCGGTGGGTGCTTCCGCGCGAGAGGGTGCTGGTACAGGCTCGAGCGCGGGCACGAGCGCGCACTCCGCGCTGGCCGGCGGCGGTCACTCCCCAGCAGGAGGCCGGCGCCAACTCAGGTAGCCGTGTGCCACCTCGCGCGTACGGATGGCGCGACTTCTGCCCGCCGCTGGTATCGCCGTCGCTGGCGCAGCGCCGAAGAATCCCGACTCCCTGCTTTCCCGACTTCAGTCGCCGCTAACCTGCGATGTGGGTCTTTGCGTAGATCTGTACACAGTGTCAGTGAACTCATGAACTGCATAACTACTAATTGCTCGCTATGTTGTTCGTAGGTTGGGTCAGTGAGGGTATTGTTGGTCATGAATAGACCAAGGATTTCAAGTTGTGTTCAAATGTAGCTCCCTCAATCGCGAATATTTTTAGTTTCCTGCCATTATAAGTTATACGAAGTTCATTTTATATTATCTAAAATTGAATTTGTTAACAAAATTATTAGAAAATGTTTTCGTCTAATAATGTTAAACCCTCAGATAATTGTTTGATTTTAGTAAATAATCAAAATGAAGACTATTTAATAACATTCTTCATCCATGTGTGCTGTCTCGAAGATGTGTTGTAGATAGAAAAAGAAAATTATTTAAGTGATTTTACAAATAAAAAAATCACACAATTTGTTGTATGCAACCTCTCATTGCCAGAAGGTTTGTATGAAAATTGTTCTTTTTTTATATAAGAAAAAACATTGAAAATCTATGTACAATAAATGTGTAAATATACCTACAAATAATTATGTAAATAAATTTTCACCTTCATATTATGGGCTGTTATTTATTTTCCTATTACAATAATTTGTACTATAATAATTTCTGTAATGATTTGTACTACCATAATTTGTATTTATGTAGTTATTAAACATTTTTTAAATAATGTTTTTAATATGAGGCATCATCTGCGTCAAATCAGGCCTTTTTCGTTTTCCTCGTATATTTGTAGTGGTTTTTTTTTTCTCATGATTTGCAGTAACTTGCAGTATCTGTTGTAAATATTGTATTTTTTCTTGACATATTTTATCGAATGGTTATGAAAAATTATTTTATAACGTGGTTTTATGTAATTCTTTCATATGGTACCTAGTTGAAAAAATGTTTTTATTTCTGTCTAAATCCTTTTATCGGGACATTTTAATTTTATTCAATATTCTCTCAAAACAAACCTTACCTTTCAGGAAAAAAAGGTTCATAGTGGTATCGTGATTGTGGTAATATGTAATGTAATAACGAACGCAATGCGTAGTCACAGGCGCGCGGCTTCATTATATACAAAGTAATTGTAAATAAAGTCGCTTCCAAAAAAGGCAAAAAAAAGAAACCTGGTCGAATGACCTGTGATTTGCTATGTTGCGTGAAACAACATGAAATTTACCGAAAAAAGTGTCTCGAGAAATTTCTTCAATAGCATGTTTTGACACGCCATGCGTACACTACGTTACACTTGTTATATAATCACAGGGTTCGTGTAATTGATGTTATTCTGAGTAGTAACGACTGTCAATGAAGCATCAGGATCTGCTTGTGAAGCTTTACGAGGTCGGTGACTGCGTCGAATACGTTCTGGACCTCAAAAGGTATGTGGAAAGCATGAGCGCCCGCAGAGGTCGAGGGGGCCAGTGGTCCCTTCTGGATATTGAAAATGGTGAATCAATATGAAAATTCAAGGCGTCTTCAGCTGCTAATGATATTTTGAAAAACGCTTCATTTTTCAGATACATAAAAATTAATTAAATTTGTACTATTGGCCGTAAATCAACATGCGTCACTAAGAAATGTGTCTCATCACGACTTGAAATACGAGTATGTGATATAATTTTGCCATTTAAGTATAGTGTGTTTAAAAATGACCAATAATAAATTCAAATTGTAAGTAAACACTAACGTAATCAGATTCTCTAGAATACAGTCCAATTGCTTCACGACAATTCCTCCTTTCGCGGGTATACCCCTTGAACGCTACGATGTCATCCCGTTCTCTCCCCGGAAATATTTGCGGACGCCCTAGGCGAAATACTGCATATGTCTACCAATTAGTTCAGCAACAGTTGAAAGATGGCGCCCATCAATTTCTCAGTGAGCCGTAAAAGCCATTAACAACAGTACAATTTTTATTTTATTTCTTAACCATCAGGTCACCCTGCCTCTACAACAATCGTTTGCTGTTAACCTTTTCTGTTTACGTAACTTCGCTACATAGTGCGTGACCCGTCCCCGCCTCGGGGAGACGTGCATATCATCTATGTAGCTGCTTCTCATTTTAATGCCATTGGCATAAAAGCTCAATGGAAGTGATGAACTCTTCCAGTATGTTGTATTTCCATTCTTTATCAGTTGTCGATAATCCCTTACATTCAAAATATTCTGCCTATACTTTTTCATATACTGTGCACGTTCCACCTCAACGATCGCACAATCCCATAATATGTGGACTGGTGTCTCTTCATTTTATCCAGTCAGCTACAGCATCCTTTCCGATCCTCCATAGGTACTTTCTGAAATTACCGTATCCTGTAAGATATTCCAAAATTAGTCGACTTGGCTTAAACCGACGTCCGTCATTTTGTATGTTACAAAAGTTACCTTTTCTATATAACTACGTCTGTTTTCCTACCGAGCTTACATCGCACCTCGTCTGCCATCCATTCACTAATTGCTCCGTTAACCGTAGTCGTGTCATTTTATCATCCTTAGTTAGTAGTTCTCCATTTACAGTTATCTCCCCCGTGTTGCTTTAATATATTTCGATATTTTATTTTCTGAATTTGTAGATCTATGGGTTAAATCCCAGCAAGCATCTGTTGAAACCGCATTTTAACGAGTTACTTGGAGTAAGATTTGTCGTTCTATTGACCTCATGTTTCTTTCAAATTGCTTTCATATGCAAGTAACACGAAAGCACCTAATCGTACACCCATGAGTCAGTACTTGTCGCAATATCCCTATATAAAATAATTTAATTTCTGCCTGTTATCAAAATCCATGATTCCAACCCTCAAGAGAAAGGAAGGAATCTGGCATTACTTCCACTTGTGCAATGCTCCTTCCATTCTCTTTCCTGACCTTCCTTGTTCACCTCTTGTTCTTTTCGATCCCGACGCTAGGGTATCTTTCATTTTCCTCTTTTTTTATTTTTGTAGTGATGTGTGTAATGTTTTGAGATGTGTTTATTTTTGAGTTGTAATTCAGGAGAGTTTTTAGTGGCTACGGGCGAGTCCCACACGGGGAGAGTCATTTTGGCCCCCAGTGCGTTCCATTTTCCCTACCTATACAGAATTTTAGGGCTTTAATGGCCTAGATGTCGACGAGCCGTAAAGCCCCTCAAAAAAACCTCATTATGCTGTATATTTTCCTCCTACTTGTTACATACGCCAAGTTTGTTGTAAAGAGCTGCGGTTTTTCATCTAGTTGTACCCCTAAATAACGCATGGTTCACAGTATCGTAATCCTCTTCTCATTTTATTTTGATTTCGCCTTTTTTTTTGCATGTCCAAGCCGCATAATTCTTTATTTCGTTTCACTTATTTACATCCAAACATTCGGTCGCATTCATGCAAAACCTTCTGTGTATCCAATTCTAGCATTGTTCTTGATCTTCCCTCTAGTCTCCTACCAGGAGGACTTCATATCTGTTTCAAAGTATGATTTTACAATATTTAACAGGTAATGTGGTAATCCTTTCTCTTGCAAGGTGTTTACAAAACCCCTGATGCATATCAAATGCACCCTTTATGTCTGAAAAAAATACATGTGCAGTAATTTTCCTCTGTAGTTTCATCAATTTCTCTAAAGCATCAATCGTACCGAGGCATTGCGAAACCCATATTGGTTTTCATATTTCCTTCGACTGCTAAGTACCTCAGTATGCTATTAGTCAGGATCCTGTCCAAAATCTTTCCATACGTTGGAATAAGCGAGTTTGGTCTGTAGGATGTCGCTGGTCTGTCTCTGAGAAATATTTGTACCTGACTTATCTTCCAACATTTCGGAAAAGAGGATTGTTCCATACACATGTTAAATACTGTCTAACATTGGTAATGCCTGACTTGTGTCCGCTTTCGCCATACCATCGATCATAATCTCAAACCTTTTTTCGTTTTAAGCTGCCTTATTGCTCTTTCTATTTCCGATCTTGTAATTATATCTCTTCTTGCTGCACATTATCCCATTCCCAGACTTCCTTGGGTACTGTCTTGTATATGCCATCTGATATTGCTTTTCCGATTTCTTCCCTATTTGATGGACGTATCCTATTAGCTAACGTCATCCATACTTTTCGCTTGATTCTATCAACATTTATAAGATAGGATATTCCCCTCGTACCTTTCGCAAATGATGGCTCAATTTCTTCCAACTGTTTTTGCCTGCTGCACCTCAATTTTCAATTCATCGCGGCTCGTCTACTGGTTCAACACATTTCTCATGTCCAACCACTTCATCTTGCAGAATGCATTTGCCCACGCGCTTTATTCTTGAATGTATTTAAATGCGACGTCCACCATTTAACTGGTTTTCCTCCTTTTGTGTTTGTTTTCTAACGTCTAACCCCCAACCTTAACAATCCCAACTGTAGTGTATCTATTTTATCATCTATTGCTTCATGATTAAGTCTCAATTCCATATTCTAACCTTCCTAATGGAAGCGCGATCAATTTATTTTGCGAACATAGAATTGTTTGCTATCATCATCGAGCACTAGCATCCCTCCATGTGCTATGGCTTTATGATAGCTATACACCATTTGTTATTGTCCAATTTTGTACTTTTTTTGTAATTGTCAATGTTTAATTAATTATTGATTTCACCATTATTTCCGTAATACCATAATTTTTTGTCCAAAGTCATGTATTAATAGTAATTTTTGTGTCATGAAAATTTTTAGTTTCTTTCCTCTTCTAGTCGTTCTTACATCTCCCCACTTAACTCCGCGCATTACCATCAATGTATATAATACAATAATATCCTCGAAGGATGTGCAAATTTTCTGGTATTGACAATAACAATTAATCAATGCTATTATATCTAATTTTCTACATAATATAGCCTGAGTATTATTTGTCAAGTACTGTTTTAGCACCATTATGTCCGCTTGTGGATCATTAACTGTTACTGCACTTCAGGGCTTATGAGGAGCTATTACACGGAACGTCCAGAGTATATGCTGTAATTTCCCTGCTAAATCGTGTTTCCTGATAGCATCCTATGTGATCCCACATATAATCCCTAGGTCCGTATATGAAACTCCCCCGTTGCAAATTTTTCTGTGTAACTTAATCATAACTAATGCTGTTTTTCATCACCCTCTGTGCATTTTTGTATTCAGAGCTATCTGAACTTAGTGGACTGATCACCCTTTAGAGTAAAATTCACACAAACTATCGGTTCTATTTTCCTTAAGCACCCCTTGAAATTATGACCCTCTTCGCCACTGTCGTCGAATATCATTACGCTCCTTGCAAATCTTTTTCAAGTGCCCATAGCCATGACACCTGTAGGAATATAATGGCTTAGTATCCTCAAACTAAGTATCGATATACAGTCGCTGATGCTTCATAAACCTTTTATAATAATTTACATCCATTTTCCAGTATCCAATGTTTCTAACGTTCGCTGCTGTTCTACTCGGATGTTACCTGCTTCCTTGCACAAAATTTCATCTCTTTTTAAAGGCTATAGTGGAGATCTTTCTCTGTATTGTGCTCATCTCCAGGGACTCGCGGTCGCTTTCTACCAACCACCCATATGTCAACATCCCCCTTCTCAATAATCGCGCAATCGTTTTCTTTTCATCCATCTACCATACTAGATATCTAGTTCTAGACATAGTGTCCCTTGTTGTCATTACTTTTATATTAGCTTTCTCATCCTGCAATGTCTTTCGCAATATATCTTGTATATTCCCTTGTTCTTGATATTTGTTTTAACACAATCACCTTCCCTTGCTTTCGCGCCTGACTATGCTTAGTTGCCGAAGACAACCGATTTTCTCTACCAACTAAATCGTTCTTTAAGCTTCTTCCTAATGTATCCAAATGCTTCCCAACAAGCATTTCCACACTTCATCTACCTCTTGTTCATACAGACGTGTCAACAACAACGTCGTACACATGTCTGTGTAAATGCGGCAAGAAAAATGACTCAGCCCTTCCCGAAAAAAACAAAACAACACCAACAGCTCGTCCATCGACTACGAAAATAACAAGTAGTATTAAACCT
>NNCF01125932.1:528733-559556 GCA_002313205.1 Laupala kohalensis
AAAAAAAAATTGTTCATACATACTACTCTGCACAATTTTTTAATATCATTTCCTCGTTCATCTACCACAACCACCAAATCTGTTTGCTTTGCTATTATATTTTTCAGTCTCTCCGTTACCTGATTTTCAGTTGCGTCCACTTGCATCTGCAATACTTCCCCAACATACTTGGCTACAACTATTTCGTCCCGTGTTGCTGCTCTTGTGCCGTCCGATATCACTTCCAACCTCACCACTGGCCTCCAAAGATCGTGTACCCCATCCCGAATTAAACATTGTAAACTCTCTGTCAGTCTTCCAAATGAATGCCCCTTAAATATTTCTTGCAACTTATCCACTTGTTTAAGCACTTTATTCATGTCCACCCCTTTAGTTTTCCATTTCCTCAATCTACTCTACTTGCTTCCCCTTCTTCCGTCGCCTTCCCTTCAAATTCCAGTGTTTTATCTTAAGAGGAAATGAGGAAGCGGACGTTTCCGCATAGGCGGCATGCCTCAAGAATCGCGTGGATTTCTTTACGATTCCAAAAAGGGAACTCCTAAATTCCATCAAGACTAGGATTATGAGTGAATGGAACAATGAGTAATTGGCTGTTGAGGGGAATAAGCTCCGACTTATAAAATCCTCTGTTAAGTCATGGAGCAGTTCCTGTAGGTCAGCCAGGCGCGAGGTCTTGCTGACCCGCAAGCGCTTCGAACATTGTCCTTTCACTCATCGGTATCTCTTGCTACTTGATGAACCAGTTTGTGAGGAGTGTAGCTCTTCTGACAGTGCGTCTCCTGATTGCAGAGAATACACCAGAATACGGAGACAAATTGGTCTGGCTGCAGATTTACCAACAATTATCAGCAATGAAACGGATTATGTTAATAAACTATTGACTCTTATTAGTGGATCGGGGCTCCTCCCACAAGTTCTCGGGAAGGTTTATATTTGCATTCTTCTTTCGTCTTAACCTTTTATCCTTCCTTTCCGTTATTTGAAATTTATGATTTTCAGATTTCTTTTTCATTTTTCTTATAATGTATTGGGCAACTGTTTTCTTTTCTCTCATCATTTATTTAGATTTCTGGAATTCAGGAGGGTTTTTTAGTGGGTATGGTCGAGATATTCGACGGGGAAGAGTCACGACGGCTCTTCTCTATGGTGCGAAACTGCATTTTTTTCCCACCAGCAAGGACTCTAATGACGTTGACGAGCCCTAAAACCCCACCAAAAGAATATCTTCTGAGCATGAACCCACGTCAATTGAATTCCCACTTAATATTGTCCATTGCCTCATAGCTCCACATGGAAGCGAGAATTCTCCGATATATACGACTCCGTGCAATTTCAAGGGGCCGTTTTCCCCCCCCCCCCAAATTTCTCAATTTTGCCCATTTTTGAAGCCACTTCATCAAGCGATCGCTACCAAATACTGCAGTATCAATTGTAATGTCTGTCTTTACCTTTGTGCCATATCTGGTGTCATTCTGATCAGAAATTTTGGAAATAGCATAAATCGTCATGATTTTGGAGTCCTCGATGACGTTTTTCTATGTTTATGCTTATATTTCAGAGTATATTAAAAATGTTTCTTCACAAATTGAAAAATAGACTTCTATTGTATTGCACTTTCAAATAATATATAACACAATACACATACTGAAAGACAAATTTCCAAACATTTTTAAAACTCATCTGCCATACAAACGCTGTGGGAAATCTCCAATACTAGCTACAATGATATTCAGAAATAGTATAGTGCCGAATAGTAGTAAATTAGCCAGACATGCAATACCTCACATTATTGTTCAAACTTATGCTTCTCAGCCTTCCCCTACCTCATTCATTTTCTCTACAGGAAAATTTTAGTTTCTTTATTTTCTCAACGTGGTTTATCCCTTTATTCTTATTTTCGTTAGTCTCTCTTCGTAGTTTAAGGAATACAACGCGAAGCGGTGAAATTGGAAATTTGTGAAGCATTAGAAAATAAATATTGAAAAGAATGTTAACAAAAGAAAAAGGTGTTGGGGAGGGAGGTAATATAACAACCTCAAGTGTAAGCAGCGGTGGGCAAATGACCGCAAACTAATAAAAGCCGTAGTTGTGTGGAGCGGGGTACTTGCTGTACGGCCAATGACGTCACAGTCCTTGATCCTGGGACCTCCCAAGATTCTACTTCCCACGAGCGTATTATCAGTCATTCACATCGACACCCACTCTCACAACCATAATGACACCACCATCGCCGCCGCCACTACAACTTTGTCAAATTGGGTTTGGCACGTTGTGCGTTGCTAAATCGTTTCTACAAATATACTAGTACAAATTACTGATTAAAAAACGTTCAAATGCGACAGTCTTGGAAAATCATAAACGCTTTTCCACGACTAAAAACTCATTGTGGGATCATGAGCCCCCCTCCTTGTATCCGCATTTGAATGATAATGGCATGCAACCTTAACTGTATGTTACTGAACTTGTGAAGGAAGTAGTATTTTATTGTAATTTTGGAATGAAGTAGCGTGTTATTTGCTATTAACACAATTTTACATTAAGGGGACGCTCATAAGTTACGTAACGCAACCTGTGAATTGGTATCGTTGCATTGCGTGACGGCGGGATAGGGGGTGTTGGTCTTAGTGTTTTTAGCCAAGTTGGTCACTGTAATCCAAGCACCCAATCCTCACGGAAGTGAGAGCACAGATCTATGAGTTACGATCAACGTATTTGTTGCATTCACCGTAAAGCCACAAACATGTTTCCCAAGTTTTGGATGGTGGGTCTGGCAGTACGTAATATAGTTATCGAAGCGTTATGAAGGAGTGCGGGAGGGGGGGGGGTTGTCAATGGTTGTAATTTTTGCGATACGCAATTAATGAACACCTAAGGTGGTGCCTAACAAACTCTTTGATAACTTTGTGTTTTAGTTATTTCTTCAATCTGTTAAAGACAGACTTGAGATTACATTGTGTCAGAAGTCAAGTTTTAAAATTTACTTTATCTTGTGACTTAAAATTATACCAAAGTTTACTAGCATTCCTTCATGCACTTGAGAGGTGGATTGCTTCTGTTGTGTTACACTCACTCTACTAAAAAAACTGATATCGGTAATAAATTTTCAGAGACAAAAAAGAATGTTGTATAGATCTTTGGAGGAACATGGAAAAATTTATAGCAGATATTTTAAGTTATTTTAAATATGCATATAACAAATTTTCTAGCACTCGAACTAAGCTTCCTTTTTCATCTCCATCATACATTTCTATCTCAAATAGGGCAGAGAGTTACTAAAAAAGGACTGATGCTGTCCAACACTCAATCATCCTAAACTACTCTTTTTAGGTGATCCCTATATATAGATAGAATAAATTCATGCCAAAGGAAAATCACATGAATATCGTAAGGAGTATATAGACAAACTGCTAACATAAAACTCTCCACTTTGATATTTTATACAAGGACAACTTTAAATACAGCAAGAAGAGACAAAGGTATCAACCTATTTCAACTCACGTGAAAAAATACAACTTCCAAATTAAGTTGAATGTTTTCAGCTAGAAAACTATAATGCAATTTATTTTTTGAGAGCAACTGAAACAATACAAAAAAAATACATTGGTTTATTACAATCAGAAAACAAAATCAACTTTTTAATTCCCATTCAGGAAGACTAATATTCGTACTAATTTTTATGTAAAATGAATCGATTCTTTTTTTCCCCTTGAAATGGATTTTAGTAAAATCTTGAATAGACACTACTTACACATATTATCTTCGAATCTAAGATAGTATTATTAGCAAGTAGAGATTTTACCATATAAAAAAAATTACTTAGTTCTTTATTCTCACAGTTATTGACCAACAGTACATCTAACATCTCAGTCTTTTAACTCTAGGGTACAAAAAGCACATTAGCATTGCTGTACAATTTTTTGAAGTTAATTCAAAAATCCAATAGTGTGGAAAATAAATTTTATACTTGGAAGAGAATTCATACTTGTGATTGCTTAGGTAAGAGAAAAAGTTCACATTTAATATACTTCCTACAAGTCACTTAATGATTTGCGTCTCGGAAGCTAACTTTATCTTAATTTAATTCTAACACTAATATATTGCTTGGGCAGCTTTGCACCGAACCTCCCAACAGCCAGAAACAGCAGTTGTTCATCTCTACTGCATTCAGTAGTTGATTTAACAATGTGCCATAAAGGGAATGACCAAAACTACTTTGTACTTTACAATGCTAGCGTGATAATCATATTTCAGATTTATTTTCAGAATCCAATTTAAACCTATCATAATGACATTATACATAATGTAGGTGAATTGTGATGTTGGTAAAAGTGGGGCAAATAAAAAATAAAAATATTTTATGTTCCAAAATTACAAAGCTCACACAAAAAAGAAAATCTCTTATTTCATGTTTTTCTTATAAATATGTATCAAAAGGCAATATAGTCCCTGGTCTGTACATCTCTTTACATGATCATTTGTGCTCCTCAAGTTTACAGGAGTAAAATGATAATGATACTGAAGAAAGTTTAGTGTAAGTTTTGTACACACAAAAGAACAGAATGACATGTAATATTTACATCAACAATTAAATCCCACAATTTTTAACCCATGTTTTTCTATATATTTTTGGCGAGCGTTTTCTATAAGACGAGCCTTTCTTTCATGGAAAGATATCATTCTTTCTTGGGCTGATCTTGGAAATGAAGGAGCAGATGTATCCAGACAAGAAGTTCCCTACAAAGAAGACAAAAAAAAGCACTTATTTTTTGGGCAACATTTTAAATGATCACGTATCAATGACTCATAGGGTAGCAATGTAAAATACATCAGGAACTTACTGCAGAATAGGATATTGAGTGATTACTGCCACACAATTTACGTTTCTTCAGGACACGTTCCAGGAGCTCATGCTCAGAGTCAACTATTGCTTCATGATCTGCCTATTGAGACCCAGCCAGCATTAGCCACTATCCATCAGACTGACTGTATTTCAGTATTTGACAATAGTTGATAATGTGAGTATGAGCTCCCAAAATGCATCACAGAAAAAAAACTTTATAGAATGTTTGACAGACACTCAACTTATATTTCATTAAACCAAAAGAATTATAATTCATCATCTACACTTGAAAAGTAC
This sequence comes from Laupala kohalensis, assembly GCA_002313205.1. Lineage (NCBI taxonomy): Eukaryota > Metazoa > Arthropoda > Insecta > Orthoptera > Trigonidiidae > Laupala > Laupala kohalensis. Next base: position 533,871 of record NNCF01125932.1, read on the forward strand.
AAATTACAATTTCAGTGTACTAATATCACTTTTATCACAAATTACAAGACACTTCACTCATTAACTTATTCAATACATAAACTTGCCTGAGACATAGGAGATGATGTTGAGGCTGGAGCTGGAGAAGGGGTTGAAAACGATACTACATTCTCAGTGGAAGCCCGATTAGCAGATGTCGTAACAAAAGTTTGTTGAGGTTCTGGTAAAGGAGTAAATGGAATATGGCCTTCCAATATATTTGTTATAGTGACATCAACACTTCGAGTCCTATCTAGAAAAATAAATACAGAGTCAATAAAGAAAGTTCATATAATGCTGACACCTTTCTAGAACCTAACACTTCTAGTTAACATGACCTTTATTCAGGAAATTCTATTTTTACTCACTTAAATCTCTCATTATGACATCAAGAGGGACATGAGGAAGAACATCACGAACTTGGCGAGCCATTCGTTGAAGTTCTGCATGTAGTGGATGTGATGACATGATTGGTCTGTTCTGTTCCAAGATGTATCTCTTCTCATATTCAGCCTATATAATAAAATAGAAAACATTAGAGCAAACAGGCAATCTGACTAACAGCTCATAACAAATCATGATTTAACCCAATAACTTAATAAAGATGTCATATTCTTTGTTAGAAGACTTGTTAAATAAAGTAAAGGAAATAAAATGAAAGAGAAATCAATAACACTAAAGAAGCTATTCTCCAGGAAACATTTTCACAGAGATTATCATGTTCAAATTTTTAGGTGTATGACACAAAACCTGGACAACCAGTTAAAACAACTTCTGGCTCATTTTGTAGGGGCATGCTCTTTCATGAATTCAACCATGGTGAAGGTCATGAGAATAACAGGGACTAGAGATGAAGATTGTTGAATTGTCTAAGAGAAAATATAAATGTCAAAGAATATACGGTGGGAAATGCTTATTTGCACTATAGTCAGTTGAGTCTAATTAGAAAAAACAAAACAGTAACAATGAAATAATGTAAATACTGAAATAAGGATCAATTCTTTTAAATTCCAATGACTCTATACTGAACTATTAGAAGAGGAATGAAAATGACAAGATTTCAAAATTCTAAATTACAAATTTATGAGTAAGAAGTAAAAAAAATTAACCTTATCGCTGTATGTATGTTTAGTAGCTTTTATGTCCAAAGCATCGGCCATAGCCTTCTGAACACGCAAGCTAAATTGAGTATCTGTTTCACTTTCTTCCCGCTCCATAGCTGGGAGGTATCTGCAAGAGAAGTTCAGCAAGAAGTACAAATAGATATTATATATTCCAATAAAGATTTTGAAAACTAAAGTTCATACAACTTACTTCACATTAAAAACTGTACATGGTGAAAATAAAAACCAAAATATATCGGCCCAATAATTTGTAGCTACAGCAGTGACTGCGACTTGAGCAACATATGGTCGCCAAATTCTCAAAACAACTGGTTGAACTGACCTTCCTATACCAAAGGGCCATACAGCAAACCTACCAAATTAAATAACTGCAGATAAAACTTTCATGAACATTTTCTACACAAGAATGAAAAATCCAAAGGACAAAATTAAATGCAAAAGAAAACAGTGATATAGAGAACTCAAATCACATACTTCAGTAATCCACTTTTACCACTGGTGGTTGAACCTTCTGGCATCACAAGTACAGGTGTTGAATAATGTTCTAGGTGGTTATTAATCGATGACATCAATGAATCCAATCCTCTAGTAATTCCAAAATCTCTTACACCAATTACACGAAAAATGGGAGCTGGCTGACCCCAACTGCAAGGCTAACAATAAAATTTAATTCATTATGCATAACTTCCGACAATCCAGAATTTAGCAATATTTGCTTACTGTCACACAGCATGTTAATAAATGAACAGCAAGATGATCACATGGAGACAAGTGGTTGGAAACTATTATCCTTGCATTTTCATTTCTGTAAGAAACATTTTCTTCCTTCACAACCACCCCTAATACAACACACATTGAACGGAGTACAAACCTAGAACATATAAAACACATAAGTATGTAAATTTCAAAGACGTACACAGGAAAAAAAATTAATAAAATTAAGTATTACCGTCTGACCGCAGACAGTTCAGGAAGCACTGCAGCCGCAACTAATGCTTGAAGAGCAATAAATGCTCTCAGTAGCACAAGCACAAGACCAACAGGGGAATAGAGTAACAAAGATAAAGCAGCCCAGCCAGATGGGTAACTGAAACAAATTCATAACATAGTGATAAAATAGAAGTGTACCTGAACATGAAACCAAGAATAAAAACTACAAAAAAGTTGAAATTCTTACCGACTTTCGTCAAAGAGGGTCTTTAATTCGACGTTAGACATATTGATACCTGATAAAATGATCAGGGTAGAGCAAAATGTGTTTAAATCGGTTAAATGTAAGAAATGACTTAAGGAATCATCCTTAACATCAAACAATCAGCGAACTGAAATAAATAATGGATAGTTGTAACACATTTATCCGCTTTTCTACTTCAACGTCACCAGTGAACGTTTTTACCTCACATTTGTCATTAATGTCATAATAACTGAATCACAAGCATTGAATACAATGACGTTAAAGGTAGCCAGTCACGGTTCTTTCTTCTCTTACAGTAACGTCCTATCACCCACCTTCTTCTCCTCCTTCTCTTTCTTCCGATCGCATATGTTCATTACCCTTTCCCTACTTCACGCAAATTTCATCAAGTCTGCTTCTGCGTGTTCAACGGTACATCGTCGAACGAGTAACATCTGTTTCGTGTAAACTCCATGACAACTCTATGGAGTTGACCAACACTAGCAACCAATTAAAACCAAAAGTGATACCATCATTAGGAAGCAAAATATGAAGCCCCATCACGTTAGGAAGGCGTTGATATAGTTTTTCTCACTATTACTAAATAAATGTTCTTCTCGTCCTATAGCTTCATGTTCTAGACAAAGACTGAAAAAAGTTCTCATGTTTTAGATACCTTAACTTTCACAATATTCTAACTGTTTCTCTTTCACAATATTCTAACTGATGCCATTGGTCATTGTTAACTTCCCCGTCAGTTTAACTGATCATTTTACATAAATATTTCAGTATCATTTATCTTTTAATTTATTATTTAAAAACCAAAATGTGATTGAGTCATCATCTCGAGCCAGTTTCCCCCAGGGGATTTACATCTAGTAAGTACGTGTTTGGCAAAACCGGGGCCCCGATCTGACTCTGGCATTACTTCCACTTACTTGTGCCATGCTCCTTCCTTTCTCTTTCCTGACCTTCCTTAATCAACTCTTGTTCTTTTTTATTCCGACGCCATTGGGGCTAGGGTATCTTTCATTTTCCTCTTCCCCCAGGGGATTTACATCTAGTAAGTACGTGTTTGGCAAACACGGGGCCCCGAGCTCACTCTGGCATTACTTCCACTTACTTGTGGAGGGCTCCTTCCTTTCTCTTTCCTGATCTTCCTTGGTCACCTCTTGTTCTTTCCGATCCCGACGCTATTAGGGCTAGGAATCTTTCATTTTCCTCTTTCTTCTTCTTCTCTCTTTTTTAAAAATGTTTTAAGTAAAGACTTAAGATATGCTGGGATATGAGTTTTGAGTTGTAATTCAGGGGTTTTTTTAGTGGGTATGGCTGAGTTATTCGACGAGTTCTACACGCGGGGAGAGTCATGTTGGCTCTCCCTAGTGCGTAACTGCATTTTCCCTACCTGTACAAGTTTTAAGGGCTCTAATAACATTGATGTTGACGAGCCCTAAAGCCCCACAAAAAATATCGAGCCAGTTTGACAATATTTTTCTGAAAGAACAATTATATATTTACCGAGTGTACCGCTGTAAGTAACTGATAAATGTAACTTTTTCAAAACACGCACTAATGTGTTTTGATAATAAAAACCTCATAAAATGGGTATTGTTTAATTTAATAAAATTAATTGTATAACTATTAACGTGTAAAAACAATAAAGTCAGCATATACTGATCACCAGGGCCCGGTTTTAAGGACGTCATCTTTTTACCTTATGCAGTATGCATTGCTTTTAAGTATTAAAATCCTGAACACGAACCTCTGGTTATAAAAATATTAATTTTATTGGGCATTTTTTCGTCATATTTTCTGCTTTCGAAGTTTTAGGTCATTTTTTCAATTTTTACGTTATTTTTTGGCCATTTTTTGCGTTTTACTTCCTTTTCTGACCCCTCTTTCTTATTTGCAGAAAAAAGATGAACTAAAATTATTTAATTGTTTTACATTTATTTTTATCTAACGAAATAAATGGATATTTAATCAGTGGGTCGACAATGCGCGTGTTGAGAGTCGGTTTCTTACCTATACCGTATATATTGTTGTCGCAGCAAGCAATTTTCCTCTTTCCAATGTGCCTAAATTGTGAGATTTTTACAGAGACTTTTTTGAAGCTTTAGTTTCTGCAAACATTCCATTTTGGACATTGAATAATGCTAAATTGAAGAGTTTTCTGGAACTACATTTCGGACGTTCTATGCCAGACGAATCAACTCTTCGGAAGAACTACCTGTCACAATGTTACGACCCCCCAGGGAACTTACATCTAGTAAGTACGTGTTTGGCAGACGTGTTTTCATTTAATTGTGTAAAGCTCCTTCCTTTCTCTTTCCTGACCTTCCTTGGTCGCCTCTTTTTCTTTTCGATCCCGACGCTATTACGGCTAGGTTAGGGTATCTTTCATTTTCCTCTTTCTTCCTATTTTTTTTATATGATACATATAAAGTTTTTGAGATATTTTGATATTTGAGTTGTAATTCAGGAGGGTTTTTAGTGGGTATGGTTGAGTTGTTCGGCGAGTCCCACACACGGGGAGAGTCGTTGGCTCTCCCTAGTGCGTAACTGCATATTGACTACCAGTTCAAGTTTTTAGGGCTCTAATGACCTCGATGTCGACGAGCTGTAAAGCCCCACAAAAAAAAAAAATGTTACGACAACACCATTAACAAGATACGAGGAACAGTACATGGAAANATTGACAAAACGAGTGATGTAGAAAATCGTTACGTAGCCAACATGATATTTGGTATATTGGAGATCGACGGACCAGGTGAAGTGTTTCTGCTTACAAGGGAGGTATTAGAAATAGTTAATCACTTCACATTTTGTAGATTATTTGAAAGATGTATGTTTTTGTTGTGGCCAGAGGGTACCAGAAATGTTGTCTTGCTTTTTGTGTCTGACGCAGCGCCATACATAGTGAAAGCAGGAAAGTCAATACAAGCTTTTTACCCGAAAATGGTGCAAATTTCTTTCTTAGCACACATTATGCATAGGGTGGCAGAGGAAGTTAGAGCACATTTTTCTGAAGTGGATTGCCTAGTGTCAAAGACGAAGAAAGTTTTTGTCAAGGCTCCCTCTCGTAAACTGCTCTTCTAGTCCATGGCTCCCGGAATTCCACTCTCACCAAAACCTGTCATCACCCGATGTGGCACCTGAATAGATTCAGCAATATATTATTGCGATCATTTCCAGATGGAGAAACGTGTTGTCGAAGACTGAATCCTGACGATGCTACTGCAATTGATACGGCTAAAACGCTAATTTCAAACAGTGAAATTGAAGGACAGCTAACTTTCATAAAGGCAGATTTCAGTTGCTTAACACGAGGAATCACACGTGTACAAGAGAAAGGTGCAAGTCTGGAAAGTTCTCTAACTCTAATTAACAAAGTTGCATATGATTTGAAAAGTGTAGGGGAGAAGTTGGAAGAAGAGTATCCAAGAAAGTGGAAAATGTTCTTGATGAAAACTCTGGACAAAACTTTGTGTCGCATTTCTCAAGTGCTAACCGGTAAAACATTTGATGCATTGAAGAAGATCTCACTGCCACTGATTTAGTGTATTTCAAGTATCCTCCAATTGTATACTCAAGTTATCGAGTTTAGACACCAAAAGAACGAAGATCGCGGACTCGAGTGGTGTTTCAGGACAGCCACCACCAATATTTTAGAACAAAAACCCCGACACTCGTTAAGACTTGAACTGCCTCATATTGTTGTTTGATATTAAAATTCTCGTTTGGTAGCACTTACACTACTTTACGGGCGTACCAACGTTATGGAAACAGACTACCGTAAAATGAATTTCGTTGAAAGTAAATTAAAAAATTAAGATTTCTTGGATAATTTATGCAATGTATTTTATTAATAGGAATATTAATTTTGTGTTACTCTTCAAAGGATAAAAAACGAGTATTTTAAGGACAGGCCCTCCTAGAGGTATTTTGTCAAGTCTGGTGGTAGTGAATACAACGTATAAGATGAAAATATCACTAAGTCGAGTAATGTACGACATATGTGGAATCAATTGAGTAGGTTGGCCGTTCTCCCGAATTTGGTAACTTTTCGTACGGCAGCTTTATCAGCGGATGTGAAAAGGAGTTTCTCACAGTACAAAAATGTGCTTTCCGGCAACAGGTGTTCCCTAACTTTCGAGAACCTGCGCATGCTGCTGGTTATCTACTGCAATAATTCTGAATGAGGTAGGTTTTTTATACGTTCAACTTCCTAGATTATACAAATTTGCGAGATTAAATTAATATTAATTTTTAATTTCAGTTCAAACGCTACAGAAGCAAGCATTGTGCTGTACTCTCATACTCTGAAACAAAGAAAAAATTAAAGTAATTTTTTAGATCATTTTATTGATTATTTTAGATCATTTTATTGATTATTTTAGATCATTTTATTGATAATTTTTTATATATTTTTAGGTCATCAAAATCCAGGCCCTGCTGATCACATATTCATTATGTACTTTTCCGAATACAATATATAAATGAAAGATAATATCATTTTGTCACAAACTCTGCGAGTGAAGAGAATAAATTTTCAAAAACACTTTAACAAGGAAACCCGGAAAGTGCGCAAATGATATTGAAAGCTTATCTTCTACGATCTCGATATATTTCTGCGCATAATCTAATACTCTTAAACGAACAATTGTATATATGTATGTGGATGTATATCTCAAAAACGGCTGTACGAATTTTCACCAAAATTGGTATATAAGGGAATTTTTACCCCAGAAAATGAATGGGAACCGATTTGGTGAAAATTCGCGTTTACCGGAAATACGCATACCAAAATTATACATGAAAAGTACATATAGGTGCTACCGGCCGCTGCACTACCGCATTCGACAAAAACTAACCGGCAGCGTGCGCATTCGAGACCTTCACTTGCCCCTACTCCATGATTATCGTGGTTTTACATGTGCGCATAAGCCAACAGTTAGCCGAAAGACGCTTGGACGTAAAGGGGAAAATCGTATTCAACTGTCATTTCTGCCACAGTCAGCCAGTCTGTCATTTTAACTATACATCATGCGATAAAATTAAAGAAATTCTCCTGTTGAACAGTACGTTTTGTCTTTTCTTTTAAGTAGACAACACCGAGAATTATTTTAACAGTAAACAAACAATAATACAATCATGCTAGTCTGTAAATTGATTACGACTCGAGAATCCCTTTTGGAGCAGCATGAACAGTTCTGACGGAATTGTGGGCTACCATGTGCCATGACAAAACGTCTATTGAGCTGGCAGGCAACATATGGCAGAATACATTTTAACATGTACAATAATTAGTGTAAATGTGATGCTAATTAAGTTCTCTTTTACCGAATTTGCCTCTCTCTTATTTTTTGAGTTATACAGTATTCTGCTAGCTTAATGATTGAGCTTGCAGCACACACAGTTTTCAAAAATCAAAGTAGGCCATTATTTAGTGCTAATTTGATGCTAATTAAGTGCTCTATTTACGAATTTGACACTCTTAGTTTTTGAGTTATTCAGTATTCTGCTTAATTATAAATTTAGCAGACAACCAATGGCAGAATACAATTTTAGATAGCTTATAATTACGAGCTAATTTAAAGCTAATAAAGTGCTATGCTCCTAAATTTGCCGTTATGATGGTCCTTGAGAAAAAAAAAGTTTTTACAGGGAAAAAATTCTTACTTGAATAATCCTGTGGCCAGCAAAGAAGCCCAAAATCTTTCTTTTGCTGATATGTGACTATGTCAAGACATAGTGCAAGTTCAATGTCAATAAAATGCTCTACTCCGAAATGTTATTTTTCTGAAGAACTATTAATGTGGAAAATTCGAAAATACAGCACTTAATTAGCTTCAATACGGCACTGTAATTTGGCATAGCTTTATTTCAACAGAAGTAATTTTTGGCGTTTGCTATAATTTTCCTTTATTGACACTATGCATTTCTGTGTGAAAATGCAGATTTTTTGGCGCGAACTATGATAGCGGCGAATAATGGAATACAGCAATTACATATGAAAATATTCAACTGGTTGTGAGAGGGATAAATTTACCCCAGTTAATATAAGTCGTCAAACGGTTCTATAGTGTTTTCTTGCACGTAATAATTTACGTTGTAAAAAACACTAAACGGACACACATCACAAAGAACGTCAACTGAATAAGTTATTCTTTCTTCTATTCAATTTTGTTCTCTTAGATTTTGAGTTCAAGGCCATCCCCCGACTTTGCCATCGACTACTTCGTTCCCACGATTTTGCGCCACCCCTGTGTTCTTGAGGATTTACAATTTCAGGCCCTTCCTACGACTCATAGCGGGGGAATCTCTGTTCACACTGAGATATTGAGCACTAGATATTCATTGAGGTAACATCATTCGATGTTCGAGCACTTATACCCATATTCCCGAAAAAGGATGGGCACCGCGCATGTAAGATATGACAAATTTCTGATCCACCATGCGAACAATGCGTAAATAAATTATCGGACTTAAGTTGACGGAAGATATATGGAACGGAAGTTAATAAAAGCGTTAATAGTTTCAGAAATTAACTTAAAAGTTGAAAAGTTAAGCAAACTGTCAACTTCGTTAATTAATGATTAACGCCTAGGTATGGTTATATATGTAAATAAAAATGGTGGAAGGAATTACTTTATAGACTTATAGATTGTGTTATTAATATGTAGATTCTGTTTACAAAAAGGTTCATGTTAAAATCGTGAAACTGTATGAGAGAAATGAAATTTTTTTGTGAATTCGAGCATTAGAAACTTTAAATTGCGGAAATCACTTTTGTTAATGTCTCATGCATGAAAACAACATTTTAACTTCATATCAGCCTAAAGTACACGAAAAATCATAATTCGTGATAATGCGGAATACTGCTTCTGTCCTTCAAAACGCTCAAAACTAGTTCTGGCAAAATCGCATCTGGACATCGTTCTCCCCCCATCATCCATCACACCCTACCCTTCCCGTCCCCTCTTCGAACTCAAATCAGATCACCTGCCTGTCCTATTTGCACTTCTTATCTATACACATATCAATACGACCACATTCTTGCTCCCGTCGCCACTACGGACTGGAATCAGTACGATTCCCAACTCTCCCGCAAAATCAATGAGTTGCTCCCCCTGAATACCCATCATAATCTCACCTCGTATAAAAAGGTAACTATTCTCTCTCTCCACCTCCCCCGGCATTCAATACGCTACCTGACGACATCAGCTCTCATACAAGAACGCCGATGTCTGCTTCACACTAGGGCAGGGGTCGGCAACCTGCGGCTCGCGAGCCGCATGCGACTCTTTCGATGTCAAGATGCGACTCTCCAGTTCCATGCGCAAATATTAATAATTATATTATTTTATTTTCAAAACTCATAAAAAATATTTTACTGCAAAAAATATATACTGCAAACAGGATAAAAACACTCAACAGAGAACAGTGAGAATAGGTGGAGTAGAGAGTAGACGGACAGCTGACAGCCGCTTGCGCACCAGGCCCAGCCCCACAACCGTGGTGTGGCAAGCCCGTTGCCTCATGTACTGAGTATGATGACAGAAACACGTAACAAACGCTAAAACCACTAGCGCTGCGGAGGAAAGAAGAACTTTGCTGATGTTGTACTTCCACCGTCGAGTGCGGACTGCAGTGTTCAGTCTTCAGTCAGTCTTCCTCGGAGTGCGGTTGCGTGTGTGTTAATTTAATCGCTTGCGAGAAACAACAATTTCTCGTTGTTTCAAGAAGAAGACGATTTAGAAGCAAATTATCTTCTCAAAGGTATGAACGCTTTAACGTTTAACGAAGTTGACTTTTTAAAAACAGATCAGCAATTAACGAAATTAATTATTTAATTAACGGTTTATTAACGCCGTTTTAGATAGCAAATAAAATTTAAAAAATCTTTATTTCAGCTCCGCCGCCAGAATGACATCTAGTAAAAAGAAGAGACGAACTGAAGAAGAAAATCAAGAACTTAATCAGAATTGGACGGAGTCGTTTGCGTTCATACGCAACACAGATGGCCTTCCGACTTTTCATTTGCCAAGAAAAACTTGCACACAATAAGAAGTCAAATTTGGAGAGACACTTCACTACAAAACATACCCAATTCGCTGCTAAATATCCAACCGGTGACGCACGGAAAAAAGCTGTTAGAGAGCTTCAAAAACAAAAACAACAGTCGAGTTCTATGCTAAGTAACTGGGCGCAATCTTCAAATAATATAAATCTGGCAAGCTTTGCAATATCACTACAAAAAGAGGGAAACCATTCACAGATGGTGAGTACGTCAAAGATTGTTTCATATGTGGAGCTGAAGAACTGTTTCGTGATTTCAAACACAAAACAAATCATGAAGAAAATCAAAGATTTGCCATTATCTACTAAAACAGTACAAGATAGAACTGCTAAAATGTCTTCAAATGTAACACATATGCAAGTGGAAGACATTCAACTGGCTTCTGCTTTATCACTTGCTATGGATTAGTCTTGCGACATAAAAGACACGGCACAATTTACCCCTTTCATCAGGTATATGTCATCCCAAGGTCCAAAAGAAGAACTGCTAGGAGTGCTGCCGCTCTCAGGGCAAACTCGTGGAGAAGATATAGCAAATGCTGTGCAAAAATGTCTGGAAGACTATGAAATCGATATAAATAAAATCGTTTCCATAGCAACTGATGGAGTCAGAAATATGACAGGAATACATCAAGGGGTAACAACGATTCTTCGGCAAAAAATAAACCCCGAAATTTTAACGTTTCAGTGCATAATTCATCAAGAGGCGCTTTGTGCCCAAACATTTCCGACCGAAATAGTTGAGGTCATGAACTTGGTAATTAAGATCATTAACAGTATTTTGGCAAAAGCACTCTACCATCGCCAGTTTAAGGAATTTCTTGAAGAAATAGAAAGCCAGTATTCTGACGTACTTCTGCACAATAAAGTGCGATGGCTTTCCAGGGGTAACGTATTGATACGTTTTGCTTCTTGCTTGAGTGAAATAAAAACATTCTACAATGAAATAGGCATTGTCCATCCCGAATTGAAAGAAGACAAATGCCTGCAAAAATTCAACTTCATGATGGATATCATGAGCTAAATGTAAAACTGCAAGGAAAGGGAAACCCAGCCTATGCCTTGCTTGAAGAAGTAGTTTGTTTGGAAAATAAATTACTTCTTTTTGTTGAAGACATGGAGAGCGGTAAATTACTTCATTTCGAAAATCTGAAGCAATATCGCGATGAAACCAATGCAACTATTGACACGAATTACTTCAGCATGGCTATAAACAAAATGAAGGATGGATTCGCTGAGAAATTTGATCAATTCAAAACAAACACAAGTAATCTGGCGTTCATAGTAAATCCTCTCAACACAAATACATATGAGATCAACATTTAGCCATTTATAATTTTTTTTTTGTGTGTGTGGGGCTTTAGGGCTCGTCAACATCGAGGTCGTTAGAGCCCTTAAAACTTGTACAGGTAGGGAAAATGCAGTTACGCACTAGGGAGAGCCAACATGACTCTCCCCGCGTGTGGGACTCGCCGAATGACTCAGCCATACCCACTAAAAACCCCCCTGAATTACAACTCAAAACTCAAATCCCAACATATCTCAAGAATTTACTAAAAACATTAAAAAAAGAAGAGGAAAGAGGAAAATGAAAGATACCCTAGCCCTAATAGCGTCGGGATCGGAAAGAACAAGAGGTGACCAAGGGAGGTCAGAAAAGAGAAAGGAAGGAGCATGACACAAGTAAGTGGGAGTAATGCCAGAGTCACCTCGGGGCCTCATGTTCGCCAAACACGTACTTACTAGATGTAAGTCCCCTGGGCGAAGAGGAAAATGAAAGATACCCTAGCCCTAATAGCGTCGGGATCGAAAAGAACAAGAGGTGACCAAGGGAGGTCAGAAAAGAGAAAGGAAGGAGCACGGCACAAGTAAGTGGAAGTAATGCCAGACTCAGCTCGGGTCCCTGTGTTCGCCAAACACGTACTTACTAGATGCAAGTCCCCTGGGGGGCCATTTAGAATTGATGCTGGTTCACTTCAAATGCAATTGCTGGATCTGAAAACCAAACACTTGTGAAGTGGCAAGTTCACAGAACTCAAGACCAAGTTAGAAGAGTTGGAGATCCAGAAAAGCATGCACGTCACGCTGCACAAGTGGATAGCTCTAAAAGAAATGCCGCGAGTTGAGACACTCATATTTGACGCTTGAAATAGTCATCCAGAATGCTACAGTGAGGTGAAGAAGTTGGTATTTGGAGTGCTGACGATCTTCAGGTCAACATATTCGTGCGAGCAAGTGTTCTCTTGCATGAATATAATAAAAAGTAAAGTAAGAAGCCAACTAACAAATAAAAAAATCTAGAGGCGTGCTTAAAACTGAAAACAAGTTTAGCCAGATTTAACCAAACTTTCAAAACGTATGCAAGGTCAATGCTCCCATTGATGTAACTATTGTAACTATCTATTATTCAATAATTATAGCTATATTATTTGATTACTAATTTTATTATTGTAGCAGAGCTAGGTAAAATACTTTAATATGTTTTGTGTGAAACATTTGTATGTTTTCATATGAATAAATATTATTTCATATTTAGAGCTATTTATTTTAAATCAAAACTCAAATTTATATACCTAATCCTAATCAAATACAATAATATTGAAACAAAAATGTTAGTGGCTCTTTAAAAACTGGGAAATTTTGTAAATTGTAACTTTTGGCTCTTCCGTCTCAAAAGGTTGCCGACCCCTGCACTAGGGAATGACAATACAGGTTTAACTTTAACATCCCGCCCGGATATTATTACCAAAGTTGGGAGAAATGTTTCGAGCAGCCGGAGATAAAAGGCTCCCAGGACATTTGGAAAATTTCAAAATGCTTGCGCAACCCCACACCTACAGTAACACCCCTAGACATGCCTTCCCCTCTCAAACTACCTACGATCCGTTAGTTCAATCTGATAATTCGCTGATGTGCAAAAACGATTCACCCTCTGCTCATCGTGCCACATTCGTTGTGAGAGAGTCCCGTTCGAGATTCCAGCAGATTTTGCAATCAAGGTATCGACTCACTGTGTGTCACCAAGGCGGTCAAAATTAAAAAATTCCCTGGACATAATCGTGTCAAAGGTGAAATGATATGGAAACTGCCGCGTACGGCGATCTGTTTTTCTCACGCTTTTTAAAGCTTGTTTAGTTTTAGGATATTCGTCAACGGCATGGAAAAATGTCGCAATTGTCATGCCTCTAGAAACTGACAAATCTTGTCGCGATCCAAACAATAACCGTCCCATTAGCATTCTTTCTTTGATAGGAAAAATATTTGAAAGACTTGTGCTGGTACGCTTAAATGGTTTCCTCGCAGCCGAGAATGCAGCAAGTCTGAGTAGTTTGGTTTCAGGAAAATCCACTCATTTGCCACGGAGACGTTGCCTGCCATAGCAATGAAACGCTCTCTCTCTCTCTCTCCGGTTTTCTTCGACTTTTTCTTTGTCTTTGGTAAACCTTAATCTGTTACTTACTAAACTAGAACCCCACGTTTCTTGTCATCCATTTACCTTAATCAAAAGCTACCTCTCAAGTAGGAAATTTTGAGTAATTTACCACAAAAATCTTTTATCCCTTCGCGACATTCCAGGAGGAATGCCTCAAACGCGGTACTTGCCTTTACACTCTTTTTCCTCTATACTCACGATATTCCTAGCATACCAGTGGTCAACGAGTTCATCTATGCTGACTACTTAGCATATAACTTTCAAGAAAACGCATACGTTCACATCGAGCAAGCAGAGGAAAATCTGCTAGTGTGATCTACGAATAACGGACTAACGCTAACTCCGAATAAATGTCAGGCCGTACTTCTCATGGATAAAATTTACAGTCAATATACTGGGAACAACAATCCCTTTGTCCGATACTGCTAAATACTTTCGATAGGCGGTTAATAGGGCGAGTATACAACAACGTGGCTCCTCAAAAGACGCACTCCAGGATATGTAGTTATATTTTATCCGCTGTAAAAAATAATCTGATCGCTTCAAAGCACACATTTATAAATTATGCGTACGTAGCGCAGGAATGTATTCTTGTACCTGGGTTACATCGATAAATTAAAAACAAACCCACTCACCGAGGCAGTGAACCACTTCATTCGAGCAACAGACATGCCAAGACGAGGCACATTCTTCCACGCAGTGAAGGAACAACATAACATCTTTTCTATTTCATACTACATTTACAATCAAGCTAAAAAGAAAATCAATGACAAATCAAACTATAGCATCACTTCTAGATTCATACAACGAACCAAATTCAACGGAGTCAATTTTTCCCTTCAGACATTTTGTGGTATCCTCCTCCCTTATTAATTAATCCTCTCCTTCCCCCTACCATACATGGGTCAAGGTGTCGATGAACCCGACTTAACGGCCCATAACCTCCCTTCTTTCACTCCTCCTCACCCGATCCTAGTAGGCAAGCTGATAATAAGCTATAATCTTGACCTTTTTCTTCCAGTCGTGACTCGTTCGTCTTTCACTAATGAAATCATGTCTTTCTGGTGTTCTTTATGAGGGAAAACACCAAATCTGTTATGAGTCCATGTCTCCCACATAATTCAATAAACAGCTGTCCATTTTCATTTTCAGCATAGGTAGGCCGTACTTTCTTATAATCGATGTCTTCATTGTTGCATCCCTCCTGTGCGTTCAAGTCGCCCATTTCAATCAATCAATTAATCAATAAAGAGCGATAAATATGATAAATGAATTTTCTCTCACTTTTAAAACCGAGAAGGCAATTATTTTCAAATGGGGAAATGTAGTGATTGCTAGGAGCATGTAAGCTCTTTAACATAGCAACAATGATAAGAAAGAATAATGTGAAAAGATGGATGGAGTGTGGGGATCGGCAGCCTCCCCACTCTCCTCCGTAACCCCCACCACCCCCACCTCCACGCAGCGAACAAAGCGAGTCACATAATAAAATGGCAAGCTTATCTTCCCTGTATCATTTTAGAACGTATACTGACTTCCGTCTCCAAGAGGTAATTCAATGAACTGAAAGTAATAAAATTTTACTGTAGCCCGTGACACAAATATGAGAAGTATCAAGTTTTTATCCGATACACTACAATACGTTAAAAAGAGGAAATCACACGAATTTTCCAGAGAAGAAAATGTTGGATGTGAATTAACGATAAATTTTTGTCGATGTTTTGGATATACGCATATTTGGAACTTATCTGGGGCTAAACGCCGAGGATCATCTTGGGGTTTAAGTCAGCATCAAGCTTTCTGAGGCAAAGTGTCAAACTGCGGATCTGGGAAAAAATCCTCATTCATAAAATTGATTTGATATAATAAAAGAAAATGAAAAAAAATCTAATATATAATATTATCAAAAGCTAATAAAAGTTGTATTTTGTGCAAATTGTTCTCTCCACATACAATAAACAGGTTTCATGTTTTAGTTTGTTTTGTTGATCGCGAAAAATTATGTTCATTAAGATTTCTAGATGTAAAAGAAAACAATAAGTAATAAAAAGTGCGTTGATTAATTGATTTTAACAGTTATGCACTTGTACAAAGAAAATTATTTTTGTTAATGTTCAAGAGGTCATTTTTTTCTCAATAATATTTCGTGGTTGTAAAATATGGTTTATCCCATTTGTAGACATCTATATTGCCACTTCATTCAAATTTTGAAATTGTACGAACTCTGTTGAGGATATTGGTGGTTTCAACGAAAATGTTGGGACCTACATCAAGAAACTCAGGACCACATTCCTTTTGATTAAGGACATAGTGTTGACTCACAAGCAAGATTTTTTGTTTCATTACAATGATTATTCATAAATATACCACATTTTTCAGCCTATTCAATTCGCTTCACCAAAATAGTCTATGACAAATGAAATTTCTGGGCGTAATTATGAAGAAGCTGAAAAAAATCACGATATGCGAGGGACAAATTCCTTTAAAACTTGTCTGGGAATAAATGTTATCGTAAAGAGAAATTCTTATACGTTCTTTGCAACCTTTGAATAAAGGCGGCCTCGATTATCACGAATAATTAAAAAACTAAAGAAAGAATGAATGAATGAGGAAATAAAAAGTAATTTCAAATATTATACAAGATAAATGCAAAAAAAAAAAATGTTTCTTTTATAGGAATCTAGTAAATAGCGCCGTGGGAAAATATCTTGATATCTTATTGTTGAAGCAATGTGAACTGGACACCCGCAATCTTTAAAATATGGCGAATTGGCAGTGTGCACAGGCGATAGTTTTGCTATCTTTCAACTGCAAATGTACATACAGTTCATGTCCCTGTCATACAACTGCAGATCCATGTGATAGCATACAGTTCATGTCGATTCCTTTAACTCACAACTAATGCTCATAACCTCTGAAATCCTCAAGTACACACAGGCCAAAATATTCCTCTTTGTAGGTTGTGAATCTGAATCCTACTGAAGTGTTGTTGGATAATTTTTTTCTTTCTTGCTCTTTTAAGCTCCCGCAATGTAAGTTCGCCCATTACTTCGAGTCCATCCATGTTTTTACTGAATGCCTTCCTAAGCTTTCCTTGCATCAATCTTCTCTTTTCTGCTGAAGCAAAACTTTAATTTTCTTTTCGGGAGACTGTAAAGATGTTCATCTTGTCTACATTTAGATCATACAGCCGTCTATACCACTCAATAAACATATAGTTCTTAAAAATCACCTAAGAAAGGAACGTACTTCACATGACAGTTTTTTGTTATAAATAATAAACTTTATTGTCAAAAATATAATTTATATAAAGTATTAATGACATTCCCACCCAAGGAAAAATTACCCGCCACTACCCGGAGGAAAACCGGAGTGAAACCCGGGTCAGGATGGGGCTACAGAAATAATGAACACAACCGTGCCAAGGTTGCATACAGTTAGAAATAAACTATTAATAAACAAAGGGAGCAAAATTAACATGCATGAAAAAGGAATCTAGAGTACTAGAGTATCATCAATATCTAGAGTACTATAACAATGGCGTGATAAAGTATACGAGATATTAACATCACGTCATCCGAAGTCATGTGGAAAACAATATTTATTAGGAAATTGAAGCACTCATTAACTTCTTTTATTGAAATCTGTAAATTCTTTCACATAATAGAAACAATAGCATATTAAAAAGCTTTGAACCGCGGATTCACAGAGATTCAATTTATTTATATGTTTTAGATTTTTGGGAAGGGAATTATACAAAATTATTCCTAAATGATGCGGGCCTCTTTGGCAAAGAGTTGTTGACACGCCTGAACGATGAATATTGACCTTATTGAGAGTGTTGTGTTCGTGAACTGGACTATTTCTTCTAAAGCAGGGATGGGATTTTAATAGTTCTATCTTAACTAACACGACTACTTCATAAATGTATATGCAAGTGAGAGGGAGAATATTTAATTCTCTAAATAAAGGTTTACATGAATTTCGGGGGTGAGATTTACATATAATCCGAACTATTCTCTTTTTGAATTCTAGAAGTTTGAATACTCTGAGTGGGTTGATTCCAGAAGATAATGCCGTACCCTAAATGAGAATGTACATTTGGAAAATACACG
Organism: Laupala kohalensis; assembly: GCA_002313205.1. NCBI lineage: Eukaryota > Metazoa > Arthropoda > Insecta > Orthoptera > Trigonidiidae > Laupala > Laupala kohalensis. Next base: position 551,817 of record NNCF01125932.1, read on the forward strand.
CAGCAAGAAACGTGTTGACTAACAATGTTGGCTAAAGTTCGGAATGCGTAGCATGTTTTGCTCAGTTTGGAATTCGAATGATCAATTTGGCAATTCCATTTCAGATTGTCCTGAATATCGAGGCCCTAAAACTTTTGTTATCTTGACTGATATTATTTGGGTTCCGTTTGTCGAAAGTGGTGAAGGAGTAAGAGATTTCGTTACACTATTGCGAAATGACATTGATACTGTTCTATCAGTATTAACGATAAGAGGATTTGAATGAAACCAAAACGAGAGGTTAGATAAAACCTTTTGCGCGTTGACATATTTACATAGTAAATTAGTGTTATCAGCAAAGAGCACCATTTTGCAATCAGGTGTGTTAGATGACAAAACGTTTACGAACAATAAAAAAAGGATAGGGTCTAAAATTGAACCTTCAGGAACTCCGCAGGTAAGTGGCTATGTTTCTGAAAGGTAATATTGACATACTTTATTTTCAACATCGGAAATTTCGACTTTCTGATGCCTATCTTTCAAGTAGGAAGTTAGCCATTGATGTGCTAATTCACGAATGTCGTATGAGTGCAATTTTGAGATAAGAATACCGTGATCGATTACATCGAATGCTTTCGATAAATCAAGAAAAATACCTTGTGGATTATCTCCACGGTCAAGATAATTGGTTACATCATTTAGAAAAGAAAATATGGCGCTGTGAGTTGAAAGGAATTTCCTGAAACCGTGATGATCGTTTGAGAGAATATTATTACGTGATAAGAAGTCTAACAGTCTCTTAAAGCAGAGTTTTTCCAGGATTTTTGAGAAAGTTGGCAATAGTAATATGGGTCGATAGTTTCCAACATCACGTTTATTTCCTTTCTTATGTAATGGTTTCATTTTAGCTTTTTTAAATACGTCAGGAAACGCACCTTCTGACAAGGAGCAATTGAAAATATGAGAGTGGATTTAATATAACGCGAGAGAAAGATTTTACTATAAATTCAGGTATATCATACATCGCTGCTGAAAATTTATTTTTTAAAGAACTGATGACCCTCATAACTTCACAAGAGTTAGTCCCGGAAGTGAACATAGAATGTGGTTCGTGTCTGGATGTATTATGTGGTCTGTATTTGTGTTGTACGGTTGGGTATATATCGGGTGGATTGTATTTGGTGTGTGGATGTATTTGAGTATTTATATTCTCAGTTGGTGTTTTAATACTGTAGTAAAAATGGCCATCTGTTAACGCCAAACGGCGATTCATTTTAAGTGGTCATCAATGGCTGGACCAATGGCCATTCATTGCAAGTAGCAACCAATGGCGGTTTGGCGATATCAGATAGCCACCCTTATGGCCATTTTTTCAAGAGATATACCCACATTTTTTAAAATCAGGCATTACAGACAAATGATGAACGACGAATTATAATATGTGAGACAAATCGTATTCAATCATTGAGCTTCTTCTTGTCATGTCAACTCTAAAAGTATACCCCCAATCATAAGACTCTCATTGTGTGATGAGAGTATTGTTGTCTGAGAGGCGATAAAAGATTTATAATTTTTTTAACCTCTATTAATTACAGTTTGAAAATGTATATCAACTTCTTTCAATTATGAGTAAACATCTTTCAAATATATTAGAAAATTATTGCATTCCAATAAATGTTATTCTCAACATGGAACGTGAAGTTTTTTCATACTTAACTAACAAATCAGCAAACTAAATAAGAAGCGGTCTGTCCACATTTTAGTCGGCAAATTTCCTTACAATACATAAGTACTAACAATGGTATAAACTAATCGTAATTTAGTTATCTTCGCAATCATTCGGAACCAAAGAATTAAGCTAGCTGAATACAGAAGTTTCTCGTAACTAATGTAAATTAAAAGCTTTCTTCGATACAGAGTGCTTTCGTAAAAAGGGATGGTGGTTGCAACGAGAAGATTCACCTTCGGATCTGGGGAAATTGCTCGCCTCTTGCCATCACTGTTGGGCGGTTTTTACGTCCTTTTTCGAATAATGATAATCACGGGTCTCCTGCCATCCTAGATTATTGACTAGAATACTTACTTTAGCGATACCGCTTCCTTATCAGCTGGGTATTATCTCTTCGCTGCTACTCCTCACATCTCTGGTTCACTTAAAGAGTTAACATTACACGAGGTATGGAAGGAAGATTTATTATGTGAAAACTATTGAAAGTGTATTGAATCAACATTAACAAACACACTATTATTACTTGAAACGACTTTTAACGACAGGTTCGTACTAATTCAAACTTTTTAACGACAGTTAGGTAAAACAAAATAGGTCTTGTTTTATTTTCGTACAAGTAACTTAATAATGAATATAATATTTGTAGCACTTAGAGATTTCAAAATAATTATTGTTTGAATTATTTCATATATTCATTTACCACGTGACAGGATGTTCTCCGAGATTGGCTCCACTTAAGAATTTTTTCACGGGAGTCAATTCATTATTAATATAGTAAACAAAAATAAATGAAACATACTAACATAAACGGTGGCGGAGAGAAGAAAATAGTGCGGAACAATATTTCTTTATAACTACCGTAAATATGAAGAGCGAAGAATACGGCTTATATTTTCGGAACCGTAATAATATTTGTAGTATTATGACATTAATCATTTTTTCAAACCCTCTTTGGACCATATGCTATACTTTGGCCAAACTAAAACTTGATATTAATTTTAAGTTCTCTTACGTTTTAATTTTGCAATATGTTTTCGATCTTAATTTATACGCTATACTGAACTTAAATAAATATTTTACTTTCAAAAAGCGGTTTATAACTGCGACTAATAATTAATAAAATATTTGAAAATAATAATGGTACAAAATATTTTTTTAGTTTCCAGTTATAAAATTGTTTATTAAAAGGATCTCGTAACGCATCTTTATAAGAACATGAGTCGCCAATTATTATAACTCTGCAAGTGTTTGAAGGACCATAATGTAATTGTTTGCTATTTGAACAAATTATGTTAAGGTCATGTTTGGATCTGATACATACGTTTTTTCATATTCTGTCTTCAGGATGACATTGCTATGAGTGGGGAGAAAGAGGTGATCACAAATTAAAAATTCCTTTAAAAACGTATTTGGATCTTAAGTCATATGTCATATACAACAGACGATTTACGGCGACAAATATCGGCTCGTTGGTCACCGATACAGGACCATCTATAAATTGCGTAACGCATCCTGGGGACATACACTGCATTACGGCGGGATAAGGGGTAGGTCTTAGTGCAACGTAGCACTAAGTGTTAAAGAGTGTGTTTCATTGGTATATAAATCGGCCCTTTAACCTTTAAGCTTTGCCACTGTAATTCATTAAACTTATTCAACCGCTGAATGAGAGCACGGAACACCGAGGAACGAACAGTTTCGTAAATGTAACATTTATCCTCACATTTTCCGAAAAACAACGTAACATTTTCTTAACGGAGGTGAGGCTAGCGATGAGTTGGGAGGTATAGGTGTATCTAGAAACTCGTAAACAAGTAGGTTACGATCCTGTTGTTGATTGCCGCGAAATGCTTTGGTTGTTCTTCTAAGGACGGGAGTAAAGTACCTCTTCACCTCTCAGTAGAGCACGAAAGGTAAAAAATGGTATTAATTGTTAATTTTAAATGCCAAAGTAGAAAATTATTAATAAACCTTTGTCGTAAAGATGTCGTGTTTGTTGAGAATGATATGTCAGAATGAGTGGTGGAACGCAGGGGGAGTGAAACGGACGGTTTTTTACTTTCTCATATACGTAGTAAAATCGTGAAAAAATTCGAATGCGAGATTTCGACGGGAATATCCGTTTTGGAGGTCCCTGATTCTGAAAAACTGGATTTTGACATTCCGTCCGTTCGTCTGTGCACAGCGATTCTGAGTAAATAGATGAACTAATTTGATTCGTATTTGCGATAGAATTTGCACGTGAACGATTTTCTTCTTCTTTAAAACAAAGGATACTTCACATGAAGGTCAAAGTACTCTTTTGAATGTTCCTCAAAAACGACTCCAGCGATTTTCTTAAATTTTCTGTTCGTAAAATACAATTAGTATGCATTATATCCGCATTAGTGGTATTTCGCTTGAAAGTTTGGTATAGACGTAGTAAAATAGTTTCTGTCTGCGACACTTGCGCACTAGTTTACTGTTTCAAGAAGCTTAAATAATATTTAGCAGTGTAAATGGACCAAGTAGACAAAGAATACACTTTTTGTAAACTGAAATGAAAGATATGATAATGATAAAATACATAAGAGGACAGAAAACGCACTGCCGATACGAAAATATAGAAATTTCTGTCTACAACGAAATTACATTTACATAACATTTTTACGATATGTCACTATATGTTTTGAAATAATATTATAAATATTTATTTTACTTTCAAATTGCAAATAAAAGACAGTAATAAGTTAATCTAGCAACTTGGAGCATGAATAGAGCTCTGGAAGACGACCAAAATATAAATGACCACGCCTGAAATGACCCTTCACTATATAATTTTTTCTCATTCTATGCTGCAGACGGTGAAACGTATATGAGTGCTTCGGTTTTGCACCACTAGTTTTATTAACTTTTTGCTAGTTGTGTACATGCTGCTCCACGAGCGTGAAAGTATTGATTTTTGTATAAGTTTTTTCCCCTAAATTGTCATTGACATATATATTGATGTATGTGAGTATAAAATATAAAAATATATGGTGTTCTTGGACCCACTTAAGGAAACGCATGTGCCGAAGTTCGAAGCTCTGGTATTAAAGCCTCTGAAGTGGACGAAAAAAATGTTTTTAAAAACGTTTAAAGTTTAATAAAAAAACAACAACCGAATTGCGAAAAAAATCTCTGCGTAGTGAAATTGGACCTAATATGAAGAACGCGTATACCAAATTTCGAAACTCAATCTCGTCGCTGCAAAAGTGACTCCAAAAACCATTTAAAAATCAATTACAAGTAATACATCGAATTTCGAAAACCTTATTGAACTAACCCTGAAGAATTCGAGTGTACATTTCTAAGCTTTGAGTCTCTTCGCCAAGCAAAAAAAGAAAAAAAAGGAAAAGAAAGTTTAACGTTCAGTAAAAATATATCCAGTAAACTCGAGTACCAAATTTCGTGATTGGCTTGCATAATCCTTTAGTTTTTGACGTCACCAAAACCCCAGTCTCCCAGCCCCCACTCTTGGGAATTTCTTACCACTGGGAAGGGTTTTCTGCGAATATACGGCAAGGTTATTGGTAAGTTGCTGCGGGTGGGTGAGGTTTCTGTGAGCATTCTTATGCCGCCGGTGGAGTGAGGACACGGAAGACGATTTTCAGAAGTAGACACAATATCGAAGCGACCTGGAATCACTGGAGTTACGCAGAAGTTCCAGTGCATCCCCTAGGTACGTTTAGATTCACGCGCTTCGTCCGTATCGTTCAACTATTCTGTTCTTGTTTGCTATCAGTAAATTAATTTGCGAGTATATATTTTGTAATTTAATGAGAAGAATAGTAATTCCATGAATATGAATGTTTGTATTTTATTTGAAGTGCCGTTTCAGATGGACGTTTGAAGACGGAGAGTGACTTAAAACGCGTAGACCAAGTTCTCGGTTAAAAGTGTATATACATGAGTAAAAACAAAATGAAACTTCAACCATATATTTAAAAAATATAATACTGTAAATATTCATGAATTTTAATAATTTATTTTTGTTTGCTTCTTTAAACTGCTGATAGGATTGATCGATTAATTTAGAAAGATTATTGATAGAATAGTTTTATGAATTATTAATCCCATTATACCAACCACTAAAAAGTTTTGAACTGAGATACAAAAAAACAAACAATTATTTATATATCATATGTTGGAAATGTTATTGTTTAATTGCCACAAGTTTCTTAGTATTTCATGTAATGTTTCTTAGTGGAATTTTAATATTCGCATACTTTATTGTGTGAAAATTCATACTCCTTTTCAAGTACCCAACTGTTAATTTTTATGCCGCAGTTGATTTGTTTTTAAAGTCGGGAAACGAGAGTATCTTACTTTTATCGCGATTACTTAATTGCGTTCTGAGTGGCCTACAATATCGCTTAAAATAATCGAAATTAAGACAACAATTGATCCGATTAAAATTATTAAAAAAATTGTGTATTTGTACAACTAAAATATTGATTAATAAATTATCTTCAAAGGAACTAGACCTATCGCTTCACCGAAAGTAATTGATTGACAGCTCTGACGGACAGAAGGATTGGTCACAAATCCTTGGACTCAAGGAGACTACGTACCGGCGAATATCTCATGTTTAACCTTTTCAACCTGTTCGAAAGTCATTCTTAATCGAATTGAGAAAGTTAACATCCCTTAGAAACTCGGCTCTCGATACGAGAAATACTGTAGTAGGGGTCAAATTTTAAACTTCACTAAATTCATTGAAGATGGGTTCTAAGAGCTAAGAAAATCCAACTTGAAATTTATTCAAATGGTTTACGAATTTAAATTTCATCAAATTTCTAAAATATCCGTAAAACTATACCCCTGAAGGACGTATCTATTTCTATTCAATCAAAATTTAATCAATTTCAATTCATTCAAAATACAATCACTTTCTATTGAAAACTCACGTGAGTGGTTAATTTGAAAAACACTTACTCAACCTATGCACGTTAAACATCCTTCACCCATATCTAAAACTATCACTTTTTTCGTACTCTGAGCCTTAATAACCTCAATGTGTATTATATTTGTAATTTTAAATATAACATTTTTGTAAATATTATTTCAAGACGCCTTGCAACATCTTTACCTTATAAATGGGGTAAAACATTTACGTAAATCTTATTTTTTTGTAGGCACAAAAAAGTGCAAGCATTCCACGATACCGCTGAGTGGTAGAGCGCGAGTTCAAATCCTGCTCGGCGAAGTAGGTGAGGTTTCCAGCTAGGGATTTTCTCACCTAAGTCATGGTTAGGTGGAAAAGCATGCCAAATGACCCGCACCTTGCCATAAGACATGAAATAAATGAATAAACAAATAAATAAATCTACTCAATCATTCAAGTATGTTGAAACAGTGAACATACGAGGTTGCGCGTTAGAGAGAAATTATTTCAAACTTTCAAGCTAAATAACGCTTATGTTGTTGTAATTCATCCTAATTACTTTCCACATAGAAAATTTGAGAACAAAAATTGGAACACTTTTTCGGTACCAGGAACACCCAAAACTCGCGAGCGACTTTTTTGCGATCACAATAATTTAAACAACATTCAGGAGAATATAATAAAATCAAAATATCTTGTTAGTACTTTCCATCAGAAGAACGAAGATGTCCGTAGACAGCCGTATTTAGGAGTGAGGACAGGCAGACTCATTTGGACAAATCAACTTACTCCGATGTTAATTCTTTTACTTTATCCCGCCATTCCTATGTTACTCTTAATTCTAACTGCTTAAATTTCAAATAAGTTTCATGCTATTATAAGCTATTATGTCTTGTATCATTCATACTAGTTCATTCATATCTATACCTTGGCATAGTTGTGCACGTTATCTGTATAGCCCCATCATTGCCCAGGATTTTCTTCGGTTATCCTCCCGGAAGAAGCGGATACATATATAGATCCACTAGGTTCGGGACTAGGTGCGGCTGTGTCATTAATACTATTGTTAATAATAATTTAGAGTATTTAATTATTTTAATAGTTACGATTTATTTTGGAAATAATA